>JARHVA010000541.1:4122500-4450000 GCA_037957365.1 Torreya grandis
TTAATTAATTATCATGCATACACAATTTCATAAAACCAATAAATTCTATAATTTCCAAGTTACCAAACATCTTCCATGTTTCTCTCAACCAAGATTCAAGTCATACAACCACCTCCTTAGCTTCCTCAACCAATTTTTGTGTCACCATTGAACATTTAAACCATCATGATTAATCATTCAAATACATTAACTCATTCATGAGAATATTTTAACTACCAACTAACTTTCCCCTTTTCTCTCACACACATGATGAATTGGTCCCTTCCACTTGGATGAGGAATAAAATATGGTTTTTCACAATTAACATAATCCAATAAGTCTAAATTATTTTCAATGATCCATATACTAATATATAAGTATATAAATTGAAGTGTTAGAATTCATTCTCAAGGATCACCTTTAAGCTATCAAAATTATCCTAGCATCCAATGTGAAAATTGAGATCATATGTCCATATGTTATTATTTTTCTCTTTTCTTGGAGAATTTATCAGAGAATCCATATACACACTTTCAAGATAAAATTAAATTAAATTAATGAATAAGGTGACTTACTTCATTATGATGATGGTATTGTAAGTATTTAATTTGTTTTTTCTTTATTTAAATAGTTCAAACTAGTGTTCTAGTTTATATTTAGAATAAAAATTTGCATTCATTTATTTTCCTTGTTTACTTGATTCTAAAATTTATCTATCACAATTTATTTCCTAGATACATATATGTTTCATGAATATTTGAGTGTGATACATGCATACACTAGAAATATTATATAATCACATATATATGTTATACCTTTCTTATTTTCATGTGATACATTACATTTTGGGCATTTTACTTGATCATGATTGATATAGGTTACACTACTTTATGATCACCTTTTAATTAACATGTTGAGCTTAGATATTAATGCTTACACTGTCTATACGCATGTTTACATCTTTTGTAAAGTACTTAATATGATATGTTACATAACATTTTTTACTAATACATATATGTAGGGACTAATATCATATTATTATATTGGTTGCTTATAATTCATTTATTCACATTGTTACCTCTTTGAATGTCTTTTTGTTAATTGCTATTGTATTTCTTGTGGAAAATTTGAATATGTTCCTTACTTGTTATCCCTTGTGCCACTATATGTAGCTTTATTTTTCTATTTGTAAATTTGAATATGTCATTCCTTTGAGTGTGTGACTTTTAATATGTTCCTTGTTCGTGGTCTCCTTAGACCCCTTTTGTGACATTGAGTGCTCTTGTGTGTGTGTTTGATTATTTTCTAAGATTTTACTATTACTTTACAAATGTTCCCATGATACATATCATGCATATTATGTATTATTATGATCACATACTATGAGCTTCATTGATATATCTACTTAGACATGATATTCCTATATGCTAAATGATTCATACACAAATTACATAGTTACTTTATCCTTTTAAGGTAAGGTAAATACCTTATTCCATTTACCTTACCTCAATGGGGGAACATTAGTGGGGACATGTCATATAGACATGACATCCAAACTTATACAAATATAATTATTTACAAAGATATATTACAATTTACATTATTCAAATACACACTTGGGTCAGACTCTTATACACATTACACCAATTTTTATAGATTTATGAAAAAGTTTTTTTATATTTTTGATAGATATTATACATAGTTATAGAGAAAAGGTTAAATTTTGATATATAATTTAGATTTAAACACATTAAAGGTGAATATTCCATGCAAGTGAACCAAAAAATTCAAAAAAACATGTTAAAACTTATTACCAAGAAACACCATTTTAAGTCTTTCCTATCTATAGCACTTGGATTCTTATAGTATTTTGGTTGAGATTAGATGCTCCCAATGGTATTACATTACTTCCCTTTTAAAATTTGAGTTGGTTATACCAATTAACATGGATTTAATTATACTATCACTTGAGTTGTGTGATTGAGATTGAATGATCTCAATGGTTATGGATCTCAATAGTTATGTCAAAACTCACCCTTGTGCTAGATTGGTGACATAATTACCTTTTAATATTACTACTCAAATATCTAAGATTTAGTTTTGAACCTCTCTCAAATCTAATGCTTAATAATGAAGCATATTTAGAAAGTCAAAGTATCAAGTAGAAACATGGTTGCATTGACACACATATACTCCTTCTTTGCTCTCTTTATTTTCAATAATTTAAATTAGGTCACATTTAATATTATATGGACTGATTTATAATATAACATGTTCTTGGTTACATGTCATACAACATCAAAACACTCAAAGTAGACTCAAGGAAAGGAAATGTGTTTTTTATGCACCTTAGTAAATATTCATTTCCTTTAAATTAAAAATTTCATCCTTATGAATTATTAGATTAAGTGGGAATATAGGTAATAAAATTTGATTTATATAACATCTCGATCTTGTATACTTAAAAAATACCTATCAGGTTTCTACCCTTTACTTGTAGACCTTTCTAATGCCAAAAGGCTTGCATTCTCCACCTCACTATGCATAATTATTTATATTATGATATGACCTTATCATTTTTTATGAATTAGATCTCATAAATTATATAGAAAGATTAAAAACTAATATATATCCTTCACTATCAGTTTCAAATCCTCAACAACTTCTTATCCTATCAGACATTTGCACACCGCATATGGACACTTGTATCAACATAAGTGTCCAAATTATTATCAAGTGTCTAGTCCACAAAAATCATCCAAATTTTAAATGTTTTGAAACATATGGTTCAAGTTATTTGTCTTATTGAACTCTACCATGATATATTTACAAAATATGGGGTATAAATACATATATAATCCTCTTCATTACCCATATAGAAAACACCAAACAAAAACCTATTCAAGTTCAATAAATTTATTGCATAATTAATTTATACTACCTTATTATTACCTATCTTCATATCAGTCATTTTAAAATTCTATATCACTTAAACAAAATCTCAGAGTAGTATTTATCAAGTTAAAATTTATATCATCACATGCTCTTGCATATTTCACCCTTATATACACACAAGCCAACATGTAGGGGAAATTGCATATTTTTGATGCCCTCATTAGAGTATTTAATGTATAGTCAACACTCATTAATATAGGGGTCCTTGAGGTTATATGGACATCATGAACCCATTAACCCATTTTTGTAATGGGATAAAGATCTAAGGTGAAGAGCTAGTGTTTGATCCAAGAAGCAATCATATACAACATATGCACATGAATAAAATATATTATTAAAAAGTTAAAAAACCCAAAAATATACAAGTGGTTGATCTAAAATATATTTATTATTCTATATTATATATCTATCGACATCAAGACACCTACATTGATGTAAGTGTTCTAAGGTTGACATAAGTGTCTAGGCCTCCAGAATCAATATTTCTAGAATCTAACAATTAGATCTTGTCTTGTTCCCACATGGTTATACCTATACATATATTATATCTTCTTATGAATTTTTATATAATATAATTATTATATCTTCCTAGTGTTTATAGCATAACTCAACATTTTAATTTAGAATATTCTGTTATCTTAATTTTCAATTAATTGGCTTGATTTAGAATAGTTTTATCCATAATTATGTATAGTATATTTAACCATTTTACCCTCATATAAAACCTTAAAAACTATTCAAACATGTAGTTCAATTTTTTTTTCAATTTTGAACACTTTTTGGAAAGTTTCAAAAATATACCTAGAAGTGTTAGTTCACAGAATGTGTACTTAGTTGAGCTCAACTATTTATCCATTCATATTGAAGAGGTAGACTAAAATTTTAAGATTTGATTAAAATAAATTTATTATTTTTTATTCAATTTATTAATTTATAGGTATTTGGGGTGCCTAGCTTGTCTAGTGTGTCTATTTTGTTTGTTAAAAAAGGCTTCTTGTATGTTGGCTGAATATTATTAGTGAGTCAAACTTGTTATCTTGAATATTTTTTTAGTTATGTTAGAGTATATTTTTATATAAATTAATTTTTTATTTTATGAGGTAAACACTTTAAAAATTGGAGCTATGGACCAGACAAGTGAAGATTTTTATAATTGGACCCACATCTAGGTACAACAAAGAGGGTTAGAAGGATACCTCTAATAACCAAATACAACAAAGAGGGTTTGGAAGATCCCATAACCTTTTAAAAACATATAAAGTGGATTAAATTTTCCCACAACCTTGGTGAAACATGATGGTTTTAAGGATATCACAACCTAACAAAGTATAATAAGAAAAAATCAGAGGGTTTGGAGGCTCCCACAACCTACTAAATCAAGAGGGTTATAAGGTTCCCAAAACTAGGGGTTTTAAAGGGTCTTAAAACCTTTAGTACACAAAGATGTTAAAAAATAGTGAATCTCAAAGGGATGACACCCTTTATCATGTCTTCCTTAAGGATATTTTAGAACAAAATTTCATCTAGAGAAGGAGGTCTTTTGATGCCTGGGTCTTCTGCATAATCTCCACATAATTGAATTACATCAAGTGTACTTTTCCTCCCACTAAGATCCACAAAGTGGATTACTCTATCATCCACTCTAGTGAAAAAACATTTGGTTGGGATTCTTATATCTAACCAAAAAAAACACCTTAAACTGAGTATGAACCTCTACAGGTAAAATCTTTGGCATAATTATCACCCATCCTCTACATTCCCTGAGTACATCAAGAGTGAAAGCCCATCTAAATGGAATTGTAACCCCCAAAGAGGATTCAACCATGTTAGATATAATTCCATTGATTTTTGAGAGGAAACCAAAGAATCATGAAAATTGTGGTAGGTAAGAGTGAACTCATCTATCATTCTCTTTGATACAATAAATAGTAATTTTAGTAAAGTGGATCCTTCCTAGTCCTAAGAGCTAACTTACCTAAAAAAGAACCTCAAAATTGGACCATGTGCTTATAGTGCTTATGTAAAATAAATATAATTCTCCATTATTCAAGTTTCCAAATGGAACTATGGAAAGGACTTCTCTAATATCCATTCCATTTGAATAACCAAGGGAATGAGTTCCTCTAATATCCATCTTATCATAATAAGATTGCAGCGGTGAGGTCCCCCATCATACATCCTATAGAAGGTCTATATAAAATTGGTCATGTTGTGGATGCCATAGATACAAGGGGGAGGCCAATGGCCTCCCTTTCTCTAGTGAGATAAAATTGATTTTTCCAATGTCAAATCCAAGTAAAATCAAGGATGTTATAGAATATTGAAACTTGAATATTTGAATATCCTTTTGTGGGACTTCCTTGAGGTTTACTATACAAGACAAGAATCCACCAAGAGCAAAAGATCTTCTACCACCTGGGTCTTCCACATAAATTCCATGCAATTGAGATACAACAAGTAGGCATTCCATCCTATTGAAACTGACAAGGTGGATTCCTCTATCATCCACTCTAGTAGAATAAGATTTAGATGGGAATCCTATATTTATCCCAAACTGAACTGACTTAAATTGAGTAGGGTCCTTTGTAGATTTCAAATTCAACATATTTTTCACCCTTCCTTTGCATTCCATACATACTTTACAAGTGAAATCATGTTGAAATAAAACCATAGCCCCTAAGGAGGATTCATCCATATCAAATATAATTTTTTAAAATATTATGATGGTTACTTGGAATCTTATAACTTGAAGGAACCAAGGGTAGACCCCTTTATTATTCATTATTAAATAACAAAAGGAGGCTATAGAAAGGTAGGGTCCTATTAAACCTAGAAACTAACTTTGTATAAAATTTAGCACTTTAAGATAAACCAAATTAATTATAGTGCTCAAATGAGATAAATGGATTTTTTTCATTATCCAAGCTATCAAATGGGGTTAAAGCATAAACTCTTAAAATATCCATGCCACTCAATGAACCAAGGGAGTGGGTTCATCTAATACCCATATTACCCCAAAAAATAATCTTGGGGTGGGATATTCCATCATCCACCCAATAGAAGAACCATAGAAAGAAACCCATTGTTGTTATAGTTTTCAAGTTCATCTTTCACTCCTTCTGCTCTTGAGACTTTTTTGGGATCAAGCTCTCTTCATAGAAACCTTAGGTAGATTCACTCCCTTCCTGATTAGGGGCTATTAAAGAAACCTAATAAGTCGTGTGAGTAGATTTTATATAATATTATTTTCCAAATTAAACCCAAAAACTTCCTTCTACTAGTCTATAGAACTGATTCTTTTATGCCCAGCTTGTCATTCAGTCTTATGGGGGATGTCACTGATGGCATGGACAACCCCTCATCCACCTAGATCTAGGTAATATTCATCTCCTCTTTTACATTGTTTTCCTTCTCACCCACATCCTATTGGAAGAAGTCTCCTTCCACTCCTTCCACTCCCATCCATGCCAAAATAGGTGTTTTAGTTTTCCTACTCAAATTAGAATTCAAAATATTGAAGGTCTTCTACACTGAATATCTCCCTCCTAGATTTACATTAAAAATTATGGGGGATGTCAGTGGTGTCATGGAATACCCCTAATATAATAAAAAATGGTACATATTCATCTCATCCTTGCCCTTACTTTCCTTCTCATTATTTGTAATTAGTTCATTCTAATGTTTCTTGTTAATAAATGATGGTGTAATAGTCTAGAACAATATTTATTTTTGGAAAGCCTTTTTTATAATTATATCTATGTTTTTTATTATAGGTATTCACAAAGGAAAACCATAAATTATATTTATTGTAATTTGAATTTATTTAGTGCATTTTTTGTCAACAATCACACTTACAGCCCAACATGATTAGTAACTAGTAATTTTGAGGTAGATGGGTTGATATATATATATTCAATTTTAGAGTAAATAAAAGATTATTTTCAATCCCTCCATATTAAAAACTATCATTTGATATTATATCATTATTTAATAAAGTTTTAAAATGGTTTAAATCCTTTATCAAGAGTATCGTGTCTTATATGAACTCTACTTCTATGAATATTCCCATTTTCAAAGGTAAAAACTTTGAATATTGGAGAAAATAGTTAAAGATAATTATTATATGGAAATTATTTTGGGAGAATTTTATCCATGGGAACAAACCACATAAATATTTTAATAATTTGACTCAATATCAAAAAATAATAAAAAGTGATGAAGAAAAGGTAGATGTATAATATTTCTTTTATCATCAGAGTGTCATCGACCCAAGCATATATCTAATAATTTTTGGTTTTAAAAATTTACACGAGGCATGGAATACCTTGAAAAAATCATATAAAGTATCAATTAAGGTAATATAATAAAAAATCCAAAATCTTAAAATTCATTTTCAAAATTTAATAATGTTAGATAGTAAAGGAGTTGGAGAATATTGGATAAGGATAAATGACTTGGTGCATAGAATGAGGGTTTATGGAGAAACTATACAAGATAGTGTTATGGTAAGAATTTTTTTGAGATAATTAATGTTGGATAGTTTTTATTGATGTCATGGAGGTATCAAAGTTAGTGGATGAAGTGTCTTGATATTCTAAGTGTCAATGGCAAAGTGTGTAGTGTGCTTGTCCTAGTATGCTTAAAGTATGCTTGGTTGATCTTTAGTTTTAGCATGGTTAAAGATATTTAGGGATGAGTATGTGATTTTAGGCTATGAAAGGGGTCTTATTAGAGGTAAAGGATGATTGGATATATTTTGGAAGTGTATGGTATTCATCCAGTTCTTAATTATGTTCATTTTGACATAATTGGTTCTATGATAGAAAAATATGAGTAGGCAATTTGATGACATCACCATTGCCACATATGGATGAATTAGGGGGAGTTGGTAATATGGATGTAATAAACATAGTCCCAAGTTTATATGGTCCAAATTTTAGGTCATGGAATTAAGTGTAATAATTGTTACTAAGGTTCAAAGTTGGCCTTCCAAGTAGATTGTAGTAGTTTATATTCTTAGCCAGACCATTATTGCACATCATGCAGATATGGATGAACAAATTTTTTTGTGAATTTAATGTAGGTATGAATAAATTTTATAATTTTTAAAGATTACATGGTTTTTTTTTTATATAGTTCCAAAAAACTACCCTAAAAATTTGGAGTCCTAAAGTGTTTTCTAGCTCAAGATATAAATCTTCAAAGTTGCTTTAGCAGACTATGATGGGTTAGAGACCATCAAGTTTAACCATGTCAAAGACTAATGTCATTAGTCAGAACATATAATAGTGCACATTAATTCATGATCTTGATCAAATGGTTCACATAAGATTCAACATGTCAAAGGTTGCACACATAGGTGATAAGTGTCACAAGCTTGCTAATCTGATAGAAGATCAATGATGAGTGGTGGTTCATACTAATAAATATCAACTATGTGAGATAAGTCAAAGAGTCAAAAATTCATGCAAGACTACCAGGTGGCATAATTCAAATTGACTATAAATAAAGTGCTTAGAAGGCACATGAGGGTGTCAAGTGTCATAATCTTGGGAGTTTTGAGTAATATCTAATTGTTAGCACTAGAAGATAAAGACCTGCCTAATCTATAAAGATCGATGATGTACATTTGGTCAAGATTACTAGAGAGAATGAGATGAGGTCAACATGTTTAAGGTTTGACATTTGGACATTGGTACACTATGTGTTGAAGTTTAAACTACTTTTGAAGAAGATTGATGGCATGAATTGAGAGAGCTAAGTGAGGAGCACAAGATGAATTTTAAGTGACCAAGGTTTAACCATGACCATTTTGAATTAAATATTTGAATTTAATGAAGGAAAGACCAGTGCCTAGTTTTTGAGCTATAACTTTTGATCTATGTAGAATTTGATATTTTAGTAAAAATTAAATTTGTAGAGAAATTTAAGATAAATCTAGAAATATTAATTTTAAGGTCTAAATATTTTTATAGTCAAATTTATTGATATCTAAATTTTATTATGTGTTTGTTCATGTTTTGAAAGTAACCTAAGAAGGGTAATTAAGTTATTATTGATGGTATTTCAATGTTTTGAGGTGTGTTAATTATTAGAGAGTGTTGTAGAATCCATGAGGACCATCTGTATGGATTTTTGAACTTTGATCAATCATATTAAATATGATCAAAGGTTTAGAACATGACTATGTGTTTTTCCATGGTGTTTTTGTGTACAGAATATTGTTTAAGCAAATTGTGCTTTAGCAGAAAAGTGTTTTATCAACTATGACCATTTGAGGATGTTGAAGGGGTCATGTAGAGTAGACCTATGCATTTAAAAGTGGTGTTATTTTTCTTAGATTGCTTAGATAAGTGTCAAAGAGGTGAATGGGTTTTTATAGGACTTAAAAGGTTACTTAGGCCTATTTTAAAGAGGGTTGTGCTTAAAGGTGACCCATGTTAGATGCCTTAAGAGTGAATTCATGTGTTGTGGCCAAAAAGGAAGGTTTTAAACATGATAATAATCATGAAATATCTATAAAATTTGAAATTAAATGTGGTGGTTTCTATACATGTGAGATTAGAGAGAAGAGGTGTGTGTGAGTTATGGATTAAAGAAAAGGGTGTGTGCCTAATAGATGAGTTGAAGAGCAAAGAAAGTTGATGATTATGTGTATGACCTACATGTCATATTTATTATGTCAAGGATAGTATTCTTCTAGTTTTGAAGATAAAGGTGGTCAAAAGGACTTGATCATTTTAGGGGCATGTTTTCTTTATGAAATAGGTATTTCACTAAATCTAGTCATAAGGACTTGATCATCTTAGGGGTAGGTGTTCCTTGTAAAATAAGTGTTTCACTAAATTTTGGTCAGAAGGACTTGACTAGTATCATGTTTGCATACTTTTTATAGGAAAATTAATCCATGTATTTATAGGATTGAGAGTGGATTTTATTCTCCAAGAGAGTTTCCCACATTAATATTGTGTTGTGTGTATGATCTTGTATTATGTTTTGATTCATTATTATGAATTACTTATATATTCTATGAATGCTTGTGGTAAATGAAAAAGGGTTTGAAAGAACTAGAATTAAAATTGAAATATCTTACATCACTAATTCACCCCCTCTCAATGATTATACTTATAATAATTTGTATTAGAGCAAGTCCTTTAGTAAAGGCTTGATAGCTTAAAGTATATCCAAGGTAAAATATGGGTAGCCATCAAATGTAAGGAAGTTTTTACACTAAGTAAGAATTGATGTTTAATGGATCTATTTATGCTTTTTAGAGTGTGAGGATGAGGACCTAAATCATGTTCCTAGTGTTTGACACTTGTAAATCTATTGTGGATGGTTATTTTTCACCTACTATTCCTCAATTTAGTGCTACAAATAAGAAGTTGTTTGAAAATAATTATAAGGCAATAAATGCTTTCACTTATGATCTTTCAGAGACTGAATACACCAAGGTAATCCATTTCATATTTGCCAAGGAAATATGGGATAAATTGAATACTATTTATGAAGGAGATTTAGAGGTTAATTTGTCAAAGTTGTAGACTCACCAAAAATAATTTGAGATTCTTAAGATGAAGGAAGAAGATTCTATGGCATCCTTTTTGTAGAGAGTTTATGAAATTGTAAACATCATCAGAGGTCTTGAAGAGAATATTGATGAAGCAACTATATTTCAAAAGGTATTAAGGTCTCTCTCAAGTTTAATTTGAAAATGTATACTATAGGACAAATTCATGATATTACCAAGTTAATGATGGACGAATTGTATGTCATCCTTACTGCCTATGAGATGAGAGTAAATGATGATATATCACCAAACAAGGAAACAACATTCAAGATAGAAATGAAGCCAAAGAATAAGTTTGAAGGTAAGAAACTCAAGGAGGATGACAGATCTAATATTGATGAAGATAAACTAATTGCTTTGTTTAAAATGAAATTGAAAATAGGGTAAACTAACCTTCAAATGCTTCAATTGTGGAGAGGTAGGACATTTTGATAAGCATTGTCCAAATAAGGTAAGGCAAGGTGAGTTATCTTCAAAAGGAATAGTTTGTTTCAACTATCAAAAGAATGGACATATTGCATGATTTTTTTATAATTAGGAAAGGCAAGATAAGTTTCTTCCAAAAGGTATTGTGTGCTTTAATTGTCAATAGATAGGTTGCATTGCTATATTCTACAAGTAAAGGCCTATAAGACAAAATAGGTTTAATCTAGATCTTAGAGTGTAATAAAGAAGGAACATTAACTCATTGAAACCAAAGAATTTAAGTGTGAGTCATGATGAGTCTACAAGACCAAGTAATATGTTTGTTATGGTAGATAATGCTATAAAATTTGGAGAGTGCCAAGAGCTCTCATTGATTGCTTATGTTGTGAATGAAGAGACCAAGCTCAAGGAGAAGACCAAGGTTATAGTTGAGGCTAGTTCTAAGGAGTGTTTGGATGCTAATGAGAAACCTATTATGTGTGAGAAAGTTTAAATATTGGTTCTTATGTTGTCAAGGTCCGAAGGTGATGTTTTGCAATGTAAATAAGATAATTCAGTGATCAAGGTATGTTAATATTTCATAGTTGCTCCAAATATTATATATCCTATCATAGAAGATAAAGAGAGTGATAAAAAGAGAGAGAATTATTATAGGTATAAAAGTATTCTAGTGGTTATAAAGGAGATGTGAGCCACTCTTATCTTCACTTTATTTTAAGAACATTGTGGTGTAGAGGAGGTCTCTATCTATGCTTCTCAAAGAGACTCCTTTCAATGGAGAAACAAGTATTGCAGTGGTGTTATTCATAAGATCTTAGAAGGTAAGAGATGATTTATTCTAATTGAATTTGGTGTGTCAATATGGGAGAGGTTATTTGATGAGGTTAGAATGCTGTCATAAGGTGTTTTAAAGTTAAAACAGTCTACAGGGTTAGATTGAAGGTTTTCAGGTGGAAAAGAAGGATTTGTGAGTTATAAAGATGATATTTTTTCATAAAAAGGTCTGTTGACCCTATTCTAACATACTCTAGGTGTTTTTGTGGTCTAATGGTATGCTAAAGTTAAATTAGATATTTTTTTGTACTCTTAGTTTTCTCAATTTTTGGCTCAAGGGTAAGCATGCCTAAAATGGGTTATAGGATGTATGGGTTACCAAAGGTATGGAAGCTCAAATCTTAGTACAAAATTGTGTTATGGTTTTCTCTAGGTGTGTAAGAAGTTTTATAAGTGTGCATTGACATGAAGGAGGTTTGTTGACCTTGTTTGTTTTGAGATTCTAGAATTTTTGGGCAATGCTAGAAAAGTGGTTTGCCTTAAAAATTGAGGTCTAAGGATTATTAATAGGTTTAATGGGACAAATGGTCTGTAAAATAAAGATTCATAGAGTTTTGAAGGTTTATGTTTTTTAAATTATTCATAATTTTGTCAAGATGAAGGCCTAATTAGCTAGTAGGTTTGTAAAGGAAGTATATTATAGAGGAGGAGCTAGGTGATGAAAATTTGTGTGATTAAGAGTGAATATGAGAGTGATTCATATATTAATTTTCAAGTATTTAAATTATTTCTACTAAAATTTATGGGCTATAAAAGATATAGGTGTGGCTATAAGGAGTCTAAATAGGCCTAGTGTGAAGATTTGATGTTATTGATCATTTTATCCAAAAGAGAAAGGCATGAGTGTTTTAAGGTGAGTTATAACATTGGTTTAGATAATGTTTCCTATTTAGTTAGTGGCATAAAGTTTTGTTGGTGGTCCTTGAGGTGGCTTGAGAGAGAAGGCTAGTAATCTTTTGTGGTGGTTCTTCATGGTGTGTGAATATTTGAATATTATAAAGAGGTAAATTAACTTATATATCTTATGGGGAGTCCTTATTAGATGTTTATTAGTGGTTTCCATCAAATTTTAGTATTTTTTTGTGTTCTTTCTTCATTAGTTGTAGTGCTTGGTTAAAGAGAGTAATGTAATGTAGAAAGAGGAAGTTGATAAGGCAAGAAGAGGTAGGATCAAGGTAAGTGGGAGTGTGTATCATATTTATAAGGTGTTCCTCTATTTTTGGTGGTATTTTTAGGTCCTAAATATCATTTTTTTCCAACTTTTTCATTGTGTCAAATAGAGAGAAGGTTCCTATTGTGAGAATAATTGAAGAGAGAGAAAGAAGGTGAGTTATATGATGGGTGTTGACATCAATGAAAAATGGGGATATTTTTAGAGAGTTTTTAGTTATATCATAGAGGTTTCTATGTGAGTTGATTAAGTGTATTTATATTCTAAGTTTCAATGACAAAGTGTATAGTGTGTTTGTCTTAGTATGCTTGAATTAGGCTTGCTTGATCTTTAATTTTGGCATGGTTAAGGATGTTTAGGGATGAATATGGTGATTTGAGGATATTTAATGGGTCATATCAGAGGTAAAATATGATTAGAGATCTTTTAAAAGTGCATGGCATTCATCTAGTTTTCATTATGTTCATTTTGGCATAATTAGTTATATGACATAAAAATATGAGTAGGCAGTTTGCTAACATCACCATTGCCATGCATTAATGAGTTAGTTGGAGTTGGATATATGGGTATAATAAAATTATTCCCAAATTTATATGGTCCAAATTTTAGGTCATGTTATTATGTGTAGAAAAAAATATTAAGGTTCAAAGTTGGCCTTCTAGGCAAATTATAGTAGTTTCTATTCTTAGCTAGACCGTCACTACACATCATGCAGATATGGATGAACTAAAAATTTTGTGAATTTAATATAGGTAAGAATAAATTTTATAATATTATAATATTACATGTATATGTTTTTTATAGTTTTGAGAAGCTACCCTAAAAATTTGGAGTCTTGAAGTGTTTTCTAGCTCAAGATATAAATATTCAAAGTTGCTCTAGTAGACTGTGATGGGTAAGAGATTGTCAAGTTTAACCACATCAAAGATTGAGGTCATTGGTTAGAAAATCTAAAATTTCATGTTAATTCACTATATTTATTTAATGGTTTTCATAAGATTCAACATGTCAAACGTTTCACATGTAGTTGATAAGTGTCACAAGCTCTCTAGTTTGACAAAAGATCAATGATGAGCGATAGTTCATACTGACAAAGATCAATGGTGTGGGACAAGTCAAAGATTCAATGCATGCAAGACTGAAAAGTGGCACAAGTGCAAGTGACTATTAATAAAGTGATCAAAATTCATTTAAGGGTGTCAAGTGTCATAATATTAGGAGTTATAAGCAAGATCTTGACTGATCCATAGAGATCGATGGTGTGCATTTGGTCAAGATTTATAGAAAGCATGAGATGAGGTCAACCTGCTTGAGATTTAACATTTGGATAGTGGCACACTATGTGTTAAATTTTGAGATACTTTTGAAGAATATCTATGGTGAAAATTGAGTGAGATAATCAAAGAGAATGAGATGCATTTCAAGTGACTGAGGTTTAACTGTGACCATTTGGATTTAAATATATGAATTTGATGAAGGAAAGACCAGTGGCTACTTTTTAAGCCATAACTTTTGATCTATGAAAATTTTGATATTAAAGTAAAAAAAAGTTATAGAGGAATTCAAGGCACATATAAAAATATTAATTTGAAGGTCTAAATGTTTTTACATTCAAATTTATTAAGCTCCAAAGTTGACTATGTGTTTGTTCATGTTTTGCAAGTAACCCGATAAGGGTAATTGAGTTGTTATTGATGGTATTTTGATGTTTCAAGATGTGATAACTATCAGGTAGTGTTTTAGACTCTATGAGGACCATTTTTATGTATTTTGGAGGTTTAACCAATCATATTTAGTATTATCAAATGATTGTATGGTGCCTATGTGTTCGTTCATGGTATTTTTATGTACATCATGTTTTTTGATAAAATTGTGCTTTAGTAAGAGGGTTTTTTGGCATTTATGATCATTTGAGGATGTTGAAGGGTTCATGTGGAGTATACCTATGAATTTTTAAGTGGTCTTATGTTTCTTATTTTTCTCTAAGAAGTGTTAAAGAGGGGAATTGGTCTTCATAGGACCTAAAAAGTGTATTAGGCCTATTTGAAAGAGGGTTGTGCTTAAAGGTGACCCATGTTAAATGCCTTAAGAGTGAAGGCATGTATTGTGGTTGATAAGGAAGGTTATGAATATGGTAACAATCATGAAATATATATATAAGGTGAAACCAAATGTGGTGGTTTCTAGACTTTTGAGATTGGAGAGAAGAGGTGTGTGTGAGTTATGGAGGGAAGGAAAGGGTGTGTGCCTAGTGCATGGGTTAAAGATCAGAATAAGTGGATGACTATTTGTATGACTTTTAGGTCATATTTATGATGTCAAGTATAATTCTATTTTAGTTTTGAATATAAATGTGTTAAGGACTTGATAATCTTAGGGTTAGGTGCTCCTTGTGAAACATTTCATTAAAGTTGGTAAAAAGGACTTGATCATCTTTGGGGTATGTTCTCCTTGTGAAATAGGTGTTTCACTAAATTATGGCTATAAGGACTTAACCAATCTCATGTTTTCACACTTCCTATAGGAAAATTAGTCCATGGTGTATGATCTTGCATTATTTTTTGATTCATTTTTATGAATGAATTTTATATTCTATGAATGCCTATGGTAACTGAAGAGGGTTTTAAAAGGATTGGAATTGAAGTTGAAATATCTTACATCACTGATTCACACCCCCCACCCCCTTAGTGATTTTAATTATAAAACTTAAATCATATATGGTTGCATATTGTGATCAATATTGAGTATTTTAAGGATATGAACACTATAATTGTTGATGAGTTAGTGGGTTATATTTTGTTACACAAGGATAATATGAGACTTTATGCTTGAAATCAATAATCTACACTTGAAACCAAGGAAAAGGTTTTGAAGACCAAAGAGAAAAATAAAAAATTGAATCATGGGAAATTAGAAAAGTCAAATAGAAAGGGAAAAGTATAAGATAACTTCACAAGTATAACCAATAGATAACTTAGAATTATTACATGATGTTGGCAGCTAAAAATAAAACTAATCAAGAGGATGAAGAGAAGGAATTCAAAGATGAACAAAGTGAAGAGAAATAAAACTCAAATTATTTTCTCACATGTAATGTGGTAATAGAGGAATAAAATATTTTTTTATCTTGATTCAAGTTTCTCAAATTACATGACAAGTCACAAAAATGGTTTCAATAAGTTAGATGATTCCTTCAAACTCCAAGTGCAATTGGGAGATAAAAAGTCCATCCCATTTGAAGGAAATGTTAACATGAAAATAATAAAAAGTCAAGGATGAAATAAATTATGTTTAATTTTATCCAAATTTTTATCCTAAAATTATTGATCATAATTATATAGGAAAAAACATACATGTTTTTTAATCCTACTAGTAAATCCACAATTATTTTTGGGGGTTATATTTTATTTTTTGAAAATGAGGTGTATGTTTATTATATTCATGTATATACATAGGTCATAATTGAATTTTTGAAATCATATTTAATTTAATTTTTAGGTCTTACATACTCCTACACATGTTTCTAGTTTAATAGGAAACAATACTAGCTATTTCCAAGAGACTAGTCATCCACCTTCATCAACTCCAAGCAAGTAAAAGTGTTTGTTGAATTTGCATCCATCCAATCAAATATTAGATCATAATTATGATAGGAGTATAAAAATATTCAACATCATTAAGTTACTTTTTGTAATGATGTTTATGATGAAAATACTATGTTTTCATTGTTATATATGGCTAGTGAACCTATAAGTTATAATGAAGCTATTCTAAGGAAAGAGTGGGTTAATGATATGAAAATTGAGAGAAATAATAAATGTAATATTTTTTAACCTCCATCTGATAAACATGTCATTGTAAAAAATTGGGTCTAAAATACCAAATTTAAGAGTGATGGTAAAATTGACAAGCTAAAATTTATAGTAATTACAAAAGGGTTTGCATAAACATATGGGGTTGACTATGAGGAAACCTATGCACCTGTGGAATGACAAGATAATATAATAAAAACTAAAGTTTTATATACTCATAAAGGATGTAAAACCTATGAAATGGATTTAAAACTGCATTCCTAAATAGATTTATTGAATAATAAGTATATGTGGAGCAACTACAAGGTTCTGAGGTAAAGGGTAAATAGTTTTGGGTATATAAGTTGAATAAATATATTTATATAAATAGTCAAGATATTGGTACTCAATAATTTATATCTGGTTATTAGATCAATTTTTTATAAGAAGTTAAAATGAACTAGGTATTTACATACAAGATTTGGGTTCTAATGTTTTATATGTTTGTCTCTATGTATATGACTTGATTTTTACAAGTAAATCTATGAATATATTGAATATATTCAAGGAAGATACAAAATTATTATTATATATGACTGATCTTGGAATTATTAATTAATTTATTGGAAACAAATTCCATCAAAATAAAAATTAAATATTTATTTTTCAAGCCAAATATGCTAAAGACATGTTAAATAAATAAAAGCTTCAAGATTATAACCCTATGGACACTCTAATTACTAGTGGAAAAAATATAATGAGAGAGGATGTAAGTCCTTCAGATAATGAAAATAATTTTATGAGCATGGAAGGAGGTTTTCTGCATCTCATTACGATAATACATATTATCATTTATGGGGTTTTACTAGCTTCTAAATTTATTGGCAATCTATAACTCAAACATTTGTAATCAACGAAGAGGATTTTAAGATATGTAAGAGGTAATTATAATCATGGTATCAATTTTATACCATAAAGTTAATTTTTTTAAAAATATATAAAAATTCATATTAAGGAGGATCTCGTAATGATGAGAAGTCAACTTCAAGTTATTACTTCACATTAGAAAGTGTGTTAGTTTCATGATCATTAAAGAAATAAGTTAAATTTAAAATTATCTTATGTTGAAGCTAAAAATGCAACCATTACATCATATTTCATACAAATAATATGATTAGGAATACTCTTATTTTATTTCATATATTCTCAACATGAGACAACACATATTTTTTATGATAATAATGGAGAAATTGAAGGATTTATCTCAAGAATAATCATCAATGACATATTAAACCTAGATAAATCATATGCATATTTAAACTGAGAAATATAGATGTTATCCTTTTCTTTCCAAACTTGAATACCCAAAAAGTAATGAAATATACCCAAATCAATCATTTCAAATGTATTATTCAAAGTATTTTTAGTGCAAGAAATAATTGAACTATTACTACCAGTAATGATTAAGTCTTCAACATATAAAATAATGATAACTATGCCATTTAGAGTATTTTTGAAAAAAACATTAGGATTATTAGAACTATGAGTAAAGCCTTGAGCTATAAAAAATGATAGATTTTAGAGTACCATTCTTGAGGAGATTATTTTAAACCATAAATAGATTTGTTTAACTTGCATACATGTTGTTCATTGACTTATTTAATAAAACCAGGGGTTGAGACACGTATATTTCTTCATGCAAGTCACTATTTCAAAAATAAATCTTAACATCCATTTGATAAACAGGCCAATGTATGTGATCATCTAAATCTAAAATAAATTTAATTATGATCATCTTAGAAAAAGGATAGAAAGAACTTGCATACAAGTTGTTCATTGCCTTATTTAATAAAACTAGGGGTTGAGACATGTATATTTATTAATGCAAGTCACCATTTTAGAAAAAAATCTTAACATCCATTTGATAAACAGGCCAATGCGTGTGATCATCTAAAGCTAAAATAAATTTAATTATGATCAGCTTAGAAAAGGGATAAAAAGTTTCATTATAGTCAATTCCTTCAATTTGATAAAAACATTTAGAAATTAATGTCTTTATATTTTTCAATTTGATTATTAAAATTTAACTTAGTTTCAAAAAACCATTTACAACTTACCAAATGATGCTCTTTAGGTAGTGAGACCAAGTCCCAAGTGTTATTAGAAATCAAAGAGTTGTATTCATCATGCACTACTTTTTCCCAATGAGGGTGAACTTGATCTTGTTTTAGAGTTTGAGAATCATTACTATGCATAATTTTAGACATAAAATCATAATTAAAAAATTATTTCCTAGTTCTATGAGTATCCTTAAGATGTACATGAATTCCAAATTCTTCTATAGTAGTTTTGTCCCAATTAGGAATAGCTTTAGGTGGAACAAGACTAGAATAATGAGAAGGAATTTTAGGAATAAAATTATTATGCAACACATAATTATGATCATCACTAGTTTCAAAAGGAAAAGAAGTGGAAACTATATCAAAAGAATTTGAATTGGAAGCACAATCAAGCACACCATTTTCAACAATGTTAACATCCTTTTTAATATTGATTTTGTTAGTTTGAGTATCATACACCATATAATCCTTATATGATTCATCATAACTAAAAATTATAAAATTATTTTCTTTAGAATCTAACTTATTATGTTTTTCAATTGGAATATGAATAAATGCATCACAACTAAAAACATGTAAATGTTTTAAATCAGGTTTTCTACCACTTCAAGCTTCTTTAGGTGTAATATTTAAAATATATTTAGTGGGAATAATATTAATGAGATATATATCACAATACATTTCTTCATCCAAAAATTTATAATGCACATTTTTATCATGAAACATACACCTAGACATTTCAGTGATAGTCTTATGTTTATGTTCAACAACACTATTTTGCTTAGGTGTGTAGGAAAAAAATTTCTCATGATTAATTCCATGTTGCTTATAATATGTAAGAAAATCATTGTTAACATATTTATTACCATTATTATTGTGTAATATACATTAATAAAAATTATATTGTTTTTTAATAGAGGCATGAAACTCAATAAAGGTGTCTAAAGCTTGATATTTAGTTTTCAAGAAATAACTCCAAACTCACCTAGTAAAATCAACAAAATTTAAAATATACGTATCATAATTAATAAGAGTTTACATAGGTCCTAAAATATAAATATTATCTAAATAATGCTTTTTAGTAGCACATCAAGAGTGATTTTTAGGAAAAAATTCTCTATGAATTTTACTAGCCATACAACCATTATAAGTAGAAGTAGTGGGAGAAATTTTAGGAAAACCTTGCACCATATTAAGTTTGTTCATAAGTACAATTATTTATTAATTTATATGTCCTAATATTTCATTCCATAGGTTAGCATCATTATAAACAAGCAAAGCATGAGAAGAAGAGGGAGAAAAGAATCCAGTAAATTTGAATAAATTATCATTGTATATAAAAGTAGAAGCTATTTGAAAATATTTCTTAGTAGATTTAACATAATAATTATCATTAATAAATTATAATTTATATTAATTTTTTAATAATTGAGATATGAAAAGCAAATTTAATTCCAAATTAGGAATGAGTAAGACATTATGCAATTCACCATTAGGGATTTTAACATTTCTTATGACTTCAACATTGTAAGAATAATGATTTATAACACTTAAATGATTTTTAGAAAGATATTATTTTAAATAAGTAAAAAACTAAGTAATGTATATCTTATGTTGAGTATCAATAGAATCAACAATCCATTCAATAGGAAAAGCACACAAAACACAAATAAAAGCAACTCTAGTATTAGACTTTTATTTTGCTTGATTCTTATTGTTACTAGTGGTAGCATTATCTTTGACCTTAAGCATTCCAATTTTGATATAAAATTTATTTTTAAATGAGTGATCTTCTTCATGAATGTTTTTATTTCAATAATTACATTCTAACTTTTTCTTAGGTTTAGAGGTAGATTTTTTATCTTTCTTTTCATATGTATTATTGGACTTAGCATGTTATCTGCCATTCTTATGTTGGTGTTTAGAAATAAAATCATGTTCATCGGTCTTAAGACTACCTTGAATTGAATCAAATTTTTTTATTTTTGATGTAATAATATACAAAATAATTCAAAAATTAATAAAGTAGATAAAATAAGAAAAGTTAGTTGCAAATAAATACTAGTAATAAACTACAAAAAAGGTTGAGGAAAACACTTTTTCATGATAATATGAATCAAAATAAAATATAAAAATTTAACATCTAAACCAGCTAATTGATAATGTAAAGAATGAAATTTAATCAATAAATCATCCATAGTTTTGAATTCATTGTAATTTAAACCAAATAATTGATCCTAAATGTAAATTTTATGAGATTCATTCACAATTTCATAAACATATTCAAGTTTAGACCAAGTAATGGAGGCAAGAGAACAACTGTCAATGTGGACATGTAATTTGGGGGTCATGGCCATGCCATTCAATCCTAATGTCTTGTCATTTTTTGCTTGCCATTTTTTTAAAATTTCAGTGAAGGTAGTCTTTGTATATAATTTGGGGTTTATGCCATCTACTATGTCTACCAAATATTTGAAAGTGAAAATATATTGAATATTTAATTTTCATAAATGGTAATTGGTGGATGTGCATTTAAATTTAGGTAATAATTAAGTCATTGTGCCTTGAAATATCACTCAATGATTGGAAAGTGAATAAGCAAAAAATTACTTAGATAAAAAATCCATAGGATGGGAAGTAAACCAAAGGAATGACTTTTCTAGAATTCAAAAGAGATAACTAGTAATAAATGAGATTAAAAAAAAAAAGAATTGCAAAAAAACTTGTCGAGTTGATATGAAAGAGATAATATAAACTAAAAAAGGTTATTTTTTAATTTATTTTTTAAATCAAGGAATAAATAAATTAAAAAATACTCCTTTAATAAATGACTTAAATAATTTTATGCCTTTATTTAATTTTAAAATTTTAACTTATTGATCTTATAATATTGTGTATTAAAAAAATAAGGCAATAATATGAACTTAAAAAAGGCAAACTAAAGTAGAATAGTTGTTCAATATGTTTTTTTTTAGAATTGAGTGATTATAGTAAATAAAATCTCATTACCATAAGTTCATGGTAAAATCTATTATTATTATTTTTTGTTTGAATAAACTTTTTGTTGATTTGATTTATATTGGAAAAAAAGAGAGGCCACACTACAAATAAAACTAAGTTTATTTTAAGTGTTAAAAAAATGTTAAGATCAAAGAACCAGAATTAAAATGAATTTGACAATGAAACTAAAATTAAAATGCTCCTACAAAATATAGGTGACTTATGATAAAATGACTCTGCATATGGAAAATAATTAAATTATAAATTTGAAACTAGAAATGTGAAATGTCAATTAAATAAAAAATGCATAAATAAAGAGCAAAGTGCACATATCTATAGCGATGGCAAAGTGGAAAGGTAAGTTGAAGGTGTAATTATAGTTAAGTTGATGCCCTGATCTCTAGAAATAGAATTGACACCAAGTGTGGAGTAAGAGAAAGTGATGGTAGGCACTAGAAAAATAAAACTTTGTATACCAGTAGTAGGTTTAGTGATGTACAAGGAAAAGAAGCCAAATAACATGCCAAGTATGATGTTAAGGAGTATAGAGGAGAAAAAAAAGGTAGAATGAAATGCCTAGCTGAAGGAGGGTAGTGATGTTAAGAGGAAATAGTAGAAAAGGAGATAAATAGGGCACCAAACTGATTAAGGACAAAGTAATGAATCACTTGTTAACATTTTGACCTCACAAGCCAAATTTCAACCCTTATCATTCTAATATTTGATGACTATTTTTTTAGCTCATTTTTATGCCCCCTAGTATCCTTGCTTAAGATAAAAAGTACTAACACAAGCCTTAAAAAGCCAGACTATTATATGCACATCAGGTAAGGATGAATAAATTAGCTTAGTTGTGCATTTCATAAGTGCACTTATAGAATAAACCAAAGATAAAATATTTTAGGGATATGATGTTTTTCATGACTTTAGCATCTCCAAAAATTTCATATCATGATGTCTTTTCTATATTAAGATATAAATATTCAAAGTTAAACTAGAAGTTTGGGACGTGCATGAAGACACCAAGATAAAGCTATGGTAAGTAACCAGTTGGATTCAAATGATCCTAAGTTTGAATGTATATCTGATAGTTATAAATATATTGATATATTTGGTAGAATATATATGACATATTCAAGGTCAAAGAGTCAAAAAGTGCCTGGAACAAGATCAATGGTCGACGTTCAATCAAATCAAATATCTCATAGTGAGTGACAACCTAATGATGTCAATGGGTCCTATAGATATAAGGAAGTGAATTTTATCATGAACCTAAGATATAATGGAAATCACCAAGTCAAAAATTTAGAGGATCCTAGGATTAAATACATCAATGACAAGTGGCATGATAATGGCAAATAAGTAGGTCAATGATATGCATTCAATCAAGTATAAATAGATAGATAACACATGTTCAATCACTCCAAGGATATATAAAGTGTGTGTAAGGTCAAAAATTAAATTATCTTAGATCAAATATGAGGCCACCATGTCGTGAAATCATATAAGCAAATTGGACTGATAGCAAGATCCTAAGAAGCAATGCATAGCTGATAGATGGCACAATCAAGGAGCCCAGATTAAGATTAGTGGCCAATATTAAAATTAAAATACAATAGACTTAAAATATAGGTATAATATGATTTATATATAACCAAGAGTAATTTTTCCAAAGGGCATGTGCCACCATTAGATCTCAGTCGAATGTCATAAGCAGATACAACCATATAGTCAAGAATTAAGGCTATGTAATTTATAGATCTTCATAGATATAATGAATATACAAAAAATAAAAATTTGGATTTTTTAAAAATATATATTCAATTTGGAGGAGATATATACATAAGTGATATATGTTGGAGTGTCTCATCCTTTGACACATGGTCATATCTCTGACAAACAAGTACCTATAGTTGCTTACATCAGACTTAATCATGGCTATGTTAGGTGTATGAATATGAGGATTTTTTACTTATAATGAGGGTAATTAAAATAAATTATCTTGAGAAGGATTCATGTGGTAGTGGTGATTTCTTCCTATAGTGGTCTTGACCTTCATAATCCATCCATGCTAAGAAAATACATAGTGACATTTATGTAGGAAAGGGATCAATGAAGTTTTAAGTGAATATTATGACTAATTATTAGTACTAATATTTTACTTGATCATTATGACCCCTTATACACTCTCTTATGCATACCTTTACTTCTCTCTCATTACCTTCTACTATAAATATATGCTTTTAATCCTTGAAATGGATCCCTCTCTTCGGCATGACTAAACTCTACCAAGATTGAGATTTGTAACCTCTTGAGATGAATAGAGGACTATTTTATAATTTAATTATGCTTATCTAGTGTGTTCATGTTAGTTTATTTACATATTTGGTAGATCTTTCTCCTTTTTCAAGTCCTGATCTCACCTAGTTGGTAGTTCATCATGTTATGAAGGTCATGCCTAGTGTTTAATGTCATTTATTTGAAGCTAATAGTGGATAAATTGATTTATTAATGCCTTTAATCAAGCCTATTCTATTAATTCCCTTAATTTTTTATCAACTAATGAAACCTCTGCATGAAACATTAATGCATAAGAGGCCTAGGTTTTGTAGATCTAGACCTTTGTTCTATCTCATTAGTGTTTTAAAATATCAAGTAAGAGTAGATGAACAATAATTCTAGGTGTTTCACAAAAAGTAGTTTAGGGTTTCCATTTTAGTTTATTTCTCCCCCATTTAACCCATAAACTATTAGGTTTTAATGGAAATGAGCTAGGTGGTGCACAAGAAGAGCTAGCCTCATTAAAAATCTTAGAATTTTGACCAAAGATTAGGTAACCCATAGCCTAGGGTCATTCCCATATTAGACTAGGTTTGAGACTAGGACTTGAACACTTATACTTTTATCTAGGGTGAAACCTAAGCCTACAACAATTTTTGGCATGCCTAGTGGGACACAATTTTATCTATTGAAGAAAGTCTATAGCAAATTAATCTTTAGAATCAATTTCAAATATTCCTTGGTCCTTATCTCAAGGTATGATGCATATTATTATTTATAACTTCACTTATCTTCATCTTTTCTAGGTTTTAGTAGCCTATAGATAAGGATACTATCTTTCCTCTCCTTATCAATAGTTTCAAAATGATCCATATACATCTTGTTGTGATCCTCACCAATAGTATGAGGACCTATATCAGTCATACATGCAGGAGTACTACCCTAATATTCCATATAAATAATTAATCCATCATAATATTTCCCCTTCCCAATCTTATGATGAGCCCCCTTATTACCAAGATCATCAAGCCTTTTATGAGTCTCATCTACCCCCTCTACAGCCTTGTTACCCTCCTAATCAGTCATGGTAGATACATGACATTCCTAAATAGCCTACTCATACCCCAAGGCATTATATATATAACTTTAAAAAATATCTATTAGACTAGGAGAGGAATATGATAAACGTTGATATGTTGAAGGGGTATGGGTAGTAAATTCCAAAACATGTCATTAGATGGGTTAGGAATTTAGTGCAACAGGTAAAAGAGGAGTGGATGTCTTTCATTAAGAGAGGTTATTATAGAAATAGTAGTGACATTATTGACATAGATAGACTCATATCCAATATTGAGAAGAAGTTGGCAACCCATGAAGAATAACAAATACTTCATCACCCATATTGTCTTTCTTCATTCACTCCATGTCAACCTAATGTTGAGCTTCCCATCATCACTCATAATCCCTCACTAAATGTGTTTTAAAGTCATCATAGTTCCCCCTAACTCCTCTCAACCTTCCCCTCATTGAAATTTGTCCAAAGGAGAGTCCAGGAGGAAAGGAAAGTTAGTGTTAGGAAGGCTAATCATCACGAATAATCAAGGTTTGATTTGAAACCTCCCTAGACAAGCAAATTGATATTTTAAATCATCATCTTCAACATTCAATGATAGATATAAAGGTAACACAATAGAATATTCATTATTTCTTACCCATAGTGAGAACAAATACATAAGTAGGGTTTTATAAACCCAAGTTTATGACTTAGAATCATATCTAATAATGAAGAGAGAAAGAAGAACAATCAAGTATAAGCCAAGATGTTGAATTCAAGATTGATCAAGAAATCATTCATCCTTCACTCCTTTCCCATCAAAATCCTAGATCCTTTCCTTCATGGAGGGACATTCAATAAATAGTGCAATAAAGAGAGAAGGTGAAGGTGATTCAAGAAGAAAAACTCCATGAGAAAAATCAGGTATCTATGGCACAACCATTGGAACTATATCATCTCATTGAATACTTTCAAGGGTCCACTATGCCTATCTTGGAAAATGAGCCTATACTTTCTAAAATAATTGAGGAAGTTGAAATTGAGGTAAATGAATATGAAATATTTTTAATGATTAAAATGAGGACATCATCATAGACACACTTAGTATCAATAAAGGGATATATCCAATCATACAAGCTATAAAATAACGTGAGGTCAAAGATATTGTTGTTAAGGTAGAAGATCAACTAAGAGTAGAGGATGAAATTTAAGAGGAAAAAACTTCAATTATTCAATTAGAAGGTGTTTTATATGAACTCATTGATCCAACAATGGTTTTCATCCATCATTAAGAACAAGAGCTTGTAAATATGATAGAAAATGATTACCAATCAGCATAAGAAGTTAAAGATAATTTGTATCCTTATGATCATAGTGAATAAATTCTAATTTTACTTCAAGTTCATGAAAAAAAATATTTAGATTTGTTTGACATCTTTTATTCAAGTTATTATTTACTTGAATGTGGTCCATTGTAGGATAAGAGGAGTGTTATCATCAAGCAAGAACCAGTTATTCTCTCAGGAGATGACATGTTTGAAATTTTCAAACATGGTTATCAGCTTTTATCTTCAAATTCAAACATATCTCTACTTTTGGAAGCTAATAATGAGCTCAAATGTACTCAAGAAGTCACAAGATCAGATCCATCTCTCTTAGAGGTCAACCTTGTAAATATGATAAAGGAGACACATCAAGCTGCCCAATATGATCATAATTAAGAACTCATGAATAAAGAAGAGTTGAAGATGTTCTTAAAAATTAAAAGAATCTCAAAATATAATGATTGGGTTTGGGATCCATACTTTCAATAAATATGCCTAAGAATGAAATTTAGAATCCTAGTTACCTCATCAAGAGGTCATAAAAATCCAAATGTTCTAATTTGTAAGAAGCGACCATCAAGAGATGGAAATAATGATTCAAAGTTCCAATATGGACAATACATATTTTATTTTGATCAAAGAGGAAATTATATATATGAGTTTCAATTGTACATATTAGGGTAGATTTTTTGTTTTCCTCCAAGTGTTAGCCTAGCATATTTGTTTGTTTGCTTTTGCTTTGTTAGGTTAGTTTTCCTATTTGTGTTTTTCTTTATTTTATATTGGATTTAGCTTTTCAAATGCATTTCTTATATTCAAGATTCAAATTTTTCATTATTTCATGAATCTAAAAAGTCATGTAAGTGTCTAGGTTCTCAAGCATAGTAGGCATGTTTCCCATCAGAGTCACCAAAAATGTTAACATTTTATCCCAAAAGATAAATTTAAACCCTTATCATTAAAATATTTGATTACTATTTTTTATCTCATTTTTATTCCCCCTCGTGTCCTTTTTTAAGATAAAAATGACTAACACATGCCTTGAGAAGCCAGAACATCATATACATGTCAAGCAGGGATGAACAAATCAACTTGATTATGCATTTCATAAGTGCACCTACAGAATCAACCAAAGCTAAAATATTGTAGGGACATGATTTTTTTCATGCCTTTATCATCCTCTACAAATTTAATATCTCGATGTCTTTTCTATCTCAAGATATAAAGCTTCAAAGTTAAACTAATAGTCATGATGTGAATGAAGACATGAAGATAAAGCTACAACAAGTAACCATTTAGGTTCAAATGATCTTAAGGTTGAACATATATTTGATAGGTTTCAATATCTATAGAGTTAAATTATAATATCTATGACATGCATAAGGTCAAAGAGTCAAAAAGTGCCTAGAATAAGATCAATGATTGATATTTGATTAGATCAAAGATCCAATGGTGATTGAAAACCTATTGATGTTAGTGCATCTTAAAGATCTAAAAAAGTGAATTTTATCATGAACATAAGATATAATGGTAAGCATCAAGTTAAAAAGTCATAATATCTTAAAATTAAACACATTAATGATAAGTGGCATGATCATGGCAAATAAGTAGATCAATAGTGTGCATTTGATCAAGTAGAAATAGATTGATTTCATACATTCAATCACTCCAAGGTTATATATGGTGCATATAGGGTCAAAAATTCAATGACATTAGATCAAATTCAAGGCCACCATATGACACAATCATGGAAATAGATTGGACTTACATTAGGATCATGATAAGGGATGTAGAGATGATAGATGGCATGATCAAGGAGCCAAAATTAAGATCACTAGCCAATATTAAAATTCAAAGATAAGATACTTAAAATGTAGGTTGAATATGGTTCAAATATAACTAGGATAAAATGTTCCAAATGGCATGTACCACTATTATATCTAGGTTGAATGTGACAAGTAGACGTGACCATATAGTCAAAGAATGAGGCTATGCAATCTAATGATCTTCATCGATATAATGATGATATGAAACCAGTAATTTTGATTGGTTTTAAATCTATATTAAAGATATATATTTATGTTGAAGTAGATACAGACATAAATCAAATATGGTGGAGTGTCTCAACCTTTGGCACATGATCATATCTTTGAAAAATAGGTACCTATATCCACTCAAAGTAGACTTAATCATGGCTCTATCAAGTGCATGAATATGAGGATTTTATCCTTATAGTGAGGGGTATTAATGTAGAGAACATCAATAAGGATTCATGTGATGGGGTGGTTTATTACTATATTAGTCTTGACCTTCATGATCCATCTTTCTATGTTAGGAAAATACATAGTGGCACTAATGCAAGGAAGGGCTCAATGATGTTTTAAGTGGTTATTGTGATTACTTCTAGTGGTAATATCATCCTTGATCATTATGACCCCTTTTCCACTCTCTCATGTGCCCCTTCCCCTCTCTCTCATTCCCTTATACTTTAAATATAGGCTTCTAAGACTTGAAATGGATCCCTCTCTTGGGCATGATTAGACTCTGCCAAGATTGAGCTTTGTCATCTCTTGAGATGAATAGAAGACTATGTTAAGATTTCATTATGCTTATCTAATTTATTAATGTCAGTTGATTTGTATATGTGGTAGATTTTTCTTCCTTATCAATTCCTGATCTCACCTAGTTGGTAGTTTGTCATGTTATGTATGTCATGCTTAGTGTTTTATGCCATTTGGTTAAAGTCAATAGTGGATACATTGATTGATAAGTGCCTTGAATCAAGATTATTCCATCTCTTCCCTTGAATTTTTATCAATTGATGAAACCTCTACTAAAACCTTGATGCATAAGAGACTTAGGAGTTGTAGATCTAGTCATTTATTCTATCTCATTAGTGTTTTATAAGCTCAAGTAAGAGTGGATGAAAAATATTTCTAGATGTTTCACAATTAGTATATGAGGGTTTCCATTTTAATTTATTTCTCCCTTTTTCACCCTAATAATTAGTATGTTTTAATGAAAATGATCTAGGTGATACATCAGAAGAGATAATCTCCTTAAAAATCCTAGAGGTCTAACCCAAGATTAGGTAACCCATAACCTAGTGTCATTCCCATGTTAGACTAGGTCTGAGATTAGGACTTGAACACTTCTATTTTAAGTTAGGTTGAAATCTAAGTCTACAACATAACTAATAAGGTGTCATGCATAATAAAATGATTATTAGCATAAAGAATAAGGTGGCTTGAATTAAATCTACCAATGCCAAGAGGGAGGAGCTAAGTAAAAGGGTGTTGGGAGTAGAGTGGAAACCATAGAAAAGGAATAAAGTTATAAAATAATTATATGATAATGAGCAAAATTTAAACCTGTATAATACTCAGCAAAAAATAATTTTGACCAAGATCTTGATAAGTAGAAAGTAGTCCAAAGAACTTAATAAGACAAGGAGATATTAATTGAATTTAATGAACAAAAAATATATAATATTAATAAAATAAAATAGAGATATTAAATTATTTTAATTCTCATAAAAAAATAAATATTAGTAATAAATTACTAAACAAAATATGTTTTTTATTAAACAAATAGAAGGTTAAAAGATATATGTTTTATTTTAATGAGTCTAAAAAACCTACAAAAAAAAAGTTAGAGACCACTAAATTTAGGTAAGAAGAGAGAAATGTATTTGAATATATAGCAAGGATTAGATCCCTTGTAAAACAAATCCATGAAACCTCCTTAAAAATTTGCACACTTTTCAAAAAAAATATCAATATATGACCATAACTCTAATACCATGAAAGATTTATCTCAAGAATAATCGTCAATGACATAGCATGAAAGTGTGATAAAAAAAGAATTCATAATACTAATTTACCTTTAAAGAGCAAATCATAAATAATAATATTTTTAAAGTGGGAAACTGAACACATCAGAGAAAACCCACATGATCTTATTAAAAGTTTTGCAACCAAAATACTCACAAGTATACTATTGAATCAAGACCCCAAGAGAAGAATAGAGAGAGATATGAAATTATTAGTGAATAAAAGAGGAGAGGAAGGGATATTTTATAGAGATCGAGGAGGAAAATGAGAGTTACATAGAATTCCATTATGACCTTACAATCCTCCTAAGTGTGTACCACTTGTGTCCTAGTCCTTCACAAAGAGAAGGGAGGTTTGTGTTATATGGTAAAAGGAGTTACTAATGCAAGTAACTCCCAAATATTAAAGGAGCACAAAGAGGTGAGTAACACCTCATGGAATCTTAATTTATGTGAATTAATAATTCACATAAATAAAAAAATTTCCCACATTAAAGGAATTTAGGATAAAATAAATTATTCTAAATAAAGGGTAATTCTAACATAAATACAATTGTCCAAGAATTCAGTTTTCCATGTTAGAACCAAGTATATTGAACTCAAAAATCATTTTCTTAAAGACTTGGTAAATGATAAAAAAAAATTATTGAGTGTGTGATAATTGGAGATCATTTCTTTATATTTTCACTAAGGAATTGTTAAATAAGATTCATGGAAGACTTAAGTAGATGGTAGGCATTTACACTCTTTTCTTTTAAGGGAAAATGTTTAGTATAATTCTAATATGGACACTTGATTATTAATATTAAGTTTATTTTAATTTATGGTTTATTAGTTTATGAAGGTTATTTAATTTATTTATATCCTTAATTATTTTTTTGGTCAATTTTGAACACTTATTGATAACTTCCTAAAATAAGCCAGAAGACCCAGTTAGAGTCCAATTCATTAAATTTGTACTTAAATGAGATTAAATATTTATTCATTCATCCCCAATAGGTGGGGTGTAATTTTAAGACCCTAGTTAACTAAATTTAATATTATTTTAGTCAATTTCTTACTTTATATGGATTTGGGGTGCCTAGCTTGTCTACTGTGGATATTTTTCTTACTTGTTAAGAAAGACTTATTACATGCTAACCAATTCTTATATGCGAGTCAAAAAATTATCTTTAATCTATTTTTATTTATTATTTAACCATTTTTGTATTTGGGTTAGCAGATAAATCAAAATCAACTATGGATTAAATTATTATAAAATCAAGGTAATTAAATGAATTGAAATTACTAATATTTTGATGAATATGATAAATATAAGGATATGATGAATATAAGGATATGATAAATATATAAAAATATAATGCCAAAAATATTATGAAATTTACAATAGAAATGAGAAACAATACTTAGTTTATTTGATGATGTGTAGAAAGATATGACAAGTGTAAGTAAAAAAGAAGATAGATTGATGTTTCTCCTTTATTTATTAGATTATAGAAATTAGATTTATATCAATATAAACACTACCATAAATTATTTTATTTGTGTTTTGATGACTCTATCTAGGTCAAGATATAGAATATTTATTGTAATAACCACCTAAATCTATTAGGGTTTACTATCACCTTACATGGTATCAACTTAGATCGTGTACATAGGTTTAAGGAATGAATCTTATGCTCAAAAATCTAAGTCCATAAACTTGGCATGTCACCTTGGAAAACATGGGTTATTGGGATAAAGTGAAGCTAGTATGACATAAAATACCCATTTTTAAATTATCACTACCTAAGTATCAATATACTATGAAGATGGATTAGACCATTGTAATTATCCCCTTATCTAGGCTTGTGAGTGAACAATTATGAAATATGATATATTTGAGTGCATCTAGTGATCTAGATTGTAATTTGACATATATTATCCATGGGATTATCATTAAATTATTTATACCTATAAAAATACTATCGTTATGATTGATTTTTAAATAAGGAAGAATAGGGAAGTATAGTTGTATTATGCAAGTTATTTTCAGTAGTGTAGTGTGAACTTGAGAGGTGCTTGATAGATATTGCTTAGGTCTATAATGAATGGATTTTGATTTGTATTTATACCATATATTTTGAAAAGATATCATGGGAGGGTTAAAATAATACCATAGATCAACCTGTACATGTCTAAATAATTTTAATTTGATTATTTAGAAGGAGGGGAAATTAACATCGAATTTGGGACACTAGTGTCCTAATCTAGATGGTAGTGTCCTATAGAATATAAGGTTTTCAAGGATATGTAACTAGCAGAGTAGGATATAAATTATATTTTATATATAATTTGAGTTACATTTGATCTATGTCATCATAATATTAGGGTTAGACTATAGGATAAGAAGTTAGGCATAGTGACATGGGGAATGTTAGCCTTGTGGGAATATAAAGTTCATGAACTAAAGAGTTGAACCATGATTTTAAATTTTCCACAACCAACATTTTTATCAATAAAGGTAGTCACTTCAAAAATTTCCCTCTAATTCTTTGGATAAATTGATCTTGTGTAGTCTCAAAATCTATGTATCCTTATACTACGAACACCATAATATAGTCATCGATTTTAGTCTTCATATAATAATCTACTGCTTGGGACTAATCAGTATATAGGTTGTACATTCTTTATAATTTTTCCTTGGTATAGATTATGATTTTTTTTTCCTCAAACTAAAGTAATAGTATTCTAAGAAATATCAATGTAAACAAACATATGCAAATAAATACATGCAAACAAAGATATTTAAATAATAAATATCAATGTACATGAAAATAAAAGTGTAAGTAAAGTGATAAACCAAACTTAAGGTTTGTGTTATTCAACAACATGAAAGATTAAAACTATTTTTTGATAAAACATGACACGTAGTTTATATTAGTGTAGTTTTTTATTTTTCCCTATTTTTTAATTAGGGAAATTGTATTTCTTGTGCATACATGGAGTTTTCCTACATTTGTGGGATAGGCTAGCTTATGTGGAGGTGTGTGTCATAGGTGTCATAAGAATGTCATAAGTAACTCCCTTGATGGGAGTTACTTCTCTATTCTTAGCACCTTGTCACCACCTTTCATGGAGGAATTACAGTCTATTCTTGGGGTGCCTTGTCCACCTTTTGTGTAGGAGTTACATACTCTCATATTTGTAGTCCTCACTTTGGCCATCTCATGTTAATCAGATTTTGGTTTTCTCCATTTTGTCTTATGAAATTTATCTTCTTGTGTTATTTTCAAATTGCTTTAGCATCTATGTGGTGTGCACTTGCTTCATCTCGTGTGATCACGTCTCCATTACACTCACATTATCCAAATTCTGGCAACAACTAAGATATGGTATTAGAGTAAGAATGGTAATCATGTGTCTGGTTATGCTTTTAGTTCATTTTGAAATAAAGAGGAGTGGAGTTCTCTTTGTTTTTTAAATTTCTATATTTGATCTAAAAAAAAAACTTTCAATATCATTTTTGGTATCATTTTCTTGGGAATCCTTGGCCTTTGGGTGTCTTGGTTGTCTTCACTTCAGGGGCTAGTTCAGTAGTTAGCCTGGGTGCCATTGTTGTGTGCAAGGAGTAGAGGGAGGAGCAGCTCTAAGAAACTTCAGTTCTAGCAGTAGAAGTCCTTCCTTCCAACCATGCCATCAACTATACGGTGTCCAAAATAGGTCTATTTTTTGTGAATATGGCACATTTTTCTTGTCTTCTTCTACCTAGACCTACTGTGCATTGAAGTCAGCAAATTTTATCATCTTTTCTTTCCCATCAAGGTGCCAAGTAGGCTGTATGGCATCCATCAGGTCTGCACATTTATCTTTTTGTCTTTTCTGAGTTAAAATTCTAGACTGTGCTATTTTGGCGCCCCTTCCTTACTTAGCATCCCATGTGGCACCCCTAGGACACGTGGCATCCTTCATTCTATCTTCAACCTTAATTTTTTAGTTAAAATTGACTTGTTAAAACAAAAATTAGTAAGTTTGACTGAATATTTAGTGTTATAGATAGTTTGATAATTTGGGGGTTTTCATTTAAAACTTGTATCTTCACCTATCGAAGACGAAGGGTGAAGTCCGAGTTGACAGGAGGCCAATTCCCCCTCACACAAACCTCCTTTGGATTCCTCATTTCGTGTTGAATCTAACGAGTGGTTGGAAGGCCACTTTCTCTCTCAAAATAGGCATTTTTTAGTGTTTTAGTGTTTTTTTTTGCAAAAACATTAGTTTACAAGAAAATTGAACCTTTAATATCTTACAAACGGTAGCTCAGATTTGGGTGCCATTTTTTACAAAAGTGTTTGTAATTCAATTCTCCATAGTGTAGAATTATTATTTGTTAAAAATGTACTAGTTTATATAGTGCCAAAAATTTGGGTCTCTTAGGATGCATTTTCGACTGAGTCCGACATCTTGTTTGATTTAGTCTTGCACTGATTGCTCTGAGACGCATTCTCATTTGAGTCTGACGTATTTTGAGTCTGCACTTACATATTTAGGGGGGGCTCAATATTATGGGGGGTGTGATTGATTTTCACAACTTGCATATCTTTGCTTTCATTCTCTTTTTTGCATAATTTCACAACTTGCAATCAACACAACTTCACCTAAATTCAGCTAAAAATGGATTCTTTTCAACTTAAACCCCTAACACCCTTCAAATATCATGAATGGAAGGTTAAAATGTCAATCATTCTTAGAAGCAAATGGTTGTATAGGACCACCATGGGTACTAAAGTAAAACCCAACACTGATGCTAAAAAGGTCAAGTGGTACAACCGTAGTGATGAAGCCTATCGATTACTGAGCTTGTCTATGTCTCTAGAACTTCTCTTCCATCTAGAATCCTTCTAGACTCCCAATGACATATGGGAAACCTTAGAAAATTTGTTTGGGAAACTTGATGAGATGAGAGGTTATGAGCTCAAAAACAAACTCATAAGTCTAAGTCCTAGCAACTTTGACACCATACAGGACTTCTTGACTAAGTTTAAGGCCCTTAGATTTCAATTGAAAGAATGAAGGATAGAGAAGAAATATGATCAACTCATACTTTCTAGTCTCACAAAGTTAGGTCTAAGCTATTCAGTCTTTGTCTCCACTTTCCATGCCACAAAAAGTGCCCTTGGCACTACATGGAAAATGCCTTCTTTGGATTCATTCATTACCAACTTGACTAAGGAGCAAGATAATATAATTAAAATGGGCACAATGAAGTCTACTCAACCCCAAGCTTTGATAGCTAGAAATGGTAAGGATAAGACTTCAACAAAGGAGAAGAAGAAAAAAAACAAGGACCAAGAGAAGAAGAAAGAAAACAACAATCCTGCAAAAAATAACACTGAGTCTTCATCCTCCAATGCTAAACCTAAGAAGGAAAAGGTTAAGTGTTCCTATTGTAAAAATATAGGGTATGATGAACACAAATGCATGAAGAAACAAATAGATCACCTAACTCATCTTCTAGAGAAGAAAAACATAGGTGTTCCTGAGTCCATCAAGTAGAATTCATCTACCCAATATTCTACCAAGTCAAAAGGCAAGGGTAAGGAGAAAGAAAAGGGCAAGGCCCTTGTAGCTACAACAACTTCTACATCTTCATGGGTCATCGACTCAAGTGCTTCTCACCATATGGGCTCTTCACTAGTTGAGTTTTCATCTTTAGAGCCTTGTAGCATGACTTCAATTAGTTTGGGTGATGACACATCAATTTTTGTTGTTGGGAGAGGGTCAATTGAAATGGAAGTAGGAACATTCAATAATGTTTTAAGTGTTCCTTCTCTTTCAACCAATCTCCTATCAGTGTACCAAATCACTCACATTGGTCAGGGTATGAGAGTTGAGTTTTCACCAGATTCAGTGGCTATCAGGGAGTTGCATAGTGATACTACAGTGGTAGTGGGTAGGGTAGATAACCAAGCTAGGTTATACACCTTTTCACATTTTACATCAGATTCTTCTCCAACAGCATTGCTGACTCATTCAGATGAAGTTAGAAAATTGTGACATGAGTAGTTTGGCCACCTTAACTACCGCTATCTTGAGTAACTTTGTAAAAATGACATGGTCATTGGCTTGCCTCGTGTCCAATTCTCAAAAGGACTTTGTGAAGGGTGTTCCATTGAGAAGCATCCCGAAGCAAAATTTGACAAAGTCAAAGATTGGAGGGCTTCACAACCTTTGGAGTTAGTCCACAGTGATGTATCAGGACCCTTTCCCAAATCATCTTTCACAAGGGCCAAGTACATCCTCACTTTTATTGATGATTTCTCTAGGTACACTTGGATATTTTTTCTCAAACAAAAGTTTGAAGTGTTTGAAAATTTTCTAGATTTCAAGGCTCTTTTTGAGAAACAGAGTGAGAAATCCATCAAGGTTCTTCGAATTGATAATGGAGGGGAGTATGTCAGTATCAAGTTTGAGTAGTTTTGCACCATATAGGGGATTGATTTACAACACACAGTCACTTACAATCCTTCACATAATAGGGTTGTAGAATGCAAGAATAGGTTATTGAAAGAGATGGGTAGCTGTATGATTCACTCCAAATCCTTAACACCATAGTACTAGGCTGAAGCCATAAATTGTGCTTACTACATTCAAAACAGGGTTCCTCATAAAGCTTTGAAAGGGATAACACCCTTTGAAGCTTGGCATAAAAGGAAACTTGATGTTGAGCACCTTAGAGTTTTTGGATCCCCAGCCATGACCCACATTTTGAAGAAGAAATGCAAAGCTATGAAACATCAGTCCAAGCCTTACATCTTTGTAGGATATCTGGATGGTATTAAGGGATATCTCCTTCTAGATCCAGTCACTCATGAGTTCATCAAGAGAAGTGTCCATTTTCAGGAGAGTCCTAGAGACTCAACACTTGACACTTCTTCTACCTCATCAGATCTACTTCTTCATGATGATTCCTCATCAGATTTAGATCAACCATAGTAAGTTCTTGAGCCAGAGACATCTTCTTCTTTGAGTTCAGATAGCAAGGATAGTGATGCAGAGTCATCCACCTCTAGACAGTCAGAGGATGAGGAATTAGCACCTGACTCACCCACTTTTAGGCCATTTTGGGCTAGATGGACACTTGAGAGTGTTGGCACTTGGGTAGGAGATCCCACAGATGATAGACATACTAGGGGGGATTTTCAGAGAGATCCACATGCCTTCTTTACTTCAATTTCAGATCCATAGACTTTTTTAGAGGCATTGGGGGTACCTGAGTGGTATAGTGCTATGGAGGAAGAATATTCTTCCTTAATCAAAAATCACACTTGGGATTTAACTTCACTTCCTAAGGAAAGAAAGATGGTTCGATGTAGGTGGATATATCAGACCAAGTTTGTAGCAGATGGGTCAGTCAATAAGTATAAGGCGTGATTGGTCACCAAGGGTTTCTCATAGGTGGCAGGCATTGACTACTCAGAGACCTTTGCAACCATTGCAAAGATGACTTCTATCTGACCCACCTTGGCTATTACTACAACACATGGTTGGGATGTACATCAGATGGATGTGAAGAGTGCCTTTCTTCATGAAGACCTATAGGAGGAGATCTACATGGAGCAGCCACCAAGATTTGTTTAGGATACTTCCTTAGTATGTAGACTTAAGAAATATATCTATGGCCTTAAACAGGCCCCTTGAGCTTGATATGCCAAGATGGATTCCTTCCTTCTCACAATAGGTTTCACTAGGTGCCATTATGATCCCAATGTCTACTTCTTATGGTAGGATGATTCACTCTTGATTTTGGTTCTATATATTGATAACCTTTTGATCACTGGGAGTTCTTCATTAGCTATTGTAGTGGTGAAGGCATCTCTTCAAGATAGATTTGACATGATAGACTTGGGTTTTTTGCACTACTTCCTTGGCATCGAGATCTCACAGTCAGATTCAGGGATTTCCCTTGCACAGCCAAAGTATGCTCTTGACTTATTAACTCAGTTTCACATGGCTGATTGCAAGCCATCTCTGACTCCCTTTCTATCAAGAGTCAAGCTTGAGGTTGATTGTTCTTCACCATTGGTTGATGCCACTCAATACGATAACTTATTGGTAGTTTCATCTACTTGACTCAAAACAGGCTCGACATATCATATACAGTGGGACTTGTCTCCAGATTCATGTAGGAACCTCATGAGCTACATTGGATAGTAGCTAAGAGGATCTTGCATTACATACATGGTTCACATAGATACGGGATTCATTACAGATTTGGCATAGAGGTTGACTTGGTTAGATATATAGATTCAGACTGGGTTGGTGATTCACAGACTCATAAGTCCACTTTTGGTTACAGTTTCTCTCTAGGTTTTGGTCTTATCAATTGGTCTAGCAAGAAGCAGAATGATATTGCTATATCAACCATAGAGGTAGAGTACAGGGGAGTTGTTAATTCAGATACTAAGGCTATTTGGCTTTAGGGGATACTTTTTGAGTTTGGCATTCCTATCAGGTAGCCCACCATCATTTATTGTGACAACTAGGATACCATTTAGATTTGCAGGAATCTAGTTTAGCACTAGTGGACCAATCACATAGAGATTCACATGCATTTCATTCGGGAGCTTATTCATACTTAGGTCATTGACTTGATATTTTTCTAGTCTTCAGAGTAAGTTTCAAACATCTTCACCAAACCTTTTACCGAGAGAAATTTCATTCATCTATGAGCTCTTATTGGGGTGCAGTCCACTTCTATAGCAACATCATCTTCAGGGGGGCCTTCTAGCCTCATCTTTCTTTTATGTCTCTCTTTTTGGAGGGAGATTTTTCCTATGAGTTTTTTCCTTTTATATATCTTATGGGAGATTGCATTTGTACATGGGTACCTCATTAGGCCTAGTTGTTAGGACCCATTTTATATTTCCACATTGCCCACCTAAGCTGCGCTTATGGGGGTATTTCTTGTGCATACATGGAGTTTTCCTACATTTGTGGGATAGGCTAGCTTATGTGGAGATGTGTGTCATAGATGTGTCATAGGTGTCATAAGAATTTCATAAGTAACTCCCTTGATGGGAGTTACTTCTCTATTCTTAGCACCTTGTCACCACCTTTCATGGAGGAGTTACAGTCTATTCTTGGGGTGCCTTGTCTACCTTTTGTGGAGGAGTTACTTACGTACTCTCCTATTTGTAGTCCTCACTTTGGCCATCTCATGTTAATCAGATTTTTGTTTTCTCCATTTTATCTTGTGCAATTTATCTTATGTTATTTTCAAATTGCTTTAGCATCTATGTGGTGTGCACTTGCTTCATCTCGTGTGATCACATCTCCATTGCACTCACATTATCTAGATTTTGGAAATAACTCTAATAGTTTATATATGAGAAAAATATATTTTTATAGGAAGGTCTAGTCCTATCCATGGTCTTACACTATATCTCACAAAAGGATAACTAAATAAATGGAATTTTTTATAAGAGAGAAGGGGATTTTGTGAGGAAGGCCTAGTCCCATCCAAGGTCTTACACTATAACTCAAAAAAGGATAAATAAAGAGGTATGAAAATATATCAATAAAAATGAATCAATGGGAATATCAATAATTATATTTATATAAAAATGGAATAAAAATCATTACATGGGCATTGTATCAATTCTTAGTATAAATGAGACATATTAAGCAAATTTGTAAGTGCTAAGATTTTATTTGGAAAACAAAGACTTAAGATAATCTTAGTAAGACATGATTTTTTTTTGATAATGAGTGAATTACATGGATCATATCATGAAAATTATTTAAAAAAAACTTAAAATGGGCCTACCTTCCTATGTCATGTTCTTGTTCTACAGGACCCATTAGAAAGTCATTGGTCTACTTTGAATATTAGGTACTTACATGAGAAATTAGGTGGCAATAGATGTAATAATGAGACCTTAGATCCTAGTCTATTAGCCTACCATGTTATAGTGGACCTCATTTCTATCATGAGGACAAATATGGAGTTTAATATTCAATTAGAATGGGAGATGTGCTAAATAAGAATCACATATTTTGGTGTGATTTAAACTTTGGAATATTTGTTTTTGCCTTTTGATCATTGAATTTTGTTATAATGATTTTGACATTAAGTTCTATGGATTTTTCTTTTCCATCTCTATATTTATTTAGAAGAACTAAACATGAGTGATATAAGTGATGAACAAAAATAAGCTTATGCTTTGGTCACAATAGAGAAGTACTTAAATATTATGTCATCTTCAAAAAAATGGTTAGAATTTCCCATAGGTAAGTATAGGATCTAATGAATAATGTATGTGTACTTAAGATGAGGTAAATATATGGGATAAATTAAGACCATGATAGTCTTATGTAATAAATTATACAATGATTAATATGCTTTGTAGTTGATAATAAGAGAAAAAGGATCGTGTAGGGTGTGGTCTAAGATCCATGTCACATGAATAAATATACTATTCAATAAGTGATTGAACATAAAAATACATGTAAGTAAAAATCATTCAAAGATAAGGAAAATAAGTTCATATGATAAAATACAAAATCATTTTTTCAGAAAATCAAAGCAATCACAAAGATGTGAAAGAAAAATATCATCAAAATAATAATTCATTATAAATGTAGTAATGAAATATAAAGTCTAAATCATATGAAAATGTGAATAATAATTTGAAAAGACACAAGAATATGTTCCCAAATATTGGTCTATTTAACGGCATATATCATCAATAACATCAAATACATCCTAGTGTAATTACAATTTAAATTTGATCAAAGTCTCAGCTATCTTCGTAGAGAGTTGTGCGATGACTTCTTGACTTAATGTTTCTATGGATAAAGTAGGTAGGTTAGAAGAATAAGGAAATGTTTATGGAATATCCTATGAATTATAGTTGATGAGAGGGATTAGTACTATAATGTGACTAAAATAATCTAATTTTTGGGATGATAAAGGATTTTGGGAAGGGTTAGCCGTGGCTTGTGAATGACCCTAGGTACTTTGCTAAGAAGATGATGGTGTAGGGAATAAAAAATCATGGAAATATTATTTTAATACTTTACACCTGTATGTATGATGTGTATCACACTAATTACAAATATAATAAACTTCACCATGTTTAGTAATGTACTCTAGAAGTATCTTAGGAGGAGTTAGATTCTTATCAATTGATTGGGTCTTTGTTGGACAAAGCACATTGATGTATTTCCAAATATATTTGTAATTATTATTGATTACACAACACACCCTAATTTCATCTATGAAATCATGATACCTCTTTTTTTTAATTCTTAAACTTAGTTTTAACTTTGAGAGTAATCTTTAAAGTGTTATCGGTGTAAAGTCTAGCTTCTATTTGTTATCACTAGGCACTTTTAAAATGTTTTTTCGCAACTTTAAATAAAGTCCAATTATACAAAAAATTGAATGATAGTAGCCAAATGTGATAAAATTTAAAATGTGAATAAATTAACAATAACTTATTTTCCCACATTCCAAATTCATATCCATCAAAATAGGTTTTTTTGTTGATTTCTGTATTTTTAATTTTCAAATATTACCAAAAGTCACTTTTCAGGACGCATTTCAAATGCCCAAATCATTTCTAATCCACATAAAAAAATTAGTTAATATTAAAATGTGGGAATAATATTATTGTGAATAATTTCAAACTAAATAAGTTTCCATGTGCAAAATGCATAGTAATCAAATTATGCTTTTGCATTGATTTTTACTTAGTCAATTTTTTATGTTTGTTTTAGTTGTCAAATCTGCCTATTGCACACATTTCAAACCTAGTTTTTTAAGGCTAAAACATATTAATTTATGATAATTTTTTCATGGAGATATATAAATTTTAGGAGAGTGAAAATATGAAAAAAAATTAAAGAAAATACCTTCCCTAAGTAGGAATTGTGTAGTCATCAAAACTAGGTTTTAAACTAATTTTTTTACTTGGTCAGTTTTTTGTGCCTTCCTAAATTTCAAATTGGCCTAATGTGCACTCTTCAAGCCTCATTTCCTAGTACCAAATTGTATAAAAAAATTATGAAAATTTTCATGGAGTTATCGAAATGTCATTAGAATTCATTGGTAAAAACTTTCTCCTAAAGTTATCTTCCATATTCAAATTGCATAAAAATCAAAATTGGTTTTTAACCTAATTTTTACTTGGTCATTTTGTTTGTCTCCTTAGTTTTCAAATATTCTTATTGTGATTTTTTCAAGTCTAGTTTAATATCATTAAATTATATCCAGTTTTATTAAAAATTTCATGGAGATAGCCAAATGTGGGGAGAGTATGAATGTGAATAAATTAGTATAAATTTCCTTTCCTAAGCACCAAATGCACATCCATAAAAATTGTCTCTTGTGTTAATTTTTATTTTGTCAATTTCTTATATTTTTTGTATCTTCCCAATTTTTAAATCTACCTACGTTGTACTCTTCAATTCCCATTTAGCATGACTAAATATTGTCCATTTTATATGAATATTTTTCAATATGTAGCTAAATGTGGGAAAAGTGTAAATCTATATAAATTTATAAAAAATTAATTATCCAAGTGTAAAATGGGAAGCCATGAAAATTGAAAAGTACAAAATTATATCTCTCTAGATGACTAAACCTACCTAGTATTCATGTTTAAAACCTAACTTTTCACTCTCAAAACACATCCATTTATTATAAAAATCTTGATGAGTCTAACCAAATGTAATAATAATAAAATAGTGAAGGAAGTTACATGAAATAGTTCCTAATTTCAAAAACATAAAATCATGAAAACTGACTAGTGCTCGGTTTTATGTATCTTCCCAATGACCAAATCCAACTACTATGCACTATTCAAGCCCAATTCTACACAAATAAATGAGATTTAATCATCTTATAAAGTTTAATTAAGATAGTCAGATATGGGAAGAAAGTATTAGTAGATAAATTTGTAGAATACTCCATCCCATGTGTAAAATTCTCAATGTTAAAAATTAGTTTCTAGATTGATTTTTACTTAATCATTTTCTATGTTTCCAGTTTTTAAATCTAGATGATTTCCACTTTTAAAACAATTGGTCACATTAACAAATGAGGTTAAAATTGCTTGAAATTTTTTATGGTAGTATCATGATGACATTAGAATTTAATTCTAGTATTATTTTAGTAATTATATTTTTAAATGAACATATATAAAGGTACAAAGTGTCCCTTCTAGGATGATTTGACATAGCCAAATTTTGACCAAAAATCACTAAAAGGTTATTTCATAGTGGTTAATTTGATCATTTTTAAAAACTAAAAATACCATTTTGAAAACATTTCCAATAGATTTTCAAAAATATAAGATACAATGGGTATAAATTATTTTTTATCCTAAAAATTTCTCTTTTAGTGGATTATGAAGGTGTTGATATAGTTGTACATGATTGTGTGTTGGTTTTTTAAGTCATATATTTTGATTTGTAACTCCATTTTTTATTCTACTTTTTTTGTTATAAATATGACTTATTGATATTTACAATTATTTTATTTTAAGATTTCATAAATTCAAGATAAAAAACCTATTAACATTTCAATCACAAGATTTTGTTTCTTTTAAATATTACATGTTTTTTTTTCGATATCTTTCACATTTGTTAAGAAATTGACACATTTTGATATAATATTTTCATATGATTTAGATAATAAAAATTTCATTATTAAAGGTAATATTTGTCACCAACATTTAATGAAGCTATGACTCATGCATTGGAAGTGTGAAAAAAGATAGAGCATGGACAAATCTTGCATGGATGAATGGGCTTTTGTGTTGAGCATGGACACTTGGGATATTTTTTATTTCTAATTTTTTTTTACCACTTAAATTTAATTTGAGCCTATCATTAATCATTTTTTCATGTATTATCATGGATATGTAGTTCCACATTGAATTTAGGCCTTGATTGGTGCTCATTATTTAATATTTATAACCACCTGATGGGTGGGTGATGTTGAATTGAAAATATATATAAATCTAGTCAAATTACTTAAAAAGGGATTGGTTGATAAAGATTTAGAGGATAGAGTAAAAGACTAGACACTTATTTTATGTAATTTCTTCTTTTTTATAGTTAATTTTTCTTATGAGCAATGTTGTTGTGAATCATTTTATGTAATTCTCTTGATTTTAACTAAATCTAAATAATATTTTTTAAATCAAAATCTATCAATTGAAAGGTTTCAAAGATTGTTGTTCATTATCTACATATGTATATGGTGATTTTATCCATATTTATTCATAGTTGAATACCTTAGGCTCTTGCATCATCTTTGTTCATATTTGTGTACTACTTGGCTAGACAACATATTAGTTTCATGGAGTTTATCTAAATCAAATGAATCAAAATTGTTCTGTCTATAAAATAAATGTACATCTTTCTTTTTTCCCTTATCTTTTGTTCTTTTTTTTATAAATTCATTAGAATAAAAAGAATATAACTAAAAGTTGTAATATGTGTTTACATGTAAACCTTTTCATTATTGATTAGTGTATTGTTGAACCCTTTATAGGCAATGAAAAATTATTGAATCAATTATTTTTCCTTCAAAAATTCACTTTTACTAATTATATAGGTAGTAGATCTATAAGATAAACATTACCTATCATTTATCTAATTGTATTCCATGCATGTCCCTTAAAATAGAACCATTTCATATCAATAATTGAGTTAACCTACAAGTCAAGACCTAATAATAAAAAACCATGGGGATATTCCATCTCCTTTCATGAGAGGTTGGGTGGATTTCCACCCTACCTAAGTTGGTGTGTCAAATGAACCATCAATAGATTAGAACTAGAAGGAGGGCCTAACTAGTAGAAGGAGGGCCTAACTAGAATTACTTGAATATTTGCAACTAGATATTATTGGAAATCAAAGACTCGGTTTTATTTTTGAGGAAAATTTTCACAATAAGACACTCCAAGTTTTAAAAATATAAAATAGAAAGATTATAACAAGGTCAAAGTCTATTAAATGAGACTTTGAATTATTATACCTCACTGAACATAGAAAAACTAGATTTGATAAAGGGAAATCCAAGACTAGACATACTTGGTCAACCAATAGTTCTCTAAAGATGTAATGTCATTTTTCAATCCTTTTACTAAATCTATAAACCCACCAATGGATTTCAATTAGATTGGTGGAGGTCATTGTCCTATAAATATTCTAGGGGTTGCCCATGATTTGCCAAATAATTTTAAAAAAAATTGTTCAAAATATGTGTAGAGAAGGATTTAGACTACTAAGGAATATTTTCATTATTTCAAAGATGTTATCATAAGGAACCAATTTGAAAATGAATATGTGGCTTGCCACTTATTTCCTTATTCCTTAGATGAGGTAGTCTATGGTTGGTAACTTCGCTTACCAGATGGATCCATCAGGTCTTGAAATGACCTAATATCTATGTTTATCAATCACTTTAAGGTACCCATTGATCCTAAAATATTGTATTATCACCTTGTTTTTTATCACAGAGAACTAAAAGAACCAATGAGTATGTTTAACACCTGCTTCCATAAAATATTCAAAATATTTAAAGATCCATATACTCTAACAAAAGTGGTTATTATTTAAACTTATTGAGATCCTTAGACTCAATGACATTTATGTTATTTAGAATAAATCCATAAAATCTTACATCCTTATCTTTAGCCTATAGTTAATCCATTAACATTGAGAAATAAATGATGCTCTAAAGATACGGTGTTGGTCTATTACCATCTTTAGGATAACCTAGAGCATAAAATGGAGTCCTAATGATTAATCAATCACTTATGAATAATACACCAATGATGAATCATATTTCAAGAGTTATGCCAAAATCAATTAATAGTTTACAATCTAACTCCTTCAAATTAAATGATTGGGAATCAATTTTCTCTCCCAAACTAGGTGTTGCCACAACTGGGTAACCAAAAACTTTTGTCTACAATTTAGAATCAAGTAACACCTAATGTACATAAATTTTTAATTGTTGTAGGCTTTATATTAAATTCAAATCAATAAAATGGTATAATTAATAATCATACTAATATTTTAAATCTTGCATTAGGAAACTTGTAGAAGTTGGTTAGGAGATTGATCAATGATGTAGTTGACTTAAGAAGACAAGTACCTCAGAATAAAATTACTGATAATCATCCATAAAATATAAATTTCAATTTTAAAATAAATAATCACCAATGGAATACTAAGACTAACAATGGAGGTGTACCTACTCCCTTTGACAAGGTAATCAGACTAATAATAATGTTAGGAATTTGGTAAATTTCATTGATTTGGATTTACCTAGTTGGTGTAGATTACACATACAAAAGGATCATACAAAAATTGATTGTGATAATTTTACGTCAGATTTAGGTATTTACTACAAAGAAATGGAAAATCTAAAAATAGTGCATACAAATGAAAGCGACCAAAATTAGGTTGGGATGAATCTAAGTACAACATTGCTTTTAGAGACTTATAAATTTCAAGGTGAGAGTGATAGTGAAGCAGAAGATAACTTAGATGCATTTTAGGATTTTAATTAGTTTCAAAGAGGACATAATTACATATTGAGTACAAAATTAAAAACACATTTAAAAACTTATATTCCTCCAAACAACACCGAAGTTCTACATAATGAAGATTCGACTAGCAATTAGTTTCTACCTAAAGGACCTACAACATCATATCAGAATACCTCTATTCACATACAAGTTGATAAGTCATTTGAACAAAATAAATTTTGATAAAATGTTGTATAGGACTTATATAAAACCAAAGATAACATATATATGTTTGAATTATTACAAATGTCTAATAAAAAAGAATTATTTTTAAAGGCTTTGTTTCCTTTAAAAGGGAAAGAAACTAGTAAAGTAGTTAATGCACATGTTGTTGTTTATAAAGAAAAAAATGAAACTCCTCCTTTTCTTATTATAGTATGTATCTTTGGAAATAACTTACATAATTTTTTGGTGGATTCAAGTACCTGAAAAAATGTCATGACATTCTCAGTTTGTCAAAAGTTTCGATTGACTCCTACCAAGTCAAACAAGAAGGCGATGTAGCTGGACAAATCAAAAGTTAGATTTGTTTGTGAGTTGAACCATATTCACATGTAATTAGATTTAGATCCAAGGGTAAAATAGTTCATTGATATCCAAATAGTCAATATTATAGATGCATATCTCTTGAGTAGAGATTGGTTTAGGATATTGAAAGATATATGTCAATTGATTTTTATCATATGTGGCTTCCATGGCATGGTATGGCAAATCAGATCAAGATTGAGAGGGAAATAAAAATGAAGCATTTTATCATTAAGTATAATAATACCAATGAGATTTTGTATGAATAATTTGATCTAGGTATTTATACAGTTGCAAAAAAAAGTTGAAGAAGTCCTTTTTATTGGTGTTATTTCATTAGTTGAGCAAGAGAGGATAAAAGAGGATATTAGTGAAGCTACAATTAATCATAGCATGGTTATTTTTAATGATTCAATTATTAAAAATATGAATGTTAGTCATTTTTTTGTACAATAAAAATTATAAATTTTGGGTATTCAACTACCAAATGAGATTTAGAAACTACAAAAAAAAATGATGAAGACTCATTTTATATATCTAAGGTAGTAATATCACCCATTATTTTCCCTACATATGGACATTTGAATCATTTTGAGCCTCAAGTAAAGTATTATAGTCTACCATACTTCCCAACACTAAAGATAGTATAAATATAGATAATGGATAGTTTAAATCAAGACAATCCAAATAAAGACAAATAAAATATAATGATTAAGGTGAGAAATACATCATTAAATAGCTTTATCCATACTTCAGATTCTAAAAAAAAAAGAAGAGGGTGTTTTCAAGTGAAGAATAAGTATCTATCAACTTTATGACATGATTATAAAGAGTGAAATTAACATTGTTAAAACATTTATATCTCAAAACCAACAATAATCAAATGATGGTCAATTATGGACCTTAAAGTTTGATGGTTCTAAGTCCAAACAAGGTTTTCATGTCAAATTTGAGCTCATCAATCCAATTGGGAAGACTTATTTGGTTGAATTTAGATTTTAGTTTTCTTGTGAAAATATTATAGCTAATTATGAGGCATTGATTCATGAACTTTAGTTTTCTATTAAAAATAAAGTCAAATAATTGAAGGTGTTAGGAGATTCAAAGTTTATCTAGGTACCACAATAGAATATGGAATTTTATAGAATATTTGGATGCATTCAATATATAGATGATACCTCATAGGAAGAATCACATAGTAGATGATTTGGCAATAGCTTCCAAGTAATTTACAACCAATTACTAATTTTCACTTGAAGAGGTTTTCAGTCCTTATATCCCAAATAATACCAAAAAAATTAGTGTTTAATTATTATCAACATATTATTGACTTCATCAAAAGTAAAAAATGTGTTTGAGACTCAGATCATAGATGAATATATATCATAGATGAATACAATAGAGATGACTATAAGCTCAATGAAGAAGGAATCTTGAACCTAAGAATAAATATCATCCTAAAAAGTATGGTATATTTGGAAAGATTGTTTGATATATATTATCAACATGAAAAAGAGAAGGCATGTCCTTCAAAAGGTATGATACATGAGCAATGTAATTTGGTACTTTAGATGATTCCAAGAAAGTAATCTTAGGTACAACTTGTACTAAAATAGAGAAGCATGAACTTGGTCAAAAATTTAAAGACTAAAAGGATGTGATATCTTGGAGTTATGAAGACTTGAAGATATTTAACACCTCAATTCTTACTCATACCATTACTCTCAAACCTAGAGTTAAAACCTTATATCAAAGATAGAGGCATATGAATCCTTTGTTATAACCTTTGATCTTTAAGGAAGTACAAAAGTTATTATCAACCAAAATTATTTTTCATTTTAAGAATTCTACATGGGTGGAAAACCTTGTTCCCATGTAGAATAAGAGTTGAGAGATATGTTTGTGTGTAGATTTAATTAATCTAAATATAACTTCAGATAAATATAATTAAATATTTCCATCTTTGGATGAGGTGTTACATATAGTGAATGGTTCACAAATGATGTCCTTTTCAGATAGATATTCTTGATATAATCAAGTTTTAGTGAAATATGAGGATGGAATAAAAATATCCTTCACCACAAAATGGGGAACCTTTGCATATAATAAAATGTCATTTGGTCTTATCAACACTAGTGTTACATTTAAATGTTTCATGGATATTACTTTCAAAGACCTACTTGGTAGGTGTATTATCATTTATATGGATGATTTAGCTATCTTTTATATGAATTGAAGTGACCATTTGAAATATTTTAAGATGGTTTTACAAAGGTATAGAGAACACAATATCTCCTTAAACCCAAAGAAGTGTATATTTGGGGTGACTGAAGGTAAGTTGTTGGGCCATGTAATTTCTTAAATATGCATATCCATAGATCTAGATCAAGTAGAAATAATTCTAAAAAATCTCTTACCTAGAAAAAAAAATAATTTTAAGTCATTATTTGGTAAGATAAATTTTATATGTAAATTAATTTTAAGGTTTGATGAGATAGTTAGACCATTGAATAACATTTTGAAGAAAGATGCCAAGATTTAGTAAACTAGTGAAGCACAATCTACACTTTTTAAAATAAAGGAGTCTATTGAAATCAGTCAAGTGTGAAATAATCTACAATATAAGCAACCTTTCTATATTTTTTTTTATCTTTCCTCAGAACATTTAATTGTTGTTGTTCTGACTCAACAAAAAGAAGATGTAGATGAGAAATAGTGTCCTTCATGATTTCTCCACTCAAAATGTATAATTTAGGTATTCTACCACTGACAAATAATTTTTTACTTTAATTATAGTCAAAAAGTTCATACATTATATTATACATATCAAAGTATTTGTTATTGTACCTGATCCTGATGTAAAGATGATATTGATGATTAACGAATTAGATAAATGTAGAGGTAAGTGGATTACTCTTTTACAAGAACTCGATTTAGAAATTATATCAATGAAGATAGTAAGAGTTCAAGGACTGATTAAGATTTTGGCTAAAGTTAAATCTTAGATTTCATGTCAAAAATACACAGTTTATTATATCATAAAGGATGAGTGGTATCAAGACCTAGTCTACTACCTATTGATTAACAATTGTCCCAATCATTTGAAATTCCACTAAAAAAAGAGTGTTTCATGTAAAGATCAATAATTTCAATGTAAAATAAGGGATCTTGTATAAAATGATTCATTAGGGTATTTACCTAAGATGTTTGAGTAGAGTTAAATTAGTTGAAGTGCTTTAAATATTTTTTTGAGAAATATGGAAATGATCATGGTTTAGAGAATGTTATATCTCATCAAATCTTATGGGTGGGTTACTATTGGCCACATGTTTTCAAAGATGCTCATGCATATGTAAAGAGTTGTCATACCTGTCAAATTACAACACATAGAGAACATAACCTATATATTCCTTTTCACCATGTTATTAAAGTTGGGCCTTTTGAAAATTGGGAACTACACTTTTTTGTTATTATTCATTCTAATTCAGCAGTTAGACATAATTTTATTTTGACAATAACTAATTATTGTGCATGTTAAATCAAAGATCAATTATTTATAAATTACAAAATGGAAGTGGTAATCAGATTCTTTGAGGAGCATATCATGATCATATTTAGAATAGCATTTACTTTGGCTTGTGATAATGGTCTTGCATTTTCTTCCTTGTAATTTATAGAATGGGCATATGATAACGAGGTAATCCTCAAATTTTGTTGTAATTATTATCTACAAGGTAATGGTTTGTTGAATCTAAGAATAACAATTTACTTGATGTGATTAATAAAATTTTGGATAAGAATCCTAATGAATAACATAACATGTTGAATTTTACACTTTGGTTTGATAGGATTAGGATCAATTCTTCCCTATCTACTTCTCCATATTGTTTGGTGTACAATCAAGACAAGTTTTCCCTATGCATTTGAAAAATTCCTACCTTGAAATTTATTAAAGATTATCTTAAAATTGATGACAAGGTTGAATATAGGTTATTTAACTTAATATAATTAGAAGAAACATAAAATATAGCCTTTTTTCACTTTAGAAAACATCAAGAACTTGTTAAGAGATGATTTGACAAGAGAACCAAACTAAAAGACTTTAGGATTGTTGATCTTGTCATATTATGGGATAAGGCTCATGAGAAGGGAAATCACAGTAAATTTGATGTCCTTTGGTTTGGTGCCTTCCAAATTTATAAAATTTTAAATGAAAATGATTTTAGTATAAATATTTTGGTTGGTGAGGATGTCTCATTACCTATTAATGGGAAATTCCTTAAACACTATTTCTAAGCATGAGCCAACTTCTTGAAGTCTTGTACATAGTTTTTTTTATTTTTTTATTTTGTTATTTTAGTTTAGTTTTTCATTTTAGTTTAGTTTTTTATTTGGTTCTTTTTTTTTATGTGTTTTTTTCTTGTTGTATATAGTCTATTGTCAATCCATCATCTTGTATTTGATTCAATTTTGGTCTTGTTTTGTCTTGGTTCCACATGTTTCAATGAAAAATAATGAATTAGAAGGCATAAAATTAGGTAGTAATAATAGTATTATGTGAAAAGTTGTTCATTGAGTTATCTTAATGATCAATATCATGTTATTGAGTCAGTTTTGATGGTTTGGATTGTTATATATATTCTAGACTTATTCTTATTTATCTGAGTTTGGGTAAAATTAGTTGTCTATTGAAGGTATCCCTTTGATTGTTAAAACACAAATTTAATATCTTAAAATGTTTATAAGTATTCTTAGGTGAAATTTCTATGATGAAATCCTAGGATAAAAAATATATAGTCATACCTTTCATTTTGCATAGTGGTCCCTAACCCTGAATTGAGACATTAAAAAAAGAGAGTGAAAAGAAAAGAAATTCAATTTTATAAAGATTCAGTCTTGGGTGATTTAGGCAATCTCCACTATAGGATTTTTAGATTGGTTGGTAATAGATCAAGGATTTAATTGGGATCATATATAACTCTATCAAGGCTATAGATATTTGGTGGGCAGTAGAGCGATGTCTAGGCACATGTTTACAAGGTATGACTCACTAGCTTGATGGTTAGAGTCACAATAATTAATATTTAAATTTTCACACACTATGTCAATAAAGATGTTGAATTTGGTCACTTATTTTATCCCATATTCTATCTTCTTGGATTTTTTCAATGTTTTAAGCTTTATTTTAGCCAAAAATTCTAGGTTCTGTAACTATTTCTTTGTTTCAAAATAGTTGAGAGTATTTTCTAATAGAGTTGCCATTTATTGTTGCTTACACAACATGTCATAATTTCATATATAAAACCATGGAACCTATTTTTGAAAACTTAGTTAAAACCTTTAGGAGTAATCTTTAAAGCATTCTGGGTGCATAGTCTATCCTCCATTTGTTACCACTAGGCACTTTTAAAATGTATTTTTGTAATTTAAATGAAGTTTAATTATGAAAAACTTTTGCATGATGGAATATAAATGAGATAATAATTAAAATGTGAATAAATTCATAAGAAAAATATTTTCCCACGTGCCAAATGCATATCCATCAAAAAAAGTTTCTGCATTGATTTCTATCTTTTTCAATTTTCAAATATTATCAGAAGTCACTTTTCAGGAGGCATCTCACATGGTCAAATCATATCCATTTAAAATAACATTTTTTGGGTTAGTATTAAAATGTGGGAAGAATATTAATGTGGAAAATTTCATACTAAAATTCTTTATATGTTAAATGCATAGGAATCAAAACATGTTTCTACAATTATTTACTTAGTCAATTTCTTGCATTTTTTTTAGTTGTAAGATCTACCTACTATGCACATTTCAAACCTAGTTTCTCAAGTGTAAAACATATTAAATTATGCTAAATTTTTTCATCGAGATATAAAAAATTGGGGAGAGTTAAAATGTGAAAAAAATCACAAAAAATACCTTCCTTAAGTATGAATTATGCAGCCATCAAAACTAGGTTTTAAACTAATTTTTTCACTTAATCATTTTTTCGTACCTTATAGTTTTCAAATCAACCTACCACTCTTCAAGCCTCATTTAATAGTATCAAATTGTATATAATTTTTATGAAACTTTACATGTATTTATTCAAATGTCATTAAAATTCATTGGTAAAAAGGTTTTCCCAAAATTATTTTCCATATTCAAATTGAACAAAAGTCAAATTTGGGTTTTAAACTAATTTTTACTTGGTTATTTTTGTCTCCCCATTTTTCAAATATGCCTAATATGCACTTTTCAAGTCTATTTTCATAGTTTATATACAATTTTATTTAAAATCTTCATGGAGATAGACAAATTTGGAAAGTTTGATTGTGAATAAATTCATATAAAATTCCTTTCCTAAGAACCAAATGCATATCCATCAAAATTGTATTTTGTGTCAATTTTTTTATATCTTCCCATTTTTTAAATCTACCTACGATGCACTCTTCAAGTCCTATTTCATATGACCAAATATTGTCTATTTCATATGAATATGTTTTAATATGGAGCTAAATGTGGGAAGAGTGTAAATATATATAAATTTATAAAAAAATAACTCTTAAAGTACAAAATGCATAGCCATGAAAACTGACAGGTGCACAATTTTTTTTGTCTCTCCAAGTGACAAAACCTACCTAGTGTGCATGTTTCAAACCTAAATTCACACTATCAAAACACATACATTTATTATGAAATTTTTTATGATAATGTACAAATGTAATAATAATATAGTAGTGAATGAAGTCACATGAATTATTTCCTAATTTGAAAATTTTGAAATCATGAAAACTGATCAATGCATAGTTTAATGTGTCTTCCCAATGATCAAATCCATCTACTACACATTATTCAAACCCAATTCCACATAAATAAATAAGATTAAATCATATTATAAAATTTCATTAGTATAGTCAAATTTGGGAAGAATGTATTAGTAAATAAATTCATAGAGTACTCCATCCCATGTGCGAAGTGTACAATGTTAAAAATTGGTTTCTGCATTGTTTTTACTTGTCATTGTCTATGTTTCTAGTTTTCTAATCTGACATATGCACTCCTTTCAAACATTTGGTCATAGAATAAAATGAGGTAAAAATTGCTTTAAAAAATTTATGGTAGTACCTTTATGAAATGATAATGCAATTATATTGGTATTTTAGTCATTGTGTTTTTAAATGAAAAGATATGAACGTGTGAAGTGACCCTTTTAGGATGATTTAACACAGCTAACTTTTGACCAGAAAGCACTACAAAGGTAGTGAATAGTGGTTAATTTTATCACTTCAAAAAGATAAAAATACTCTTTTGATATTATTTTCATGAGCTTTATATAAATATAAGATATGATGGGTATTGATCATGTTTTATCCTATGATTTTTTGTTTTAGTGGATTATGAAGGTGTTGACATGGTTATGCACGACTGTATGTTGGTTTTTTTAAGACATATATTTTGATCCATAACTCCATTTTTTATTCTATTTTTTGCATTATAAATTTTACTTCTTAATATTTTTAATGATGTTATTTTAAATTTTAGAAATGCAGGATGAAAAATGAGTTAACATTTCAATCACATGACTTTGTTTCTTTTAAATACTATGAGTTTATAATTTTTTGACATATTTCACATTTGTTAGGAAATTGAAACATTTTTATTTAATATTTTCATAGGATTTAGCAAAGAAAAATTACATTATTAAAGGAATGATTTGTCAACAACATTTAATGAAGCTATGAATCATGCATTAGAAGTATTAAATAAGATAAAACATGGAAAATCTTGCATGGATGAATGGAATTTTTTACGAAGCATGGACACTTGGGATATTTTGTTATTCCCAATAATTATATGTCACTTGAATTTAATGAAGAAGATAGAGATCGAGTAAATCTTGCATGGATGAATGGGCTTTATGTTGAGTATGGACACCTAGAATATTTTGTTATTCCCAATAATTTTCTACCACTTAAATTTAATGTAAGTTTATCATTAATTATTTTTCCATGTATTATCTTGGATATGTAGTTCCACATTGAAATTGGGCCTTGATTGGTGCCCATTATTTGATATTTAAAACCAACTGATGGGTGTGTAATGTTGGATTGAAAATCTATATAAATCCATCCAAATGACTTAGAAAGGGGCTACTTGATAAAGAGTTAGAGTATAGAATAAAAGACCAGAAACTTGTGTTATGCATTTTTTTGTTTTTCATAGCTAGTTTTTCTTGTGAGTAATGTTGTTGTGAAGTATTTTCTATAGTTCCCCTGATTTTAAGTGGATCCAAATGATATTTTTAAAAGAAAATATATATCAATTTAAAGGTTTTGAAGACTATTGATCATTATCCACACATGCATATGTTGATTTTGACCCTATTTCTTCACAGCTAAATACCTTAGGCTCTTACATCATAATTTTTCATAGTTGTATGTTAATTGTCCAAGTAATAGATTAGTTTCATAGAGTTCATATAAATCAAATGAATATGAATTGTTATTGCTGCAAAATGGGCTTACATCTTTCTCTTTTCCCTTCTCTTTAATTATTTTTTATAAATTCATTAGAGTAGGTAGAATAGATATGAAAGTTACAATCTACATTTATATGTATATCTTGATTGTAAAAACTTTTCATTATTGATTAATTCATTATTGAACCCTTTATACACAATGAACAATTATTGAATAAATTATATTTTCTTGATAAATCCACTTTTATTGATTCTCTTTACAGTAGATCCATAAGATCAACATTACCTATCATTAGCCCCTTGATATGGAATATTTTCATATCAACAACTGAGTTATGCTATAATCCAAGACCTAGTAGTAACAGACCTCAAGGAGATTCCATCTCCTTTTAAGAGAGGTTGGGCAGATATCCACCCTACCTAAGTTGGTATGTCAAACAACCCATAAATAGTAATGAGTAGATGAATGTATGTATGTTCCATAAAAATAATAAATGCATCTAGGAGTAGTTGACTATGGGGGTCAACTATCTATAGTAGGAATAGAAGTTGAAGTTGGTTGTGCTGGGAATTTTTGATGTGCTCATAAATACTTAGCTCAATGACTAGAAACCATATGTAATTCAAAATATGGCTCATCTACCCATTATTTAGGTAGAGAATCAAGCTTAGGCAAAGGTAATATGTCATTAACCTAAATAGGATAACTCGAAGTAAAATCTAGACTAGGCGTAGTAGTTAAATGAGAATATCATAATATAGGTTGACATAATATAACCAACATATAAAGAGGGAAAATACTTGAGGGATAAAAAATATATCAAACTAATATTGTTTCATCATATAAGTATCAATAACCATACTCTAAAGAGGCTTAACTATGACTAGGTGAGAAGTAGTGTGTGGGTACTACATCTCAGACTTGTGAACATAAAGTGAAGAAGAAATAAAGTTGGGTGTAGTAGATGGATAAATTAAATCAACATAACTACTAATATGAAAAAAGTGTTTTAAATAATAATGATATCTAAGTATTTATTCATTTTTAGCTTGAGCAAAACCAACTAAAAGGGGGTCATTTAATGAATATCCATCATCATATTTAAGAGTGTGAAAATCAATAGTGTAAGAATTGATGATATTATTGGTCAAAGAATCATGAGGAATGGATTGTTTAGTCTTGGTTATGGTAATGGGAATATCATAGATTATTTTTTATCAAGACTAAGGTTGTAAAGGATTTAATTGAGTAATTATATGTGAAGGGAGCTTGGAATTTTTTATTTTCAAATTGATCTCATTTGGTTTGTTATCATTAGAATGTAATAGGTTAGGAAATATATTTCCCACAATTTTAGGGTTTCCATTATAACCTCTAGTAAATTTAATAAGATAAATAAATATTTGAGATTCACAAAAAATAATGTTAGGTAAAGATTCAAGGGTGAGTATTTTGAAGATGTTATGTTCCTATAATTTTTCAAAGATACAAGGGTTCATGTTTCCTTTAATATTGTATATATAACCATTGTGAGGAAATTTTACACAATGGTATGTTTATAAGGCTAAAAATTGCATGCAGTGTGTCCAAAGCTAATCGAGTAAGATGTTATATGATAATGTAAAATTGAATATCATGACTTCAATATGAATAGTGATAGGAAAAACTATGATAGGAAGCCAAACACACCTTAGAGGAGGAATTTTTATTATATCATAGTCTTGACACATAATTTGGGTAGATTTAATATTACATTTAGAGTAACCCCAATGTTTTGATAGATTCAAGTAAGGCAACACAAGTTCCATAACCTTAATGAATCAAAGCACACTTGACTTAGATATCACCAATTTGGACATTGATAAATAATTGATGATAATTTGTGTATAGTAATATTTCATCAATAATCATTAGAGTGATAGGAAATTTTAGTGAGAGATAAGTATCTTTAGTTTAATCAATGTGTATAGACTTTTCTTCACATTATTCAATAATACTATCTTCATCCCTAAACAAAGTGGATTCTTTCACCATAGGTGGAGGTTGAGGGATGTTGATTTTGAGTAAGAGTTTAATTAGATGATTATGATGATGAGGATAAGTTTTAATGAGTTATACAAAATCAATTTGATATGGGACATAAGAAAGTTTTGTTATAATATCCCATTCATCATATCCATTTAGAACTTTATCAGATAGATGTGTGTAATGGTGAATCAAATTTGTTTAAGGAGGAACAAAAGTTTATATAAATTGATGTTGATAAGGAGTATATAATTAGGTTTAGTTGATGTGGTTTTTCCAAGTGTGTCTTATTGGGTTGAATTAGGTGATGTTTTTAGTGTCATGGTTGGGTTGATGTTTGGTTATTTTGTATGTTTTATAGGTGGTGAATAAATCTAAGAATTAGGTTGATTTTGAGTTTTAGGTAACTTATATTGAGTATAATTTGATGATAAGTGAGATATATAATTTTTATCAATATAAATTTAATTGGTATCCAAATGTTTCATTTGATTATAAACATGCAGGATACTAAATGGAGTAGGTTGTGTTGTTAGATTTTTTGGAATAGTTGTCATATGCCCAAGTTTTTTAAAATGAGATGGGTAAGAATTTTGAATGTTAATTTTTTTTAGGAAATTTATATATTTATAATGTGTATAAGGATTAGTGTAATAAACTACTCTCATATTTTTCATATTGACAACATTCTCATCATTAGTGAGGGAATTAGGATCAACAAAAGTTTGAACAATGTTGGTAGTGGGAGGTTGAGTAGTATTTAATTAATGATTAGGTAGATATTCCTTGTAGATATTTACATGAGTGTTTTATTTTTGTAATGGCATCATGTTTAGTTTTGGTTTCTTAAATCTTGGTTGATACTTCATAATCTTGTTTATGCTCATAAATTAGGGTTTAATGATCAAAATTAGGACCAATAAGATATTTACAATCAATATTTCTTAATTGTAAACAATTCTCATGAGAATGATTCTAAATTTAATGATACAAAAAAAAAATTTAGATCATACCAAGGTTTGGTAGGGAAATTAGGGTCAAGATCTCATGGTGAAGGCATAAGAATATGTTTTTGAATGTTTGTCATCAAAATAAATTTGTGAGATTTTACATTATTCATGTTAGCCAAAATTTAGCCATCGTGAATAGGAGTAATTCAAAACATTGATGTATTTGACCTTAATTTTTTGATATCCATTAGGAATTTCATGTGTTATTCATTAATGCTCAGGATGATAGGCAGTATGTCCTCCTTAGCAACTTTCAAGGTTATTTAGTATGGTCTAGTTAGTACCTGGGTCAAGTCATTGTGTCTTGTCATTAATTGGTCTTTATTAAAAGTATTAATTATGTGTTTAGAATTTTTTAAGGTAAGTTTGACAAAGATAATGTTAAATATGAAATACATTTTATGGATAACTATGCCCAAGGAAACAAGGTGGTGATCCTTCTAGGACAACCATGGTCTAAAGCTAACCAAGTTGACCAAAGAATAAAGCTAGTAAGCTGATCATATTATTTTCTAAGTAATTTTGAAAGATTAAGGTAGTATCAAGAATTTTAAGGTATTTCACTACTTTAGTATTATTGTATATTCAAATATTTTTTTATTAGATAGGGTGAATAAAGTAGGTTTTATAGGGCTCCTACAACCACTAGTTCAAATAATAGTAATAAATAATGAAATAAAAGCCAAATATTAATAGCAGTTTAAAGAAGGCCTTTATCCAAGAATAAACATACCATAAACTAAAATAAAATAGGCATATGATCAGAGTTAAAACCAAAAACATAAAAAGACTACAACTATAGTATTAGCTAGAAATAGAAATCTCTTCGAAACTAGTATTATCCTGAGTAGTCTCTTGCTCCTGCTCGATCTCCTGACTAGTCAACTTCAACATAACCTTTTTAATTATACCCTCGATACACTTCAAGGGACTTTTATCTAAAGTTAGTATGGTATTTTCTTAAATTGAACTTGGGGTCCCTTTGTGATGAGAAATGGTCTCGTTAATAGGGGATTGCTCAGATATTTACACTAGTTCATTCTTCTTTTTCTAGAAGAGTGTCTTCCATCTTCAGCACCACATCCAAGTCATTTTTTATTCTCACCATTTCGAATTTAAAATGATTCCATTTGATAATAATATCTAACATGGCCACCCCAACATTCTTGAGATTATCCAAAAAAACCCCAAGTTCTTTATTGCATTGGCCTATTAAGTCTCTAGGGAGAGGGTTTCTTTTTAGAAAAGGTCAATGAATGGGATAGCAGGTGATTAAGAGGTGTATGATAAAGGTTGGTTGAGGGGTTAAAGGATTTGGGGTTGGGGGAAGCCTCCTCATTTTTAGAAGGCTTAGGGGCATTATTAAGAGGGTTTTTAGCAAGGGAGATGGATTTACTTAGTAAAGGATCGCCTATTTAGACCAATAGATAAAATAGACCATGGTGAATAATGTCATTTTTATTACCCACCTAGTATTCTAGGGTTTTTCTTTCCAAGTATTTTATCAAATAGAAAGGCAAACTTATTTTATAACCTTTAAAATTATACATTCAAATATTAAGATGATTTTTACTAGTTATAATAAAATGTGAATGTTTTAAGAAGTAATGGTACATACATATGCATTTTCCAAGACATATGAGAATTTTTATAATGTGTAAGAGGTATAAAGTAAGTTAAAAATGATTGTTTGAATTAGAACATGCAATCTTTGCTCTTGTAAATAGTTATAAATGAAATTTCTTATCCAAGAAGAGAGATAAAATGTGTTTCAAGGGGATAAAAGGACAAATGCACATTATAATGGATTAAATAAGGTTAAATCATGTTTTTAAAATATTTAAAAAGTCATTTTAAACCAAAAATTGCATCATACATTCCATCGAGCTCTTGGTAGGTTCATAATTGTTATCTCTAAATGTTTGGTATAGATAAGAGAAAGAAATTTAAAACTTAAGATATTCAAAAAAATATGGGGCCCATAATTACCTAAATTTTAAATTCATTATTCTTGATTTAAAGGGGCTATGTTTTATGAATGAATGATAATAAATTAAGTAGGTCTAAAACCTTAAATAAACCATGTAGGCTCAGTTTTAGTCATTTTTATTAAAATTGTGAGATATTTATTTATTTAAAAAGGTTTTGTAATTCCCTATAGGTCCTCTCTATTCCTATAAATCCATATACAATCACATACATGGCTGTAAAATTCATAAATGAGTAACATTTTTTAATAATGATGAGATTGCAAGTTTGAGCCTAGAGAGTTTTGTGTCTCCATCAAGATCCAAATCCATATGAAGAACATGAAAAAGTTTTAAATATAACTCAATATCTAGTTTTCATATTTTATATCCATTAATAATATTTTAAATGATATCAAGGTTATGTTTTCATAGGTATGTTATCACAAAATTTCATCCCAAGAGGTTGTAGTCCTAGGTTCCAAGGCTTTTCAATATTTTCATTGTGACCAAGTGCCTTGGAGAGATGGATATCTAAGTCAATCCTCAAAATATGTGACAAATTCTAAAATATTCCTAAAAACCCTCATTAATATCTCCTATCCAAATGACCACTTACAGTCACCTCAAGTATTGTACTAGTGCACTGTGTGTATTGAGATGAAGACCCAGTGAGTTAGGCAAATCCATTTATAGAACTAAAGGCATGTAGGAAAATCATGATTCATGGAGAGAAATTTATTTCAGGTTAATAATTTAAAAAATTTTATAATAATTAATATATCAAAATAAAAAATAACTTAGACCTCAAGGCCTAACACCTAAGAAGGTCTAATGTGCATATACAAGCCTGTCATAAGCCTACTTAAAAAATAGACTAGTTACATAGTGATTGAATGGAAGCATGAGAGGTTAAAAAGGGAAATTATGAGAATATTAAAATTAAAAACCTTATTTTCATCATAAAATTATTATAATAGTCTAAAAATTCTCATTCTAGTGAACCTAACAGTATAGGAGTCCAAATGTGGACCTATAGGATGATGGCATCAAGCAAATGAGATTTTTGGTGTCTAATGGAGTGTGATGGGTTTTTTTATGGTAAATAATAACCTAAAATAACTCATAAACATTTTTTATTGATCCCAATGTGCTAAAATTAGAGTTGAATAAGGCTTACTCCCATCCTATAGTCAAATAGTCCTAATTAATCCACATAGGCATGTCACAAAAAGCTAAGGAGTAAAGGGATGTGTATGATAAGCAACAAGTTTCTAAAGGTATTTAAGGATTAAATATATTTTTTATACCTAGGTTTTTATAATTATAAACACTAAAGTTATAATAATAATATAACACTCATACTCCAGTCAAGGCAAACCTAATGAGCACCTATATGTAGGTTTTGGGTGAATGAAGGAAATGTGTTGAGTATTACCTGAGATCATAAGCTGAAGGAAAGTAAAAAGGGTATATTAATTTTATTACTAAAATATCATAGGGTTCTCATTGGATTTCAAAAAAAATTGAGGTAGTGAAAGGCCTAAAAGGAATAATTAGGCCTAGTACACCTAAATGAGCATACACAGGATTGTGTGTGAAGTATGAGGAAAACTTGCATGTTTTTGAATATTTTGGTAAATTTAATAATGAAATAGGATTATTAATATGTTTTATAACAACTCTATGAATCTTGTAACCATTTAAAATTATGAAAATGTGAGAAAAAACATATTAGGGTTAATTAAATATGATTGTGTATAAATACTTACATAGGGATTAGGATAAGTTATAGGGGTTTTGAAGGTAAATTCACTGATAAAATCATGGGGATACATAATGACATGTTACACAGACCCTTAAATGAAGTTTCCAATACAAATCAAATGTTTTTAAGTTTTTTCTTACTAAATCACCTTCCTCAACCACATGATCAGGCTTGTATTGCTCAAGAAGGGTAACTTTGGTATGTGTAAAATTATAGGAAGAGATGCATGGGATATCTATCCCATCATGGAAGGAGGAGTAGGTTGTTTATTTATTATTCTTTTTTTTCTTGGGTTAGGCTCATTAACTCTATGAATCATCCTTAAGACTACAAGTACTCTGAAACCCTGTTTAAACCCTTAGAGTGACCCACCAGGAAAAATTAACTCTCTAAACACTTAAAATGGATAGGGATGAGATATAAATAACTTTTATGACCTCCATGACTCTCCTAAAAATCTAAATAGGTAAAATTTTGGCACGTGTGAGCTATATGTGTATGTAAAGTAGCCTAAAAAGCTCTTTCTTAAGCTAGTTTTCAAGGTTTTGTTTTAGATGAGCTCTACTAAATAGTTTTAAAGGTTACCTTAGATAATATTAATATGTTTTAACCACATTTAATTCAATTAATAAGGTTACATAATATTTATATAGGCTATAAGTGGTCAAACATGCTTAAGTGAAGAAAGGTGACCTCTATGGCTTCAAGAAGAGTAGTGCATGCCTATCTTAAGGTCTAAGAGAACTAAAAGTGTATCATAACACCTTGATAATCATAAAAATATATATTTGAATCATTAATCAAAGACAAATATCAAAATCAACCCTTAAGTCTACTTGGAATATCCATGGTAAAGAATCTCTCTCTCTCTCTCTCTCTCTCTCTCTCTCTCTCTCTCTCTCTCTCTCTCTCTCTCTCTCTCTCTCTCTCTCTCTCTCTCTCTCTCTCTCTCTCTCTCTCTCTCTCCATTAAATAGATAAATCATAACTAATTGCAAGATGTATTTCATTAAACTATCAAATCCTCGTGACTTGGATTAAAATATTCATCTAAGAAATAATGTCTAATATAGGTCCCTTATGGCACAAATCCAAACCTTCTTTTGTAATTTATGACTTAATCACAATGAGAGAAAGAGTCATGAAGTTCAATATCAATCTTACAAAAAGGAAGAGGCATTTTAAGAGATCAACATTGGTGTAGGGAACCTAAAGGGTGCTAAGTGCCAATCGAGTAACTTTTAATTGCTCTAAAATATTCAAAAGTGTAACTCCATTAGAGAGGATATATATTCAAGAATCTTAGTTTTGATAAAATAACCTCCTACACCACTCCTCATAAGGAATCACATCAACACTTGCTCAAAAAGTTCAAGAGGCAAGATGACAACACATTCTTGGTAAACTTGGTGTAAAATTATTTCTATCTTATAAGTGGTTTAATGATGAATATGTCATGATAAACTCCTTATATCCCCACCTTCTCTCTCTATTTATTTTTTCTTTCTATAATACAATCCTTTAATGGCATTTTGAATAAGCCTCTATTGGTTATTATGAAACCCTAACCAAACTTGTACTTGAAAACTATCATAACCTACTATTTGAGTCTTTTTGATAGACATTATTTGATGTATTAACATATTTTTGAGTACTAATCATTTGATGTTTACATATAGATTATGATTTATTTTATCCTACAATAATATAATTTGATCCTACAACAACATGCTTTGATCTTGCAATAACATACTTTTATCTTGTAGTAACATACTTTGATTTTGCATATTAATGATTCCATCAATATAGTATTTCACTTGATATTTTAGCCTTTTTATTTCACTTGATTATGGTTATGTCTGCATTTAGTTTTTATTATTTTATTTGATTGGTTACTTTTGTGTGTTGGCTTAGTGATAAGCTGTCTTTTTGTCTTAGCTATTACTTTCTTTATTCTAGCTGTTAAGGGGCTCAAATACTTTATATCATATTGGGCATGTTAACTCATTACCCACTGTGGATCATATTGTGATTAAAATCATTTAATCTAAGTCTTCTTGTCTTGGTTTTATCATCAAAAGGCCTCAGGTAGGTTAATGCCATGCATTATAATAGATCAGGACTCCATAGTGGTCTTGATTTAATAACTCCATGGGCAAGAAGTAATCCATGCTTAATGTTATTTATTAAATAAATTTTTGTTAGGCCATGATGACCATAAAGAGGTTGTGGATTTTTGTCCATGCATTATAGTTAAAATAAAAATAGAAAAATAAAGTATATTTATTTTTAAATAAATAGACAAATAAACAAAAAAAGAAGGAAAAACAAAAAAATAAAAACTTTATTGATTAAGACAAAGGATGGAATTAGGAGTTGAATCTTCACCCAATAAGGTAATCGATTGTTTTTCTTTGGAAAAAAAATTAATTTATTATGTTGATTGTTAGAGAAACCTTGGAGGGAAAATGGTGGCCATGGAAACTAATGTCAGTTTAGATTTCATCCCAGTAGGCTTTAATGGCTTGGAAAACTTTGTGCCTGGGTAGAAGGGAGATAAGAGAGCAAGCCATGAAATGGAGTTGGCCATGGAAGAAATGGAATAGAGATGGACAAGAGTTTTATTTTTTTGTGAAGGTTAATCAAAGAGAAGTTTATTTTCTTCTTCATAGGGCAGATTTTTGTTAAGTAAGTGATACATTATTATTTCTTTTTAGAGATTTATCTTTTTATGGTTGTATGGAGTTGGATTAATTCTTCATACCTGGTTGTGAATTAAAATTTTACCTAGTGTATATGGTTTAAAATAAATTAGTTTTATTATTGAAATGCCTTTGGGGATAAAATATTAAAACCCTAGTTGTTTATTCTATTTTATTCATGGTTGGAAAGTGTTGCCTTCAAATAACGTGTTGGGTGTTTTCTTTTATATGTGGTATTTATTTAATGGTCAAATGGGTCTTTCTTTTCTACTATAATTATTTTATTACTATTGGGATTTATTATTTCTAATTTTATTTGACCCTACTAGTCTCTATTAGTACCCTATGAAAATATGGCACCATATCCAAGCTTGCATTTTTTTATTTTGGCTTATTTTACTTGGATTTTGATGTATTTAGAGGTATTAGTGAAAGGAGTTATTTCTCTTATTTTACCTCTTTTATTTTGATTTCTTGGTTCAAAACATGATTGGGTTACTGCTTTTCTCTTGGTAGAAAAAAGAAAAATTGTAGATCTAGATGTTTCATTTTATGTTGGATGCTTGATAGATCTGGTAGGCCCATTTATGAAAGTGTTACTTGTAAAATTTTTGGTGTATTATTATTTGCACTATTAGTGCATGATGTTAAGGTTAATATATTTGATGATATTGTGTGACTACTATAAATTTCTTAATGATGGCTAAAATATCTTTCTCACATCTTTTCCCAAATCTTGAATGCCTGACTCTATCACCTAGTTGATGGTTGGGGTGGTGATGGCCATCGATTGGAGGGCTCATAGGATGGGTCAGGGTGGTGTGTGGATTATTTGGTGGTTGATCTTTAATTATAGAGTTTTATGATGTGTTTTTCAATATTATTAATTAGTTTTAGTGATTAAATTCTTTCTTATAGCATGTTTAAAAATTACTCTTTCTATGTATTATTCCTGTAGAAACTTCTTATAGTGTTAAAGAGTATTTTGAATTATTCATATAAAATTGAAATTGATGTAGTTTATACTCATAAATTATAAATTAATATAAAAATAATTTTATATTTTTAATCTCCTTAGTTTAACCTTATAAATACATATCTAAAATAATTTTTTTATTGAGTATTAAGAGAGAAAATCGAGTTTTAATATGACCATATTTTGCTATTTAAAAAGAGAAATATCCTACAACAATTAAATGCTCTTCCTGCAACATGATTTTTGGAGTTATCATTTTTTATTTTTAATCCTATAACATCCACTTGTGATGATAAATGTTATTAAATCTAGTAATCTACAACTAAGTTAAAATGAACTTGAGCTAGTTATTGGCTGGATGTATGAATTTATGATGTGCTAGAATTTAATTCCCAAGCTATGTAAATTATTAATTTTATTATGTGTATGACTATAGTAAGAGTTTTCATTTATTTTATATGGCTATAACAAGTGATTATTGATGTTAAATACATTTCCTTTGGTGTTGGAAAGTGGCCCTATGGAGTAGATACAACATAATGCTATTGCATGAGTTTTTTTAGTACAAATTATGCATAATAAATGATTTTTAATGTTAAGAGGAATGTTGTTAATATTTTTAAAAAAAAAATCCATTCCAATACAAGTATAAATGAATATGTGATGGTGAAACTATGCATGCTTAAATCAAGTGATTGGCATTCATGAAATTTAAAACAAAACGGTTGTGTATTTAATTATTTCCTTAAGTCATGGTAAAGGACTTGATATTTCATCCATGTATGTTTATCCAAAGAAGGATTTGGAAAGTTGATGTTACAATTTCAATTGATATCATGCATATAGAACTTGCAAGTTATATTTCCTTAAATTGATTAAGGCATGAGTATATGATTAAACATGGTACAAGGATCCTTAAATTTATGAGATATTTCTATAAATATTTGTATAGGACAGTATCATTGCATATCTCTTATATGTATGAAGTTAAATTAGCAAGGACATATTTGGAAGCTTATACATTATTATAGAATGATGTAGACATGTTCTTTCTTGGTTGATCTAATTATGGTTAAGAATCAAATTTGTTAGTGTAATGACTCTTTTGCATTATGAGTATTGGATTTTAAATGCAATGTTATATGTTTTGATTTCTTGAATATTAGAAATGGTGTATAAAGAGAATTGTACATGCATAACTCTAATTATGGGTTGTGGGTGCATTATAGAAATCTCAACTGTGCATAATGAACTATGTTCTTAATTCTGGTTACACTCTAAATGTAATGATACTCAAAAATAATTTTTTTAGGTGTCATTTCACCTAATATCAGAGCTTTTGCTTAAAAGATTTTTTTGAGTTTTGATGGATTAAGCTTATTTTAACATGTGCTTAAAAAGATAGTTGAGATTTTGTATGATTATGCATACCCTTGTAAAAGGACTGTGTTATATAATGTACTTTGGATGGATTTAAATATACCTAGTGTAGATGTACATATCCTTATGGAGGCTTATTTTTTAACTTGTATGTGTATGCCTTGTGGTGGGTGAATGCTACCTGTATGTCTCTATTATCTTTCTAAGACTGAATTGAAACCTTATATGGTAGTGTGTATAATAAACTGGGGGTAGAGTTATATGCCTTTTTAGACTAATACATATATTATATTCTTGATAAGGGCATGTGTGACTATCTATTTTATGAATTGATTAGTGATTTGTTTATGCAAGCTTGAAGTGATAAAATTTCCTATATTATGGAATGTATAAGTGTGTGTGAGTGTGTATACAGAAATTGATAATTTTTTTGAAAGTAATCTTGTAACCTTATGGGTTCTTAATGATTCCCTAACCAAAATATGTTGTTTTCCATAGCCTCAGCTGAATTTACCCTTTTCCAATCTTAGGTTGCATTAATATGGGTCTCACTTGACTATCAATTGACCTGTATGGGTGGGTCAATATGAGTTAAGATGTTAAAATACCATTGTTGGAATTTAGAATAATAATTTCGTAATTGTTGGAAATTTTCTTGGGACATTAAGTTCTTAAATGGTTAAGGGATGAATTATGCCTGGGAGGCTAATTGAGGAGAGAGTGTACTTTATTTATTTCATTAAACCATTTAGTTTTAAAATCTTTGTGTGAACTAGAAATTTTACTAAGAAGAAGAGATTAGTATTGTGTTAGTGAAAAAATGAACAAAGTAAATTGATTAAAAACATACTAAAGTAACACCTTCATTACTAGTTACTAGGGTGAGCTTAATAACAAAAAAAATGATAAACACAACTACAAAGAAGGAAAAACAAGAATCCTTCACCTTTCTTAGATGCTCCAAATGCTTATTGTAGTGGTTTTCTCATCTTGTGCTCATAAAGTCTTCATCAAAGGAGGCTTGACTATCTCCTCTTCTCCTTGGCACCTTGTGGCTTTAGCTTGGCTTGGTTTAATATTTTGGCATCATGACTTTGGCATGTGAGATCTCTTGGAATCAATCTGACATGGTAAATTTTCACAAATTAAGCTGAAAATTCAATAGGTAAGGCCTCCTATTTATAGACTTTTGAGATTGCTCAGAATCAACCTAAACCATCCATCTTGAGATGAAGATGTGTGGTTCAGGATTAATTTAATTTTACAATTAAAATTGATAAATAGGATCATCAATATTTTTGATAGAGGAGCAATTAAGAAGCATGGAGGGCTTTGATGAGGCATGAGAGGCATGAATCTGGATATTTATGGCATTTATGGCCTAGGGTTGTCTTTCCAAGAAATGAGGTCACCTGATGATTCAAATATTCAATATTCATTTCCAAAAATAATTATTCAAGAATTTTCCATGTAATTATTAATTAGGCCCTAATTGGGTTTAATTATCTCTTAAGCATGATTAAGCACTTTGTGCACAAATTACTTAAATCGATCATAATGTCTTGTTATTGGTCCAAAATTTTACTAGATTAGAATTAGAAGTCAATGTCAGATGCATTAGATATGTTATCCCATTTAAAATTTTACCAACACTAAATAAAAAATTCACACATCTCATGTAAGATATTTGATAAGAAATAACAACCCAGAGCACTTAAGTGCAAAATTGGCACTTTGAATCAAAATGATCATATCAAAGTTAGTTGTCCCATAAATTGAAGTGCCCCATTTAATAATATTCTAGCCAAAATCAACACTTGAATATCTCAATTTCACATTATTTAATGTATTTTAGGGTTTTTAGGCCAAATTGTACATTTTGGTAAGAATTGGTCAAAAGCCTGGTTGGAGGTCATTGGTGATTAATTTTAGGTGTCTATAGTTTGCCCTTGTTTGGAAAGGAATTGAAAGCTATAAGAATAGTAAAATATTCTCAAAGAATGAAAAGGTCCTATATTCCTACAACTGCAATGATTATAAACTAACTTTATGATGCCCCCTTGGAGGAATGGTTGGCACAAGTAGGTTGGTAAATGGTCCCTTAAAAAGAAAGAAGTGAAACAAGGGGACCAAAGAAAGGAAAGATGATGGGGTGAAAACATAATGATATTGAAAAAGTAGTCAAAATCACTAAGAATGCAAATAGAATGGTATACAATGGTTTTCCCAAAGATGGTTATAAGTATTATACCCTGATAGTGGCAACATGGTATGATAACACAATGATTTACCCAAAGGCTATTATAATCATTGAGAAGATGACGCTACCCTAGTTAGGATAGATAAACAAGATAAAAGCATGCCCCTTTATGGGTAGAAAAAGTAAAGTGTTGACAACTCAATTATTTTCCCAAAGGTAGTTATAATCATTAAGAAATGTAGCTGGGATGTGTGCAATGATTTACCCATAGGTGGTTATAATCATTAGACCCTGATTATGGCAAACATGATTGATTAGTTGATTGATGATGGTAACTTAACACAAAGGATAATGATGAATTAGAACAACATACTAGTAGGGAGATGATCATTTGAACTAATAAAGGTTAAAATTCTTTCATGGTTAATTATTCTATTTGGGATATGATTGGGATTGAATCTAGATGTCAATGTCGAAGAGATGTTAATGTTTCCATTGTTAAATAGACTTTTTGAAGCTGAGTTTTGTTGTAGCATGTGTTGGTAGGCATCATGGTATAAGATCATGAGGACTTGGTTTAAATATGCATAAGGATTGACTCATGAAATATAGTACTCAAAATAGAAAATAATGCACCAATCATAAAAACCATGATGATAATGCAAACATATGAATATGGATGGATTCATGTATAAGGGTGGGAAAAGAATGACCCAATGAACACACATAGACTGAATCAAGGAAATAGTGCTAAAAGTAAATAAACAGGTAGATAAACAAATAAAATAAGCAAGAAAAAATAAATAAACAAAGCAATATAAACCATATGAATATGGTGCCAAAAAATAGGTGACAGCTTAACAAATGAACAAAATGGGGGATTAGAATAAAAGGAAGTGGTGGCTGAGCTATCTCCATATGCACTAAGCAAGTAGATGCTACCTACATAGTTCCATGGATGTAATATCTATTAAAAAACTTTAGGCTAAATGTAGTTCTCCTAAGGAATGGGAAGAATGTGATAACTGATGAAAATAAATAGAATGGATGTGATAGCAAAATAAGAATGGTCTTGTAAAATGGAAAGCACATGAGAGAAAAATGCTGAAAAGGATGGAGAAGCTAAGAAATAAATGATTTGCTTGCAACTTAGTAAGGGTTCCCATAATCCTTAAGGCAAAGAAATGGTCAATGTTTTTTTTCTAATGATTTTACAAATGTTTTTGGAATTTTTGAAGTATCTCAATTTGATCAAGAATGACAAGACACTAAATTATTCAAGCTCAAAAAATAACAAGAGCATTCAAACTTAGGTTGCTCTCAAAATGGTGAGATCAAGGTAAAAGGGGTGATTGAGCTGACCTCAATAAGTATCGAGAACTACCTACATAGTCTTAGAGTAGGACCTCAAGTCACTTTAGTTTTGCCCTTATAGTGAAGGAATTTGACTAGTATAGCAGTCAATTCAAATAAAATAGGCATAGTTGGTAAAAAGGCATAGTATGGTATAGGAAGTGGCAAATTGGTATGTCAAGGCTCAATAAACAAATATTTCCCCTAGTTTACCCATAGGTAGTTATAACTAGGACATAATGGCATGGATCAATAGTACTAATTTTCCCAAAGGTGGTTATAATTAGCATCAAGACCTATGATAAGAAAGGAATAACAAATGAAGGATGCAACTACAAAAACTTTTATCATACTGTTCTAAAATATGATCTCTATTTGAAGAACTTGAAATAACTAATGAAATTGATCATATTCCTTGATGCTAAAAATATGCAATGAATGGAAAAAACCAAGGTCAAATGGGCTAGGTGGATAGGATTTAGAACATGTTTGGTTGATAGAACATGATAGAAAAGTAGACGGAATAGGATAAAATAAATGATAAGCATGATATTTTTACAAAGAAGAATAGTGATAAAATGACACCACTAAAATAGTCCTTATAGATAATACACCTTAGTGCTCAAGCATAGTACCACTTGAGGTGAATAATATTCATTGGCTTAAGAAGTTTATCTCCATCTGGTGTGGAAAGCTTGTATGCTCCTAATCCATAATCTATAGTAATGATGAAAGGTCCTATCCATTTTGGTTTGAATTTACCTTTATGCATATTCTTAGCCATGGTATTCTTTTGGTTTTCTATAAGAACTAGATCACTAAGTTCAAATGTTCTATACTTGACACATCGATTGTAGTGGCCTTTGAGTCAGTTCTAATATGCTTGAAGATTGTTGAGTAAAGTCATGCATTTTTCATCAAATAGGTCTAGATATTTTAGGTGAGTTACTCAATATTCATGATCATCTAGGACATGATTAAAATATATGCATAGAGAAGGTAATTTAACCTCAATCGAAAGGATGCATTTTATACCATAAACAAGTTAATATGGAGTGGCTCATGTGGGGATACTATGATTGGTATGATATGTCCAAAGGGCAAGGAATATCTACAGGTGCCAATCATGACCGACATCATTGATAATGTTTTTGAAAATATTGATAATGGTTTTTTTTATGCTTTGGCCTGGCCATTACCTTGAGCGTAATATGCTATAGAGAAATGTTATGTGATGTTATATTTGGTACATATCTATTCTACATCCTTATTCTTGAATGATACTCTATTGCTAGATATAATGTTAAAAGAGATATTGTAGTGGTAAATGAGATGGTTGAAGATGAATTTGGAAAGTTACTTTCCAGTCACATAAGTGAGGGGTATAGATTCAAATCACTTAGTGAAATACTTAGTGGTAGTAAGGATATGTTTATGTCCATTAGATGAGGTGGGGTTGATCTTCCAAATGAGGTCAAGTACCCATGTAGAAAATGGCTAGGGTGTCAACATTGGTTTCAAAGTTTGTGCTTAGTCATGAATTAGATTAGCATATCGTTGACATTTGTCACACTTATTTACATATGTAGTTGCATATGCGTCCATCATGGGCTAATAATAACTAGTAAACAAGAGTTTTTTGGATAGGACTACCCTTATAGAATGAGCTATACATATTATTTCATGAACTTCTCTTAATGATAGTGTAGACTCTGCCAAAGTTAAACAATGAAGCAAAGCTCCATCAAAACTATGATGGTAAATGGTGGATCCAAGTAGAGTATAATAAGTGGAATGATGAATAAAGCTTTGGTTTGTTTTCAAGATAGGTTATGTGGTAGAAATTTGTCATGAAGGTAGTTGTAAAGGTATAAGTACCAGATATAATTAGGACCAACAATATCACAAATCATTGCAATGGTTGAAGGTTCATGAGCTAGTGCAAACAAATTCTCAATAAGGAACTGATATTATCTATCCTCATCTATTTTTCAAATTAGAGAGCCAATAGTAGCCATGGAATTTATAGTTCTATTATTATCCCTTGGTATATGCTCAAACTAAATATTTTCAATTTGTCACTTTAAGGAATCAACCATAGCCTTATATGGCACCAACTTGTCATTTTTGGACTGAAAATGGTTTGTGACTTGATTGAAGATTATCTAAAAATCACCATAAACATTTAGATTATATATATTTTATTATACTTCCTATCAAAGTCCTAAGATAAGTGCTTCATACTTGACCAAATTTTTTGTTAAGCATAGAATATACTGAGAGGGGAGCGAATCAACATATTATATATCTTATAAAATTTTCCCTTTATCAAATTCCACTTAATCAAACATTCAATATATGCAATAAAACTCAAACAATAAACATCACACAAGATAAAGAGAGACACTAGATATAGCGTTGAAACCCAATGTGGGAAAAACTACAAAGAATCAATCTCAAATATATTCATGAGAATAAACCCACAAGAGCACCATACCCCTTTGCCAAGTACAAACCTCAGCTACAATTCATGAGCACTAACCCATATGAGCTTCAAACCCCTTTGCTGAGCACCAACCTAGCACCTATTCATGAGCACCAACCCACAGGAGCACCAACCCCTTTGTCGAGCACCAACCCAGTAACAATTCATGAGCACCAACCCATAGGAGCACCAACCCCTTTGTGTATACCACACACCTATCTCTCAATGTTGCTATCTCAAAAAATGATATATCAATACAACATCTCCTTCCTCTCTCTCACCTTTGATCTTCTAAGCTAGATATAACAAATACAAATCATATTCATCTCTCGCAATTGCTCTTATAAGCTAGATATTATAGTATCAAATCAACCTCTCACTTCCACATTATAAATGGCTTCTCAAGCCTTTATTTATAGCTTTCCAAATGATCTTTGGCCTTCCCCCTTTGTGACCCTTTAATCCTCATGGAAAATGGCACCAATTTTGGATGACACTTCATATCCAAGCATTTGAAAAGTCATGTGGTGACCCTTCATGACCAAAAACGTCCTTCCCATTTTTGTCCTTATCTTTGGTGACTCTTCGTATTCCTCAAAGTGTCCCTTCATGAGAAATTATGCCTTTACTCTTTTGTCTTCACTTGGTGACTCTTGGTATTCCCCAAGATGACTCTTCATGGGAAAATGCATCCCATCCTTCTTTTGTCTTTACCCCATGACTCTTAGAATTCTCCATGGGCCCTTATTTTGTCTCATATGCAACCAAAAATATATTCATTAATATTAAATAAATATTAACTCACATTAGCCAAGATAAACAACATTAAATGCAATGGGGCCTTTATCACCAATAATGCTACTCCTTTGACATCAATGATAATATTTCCAAAAATCTCCCCCTTTGTCATTAATGGAAACCTCAATCCTAAAACTACCACATCATATCACCTACACATACTGTCATCTAAAAACATACAGTAACTCCCCCTTACTGTAGCAACTTATACTTGTTCCTTGTACCTATTTTTTGCACATGTACCTATACCTGTTATTCTCCCCCTTTGACATCAATGGAAAAGGGCCTACCTGGAGCTAACACTTAGCTCCCGTTCACTTGATGCTGAACATCAATGGTAGGAAGTAATAAAAATTACTCCCAACTCCTCTCATCGATCTTTGAATGTATCCTTTGATCATGCCTTTGAGAAGATATCTAACAATACATACACATTATTCCCTGTCCTTTGAGCATCTGCAATCAACTCATTTGAATCTTTTCTTCTAATCTCACAACCTTCTTTATGAAACTTTAATGTATATCCTTGATCACATATTTGACTAACACTCAACAAATTATTCTTAAGACCTTTTACATACAAAATATTTTTAGTCTTAGTTCAACCATAATCCAAACTCAAAGTACCTTTTCCAGCTATCCTGGCAGTGGTTTCATCTTTGAATCTCACTATACCACCATTGATCTTCTTTAGAAATATGAATTTACTTTTATCTCCTGTCATATGCCTTGAACATCTGCTATCAATGAACCATGGCTGATCTTTATCTCTTACATGCAAAGCTATTTGCACCAACATAGAATCTTCAGGTAGTTTCTTCTGCCATGAACACGACTGAACCTTCTTCCTGATGAATGGAGCTTTAAAACTTTGATCCTTATTGATTGAATCTGCATGAGTATCCTTTTCTTTCTCTCTGAAACTGTTATCTCTTTTTCAACATTCTAATTTCTTATGACCATAATCATTTGAAACACTGCATATGCAAGAATCATTCTAATAGCCTCAAACCATAATACTGATGCAAAATTTTCTTCAAAAATATATTCCCTTAAAAGATATACAAATTAATCTATCAACTCACCTTCTTGTCATGCAACATAACCAAAACCCAATAGCATCCACCATGCTTCAATTTTTCTTAAAAGTGTCTCCTTGAAGCCTAGAAGAGACACCCCACACCAAAAGGGTCCTAGAAACAAATCTCAAGAGATTCCCACATCTCCTCTATTTCTTCCTTGATCTTCTTGTGTTTTTCTTTTAGAATTCATTTAAGCATGTCTAACCTTTTTGATCTACTAACCTTATCATTTATGATGTTTTTCTTTTTCTCAACTTTTGCAACTACCTTATCTTGACAAAGCTCATGCTCAAATGCAACAATAGATTATGCACAATCCTTCTTATCTAATTCTTTATCTACTATAGCAAGTAACTCATTTTCATTCTTAAACTCAACCTGATCAACCTTTACTATTTTAGGTCTCCAAACCTTAATTTGACTCTTCTCATATCTTTTAGGGGTTCTTTAACCTTTGACATACTTTAAAGATCTCTTTACTTTATTTTGACATAATTTCGCAATATGTCCAACCTCATGACAACAAAATCAAACAATATTTCTCATACCCTTTTTTTGAATGTGACTAAGATCTCCCTTTGATTGATTGCTTCTCCTCATACAGTCTCTTTCTCTATAACCAACATGATGACAAACAAAACAATGGCCATGAAAATAATTTGAAAACTTGAAAGCATTGTGCTGTTTGATTGGCTTCTTTGATTTGCATTCAAAACCTACATCCTTCTTCCTTAGACTAATATTTCATGATCTTTCTCAACCTTGATTAAAATCTTCTCATGATTATCCTTTAAAGAATCTAACTCAACCTTCAATTGATTACACTCTTCTTCTTTTGATGTTAAAATTGAAGTTGCAACCTCTAACTAATTCTTAAGATCCTGAATAAATATCTTATTTTCTTTTACTTCTATAGCCAACTTAGAATCCAAGATACACACCTGTTATTTAAGAGCTTCAACCATAGATTTCAATTCTTGATTCTCCTTCTTTAGCTACTTGGCCATCTGTGCTTTTCCTTTGATCTACCTTCAAGTTGTTAAACCCTTTCTGAAGGAACCTGCTCTGATACCAATTGTTAAGCACAAAATATACTAAGAGGGGGGGTGAATCAATATATTATATATCTTATAAAACTTTCCCTTTATTAAATTCCACTTAATCAAACATTTAAGATATGCAATAAAACTCAAACAATAAACATCACACAAGATAAAGAGACACACCAAATATAACGTGGAAACCCAATGTGGGAAAAACCATGGAGAATCAATCTCAAATATATTCATGAGAACAAACCGACAAGAGCACCATACCCCTTTGCCAAGTACAAACCTCAGCTACAATTCGTGAGCACCAACCCATAGGAGCTTCAAACCCCTTTGCCAAGCACCAACCCAGCACCTATTCATGAGCACCAACCCATAGGAGCACCAACCCCTTTGTCGAGCACCAAGCCAACAACAATTCATGAGTACCAACCCACAGGAGCACCAAACACTTTGTGTATACCACACACTTATCTCTCAATGTTGCTATCTCAACAAATAATAGATCAATACAACATCTCCTTCCTCTCTCTCACCTTTGCTCTTCTAAGCTAGATATAATAAATACAAATCATATTCATCTCTCACAATTGCTCTTCTAAGCTAGATATTACAATATCAAATCAACCTCTCACTTCCACATTACAAATGGCTTCTCAAGCCTTTATTTATAGCCTTCCAAATGATCTTTGGCCTTCCCCCTTTGTGACCCTTCAATCCTCATGGAAAATGGTGCCAATCTTGGATGACCCTTCATATCCAAGCATTTGAAAAGTCATGTGGTGACCCTTCATGACCAAAAACGTCCTTCCCATTTTTGTCCTTATCTTTGGTGACTCTTCGTATTCCTCAAAGTGTTCCTTCATGATAAATTATTCCTTTACTCTTTTGTCTTCACTTGGTGACTCTTGGTATTCCCCAAGATGACTCTTCATGGGAAAATGCGTCCCATCCTTCTTTTGTCTTTACCCCATGGCTCTTCGACTTCTCCATGGGCCCTTCTTTTGTCTCATATGCGACCAAAAATATATTCGTTAATATTAACTCACATTAGCCAAGATAAACAACATTAAATGCAATGGGGCATTTATCACCAATAATGCTACACCTTTGACATCAATGACAATATTTTCAACATTTTTTGTATAAGGAAAACTGATTCTAAATTATTTAAGGACTAGATCCCACTATGGTGTAATAGATAAAAGGCATGCCCCTGATCCATGTGCAATAAATGAACCATTAAAATTTAGCTTCTAGTGCTTCTCCTCAAGAGGTGTGTCAATGATGGTCATTATGGATTCATCAAGAAAATGAAATATGAGTGGCTTTGTGTCTTTAATGGGTACTTTAGCAAGTTGATCTGCAAGGAGATGTCCTTTGATTGCCTTTTGATTGACATATTCTATGTCAAACTCACTAGGAATCATGATCCATTTGGCCATTATACCTTGTAAATATATTTTAGATAGTAGATACTTGAGTGGATCTACTTTTGAAATGACCATGGTCTTATTATTCAACATGTAATGGTGTAGTTTCTAAGCTATGAAAACCATGGCTAGACAAGCTTTTTCAATAGGTGCATAGTTGTGTTCATATGTGACCAAGGTACAACTTAGGTAGTATACTACATTCTCTTTTCCATTATTATCATGTTGAGCTAAAATTTCCCCCAAGGCATTATCAGTATCTAATAGATATAACTAAAATAACTTTTATGTCATAGGAGGTAACCAAATAGGTGGCTTAACTGGATAGTCCTTGAGTTGTTGAAAAGTTGTTTGGTAGTGGTCATCCTAGTGAAATACAACTCCTTTCTTTAGAAGATGTGTAAATGGATGACACTTGTCTATTAGCTGAGAGATTAAGCATCGAATTGACTAGATCTTGCCCTACAAACTATGGAGTTACTTCAAATTTGTTGATGGTAGTATCTTGATTATAGCATGGACTTTGGTCAAATCAACTTCAATGCCCATATGAGACATAATAAATCCAAGTAAATTTCTTGAGGTTACTAAAAACACATATTTATTTGGATTGAGTTTGACTTTGTACTCCTGCAATATTTCAAATATCCTACATAGCATTGCTAGATGGTTGGCCCGGGTCTTGGATTTTATTAATATGTCATCAACATAATCTTCAATAATATCATGCATCATATCATGGAATATGAAAGTCATGACCCTTTGATATGTAGCTCCAACATTCTTAAGACCAAATGGCATTACTTGATAATAAAATGTTCCCCATAGAGTGGTGAATGCTATTTTATGTTGGTCTTCTAGTGCTATTTTGATCTAGTTGTATCCTAAAAATCCATCCATGAGTGAAAGTATTTCATAACCCACTATGGAGTTGATGATCATGTCAATATTAGGAAATAAAAATTTATCTTTAGGATAAGCTTTGTTTATGTCTCAAAAATTAGTATAGATTTAGATTCCTTTAGGCTTTTTGCTAATAAGTACAACATTAGATATCCATTATGAGTAGTCAATGGATCAGATACATTCTACTTCTAAGAGTTTTTTCAAAGCTTTATTTACCAAGATAAAAATGTGAGGATGCATCTTACGTAGATTTTGTTTCACCAATTTGGCATTAAGATTGACCACAAGGTGGTGTAGAACCAAGGTGGGGTCCAAACCTAGCATGTCAGAATAAGTCCATGTAAAGATATCTACAAATTCTCTCAACAGAGATGTAAAGATTTGACATTCCTCCTCAGTGAGGGACATGCCTAATTTGATATATTTTGGGTCTAATGGAGTCTCAATGTTTACCATTATTATAACTTTGACTAGAAAGGTTGAAATGTCTTTTAGGATAGTAGGCAAAGACTTGAACTATTGGACTATATTATGGTCCTCTCTTAGGACTTACTCTTTAACATCTCCTAAGCATGATGAATCTAAGTCCCCAAATGGGAGAATTGGCCATGTGATAAAAATAGTCAAAAATTCCTAAATAATTTAATCAAACACTTGTTACTCAAAACTAAATTTAGATCCATAGGCAAGTTCATCATTGGTGGTCTCTTAGTCTAAATTCAAAAAAGAATGAACACCCTCATCTAATGGTGCCTAAAACAAGTTTTCACCACTAGACTAGACTTTATCTTTACTTTTTCCCTGGTCAAAAAGTGCCTCAAAGAGGTTTTCACTTGGGGACCTCAATTTTTTATTTATTAGTTTGTGGCTAAGGGTGTTCACTCACTCTCCAAAATAGGCTTCAAGATCCAATGTAATTGAGAATCCTAATTTATGATCTCCCAACAGAACATTGTCTCTAAGGCCTAAAAAGTCACAAAATACCTCATTGTTCTAAAACTCATCAATCAACAAATTAGATTCTTATTGGTCACAATCTATTAGTTGGGGATAGTATAATGGTAATGGGTTAATATGAATGACTAGGGTAAGTGTAAAATGGCATTGTTATCAAATAGGTTAGTCTCAACTAGTCATCAAAAGTAAGGCTATGATCAAACTCTGCTTCACTATCGACATCATCATCACTAGCCACCGATGATGGAACTCAAATAAGATATGGGGGGTCTCACCCAAGTAGTTTAAATATAACTCCATAGGGTATTTTGTATTTAGTCATGGATATTGGCTCAATGGTCCCTTGTTGATTTGGTTTGAGGCCTCTATATGAACTAGGAATTTGACTAAGAAGAGGAGATTAGTATTGTGTTTGTGACAAAATAAACAAAATAAATTGATAAAAAATACACTAAATTAACACCTTCATGCCTAGTTACTAGGATGAGATTAATAACAAAAACAAATGATAAAAAAAAGAAAAAAGTAAATTAAAAAATAATCCTTCACCTTCCTTGGATACTCTAAATGCTTGTCATAGTGGCTTGCTTAGCTTATGCTCATGAAGTCTTCATCAAAAGAGGCTTGGCTACTGTAGAGTAAAAAATACTCTACGTTTCATTCTAATTTTCAATTGCACGCTACAAACTTTTATTCCCGCATACTTTGGTTCATGATGGTGAAGTTTTGAAATAGAGTGCGGGCTTGATTTCCTTTTGATTCATTTTTGTCTAAGTGTCAAAATCAAGCGGAAACTACCAAGTGTCATAAGTCAAGACACCTTTCATAATTTTTATAAGTTTGTCAGGACATGCCACGTATCTCATAGCAACTTAGCAGAATGCGACAAGTGTCATCATCTTCATTTCATATCGGCACCCACATTTCAAATCTTTTTAGAAGAAGGTTTCAACAAGCTAAGTATCAGGATCAGGCAAAAAGTGCCAAGTGGCAATCACAAAAGGTTTCAATTTTCTTTTTTAAAAGTGATGAAAGACACCATGTATCCTAGCTGAAGAGAGCAGAAGCCACCACATGTCAACATCTAAATTATCTTCATTTTGTTTCATAGATATAGTAAAGACTGTGGTGGGTCTTGGGTTTTGTTTTTGATGCAAGAAGAAGCTACCAAGTGTTGCTATCTATGTAAATATGAAATGAGGCCTGATTGTTTCTCTAATATAAATAGAGTGATGCAAATTCCAGCATGTGTCACCTTCCACAAGTTTCTCAAAAGGTGGATAAAAGCAATGGAGATTGCCACATATCCCTAGTTAAGTAAAGTAAAGACTGTCAGGTGTCCTTTGTTGAGGCAAGTGGAGATTGCCACCTATCCTTATGCACCTTTTTAAAGTTGCTAAGACAAGAAATGTTGTGGGTCTTATTTGTATTAAGTTGTAAAAGTTTCAAAGAAGTGGATTGCAATAGGTGTCAAAGGCAAAACATTCCTGAGCAAATATATAGTAAGAGTATAAGGTAAAGTGGAGAGCGTCATGTGTCTTCAATAAGGTTGCAAACCTGCCAAGTGTCATTCTCTAATGTCTCCTAAATAAAGAGAAGGTTTTCAAGGAATTGGCCAAGTGTCCTCTTCTATTTAATAGAAGGGAGCATCTTGTGACCTGTTTAGCCAATGAACTATTGGAAGATAGAGTGTTTCAGAATCTAAGAAATATCTTTCATTAGACACTTCCAGTTTGGTTAGATTTAAGTTGGGCCACTAGATTGGGAACATACAGACAATCTGAAGTGAATCCAAGGCTATAAATAGAGTTTTAGAGATCACTAAGATGAGAGGATCAGATACTAGAGAGAATTTTTGGAGAGAATTTGTCGAGAGTTTTAGACTTTCTAGAGCTGTGATTAGGAATATCATTTGCCATTGTTATATTTTCTTGAGTTGGAAAGTTTATGTAACTGTGCATGTTTTTATGCCTCTTATGTGACTAAAAAATTCAAATAAGAAGATTGAATCCTATGCCTTTGTTGATATTTTCTATGTCACTACAAAAGCATTCTAAGCTATGAGCCTCTGTTTCTATTATTTTCATCTTTTACATTGATCATGCCTTGTTTGCTCTTAAATGTAATTGAATCTTACATATAGTTTCACTATGCTCAAATTAAGGGTCAAATTACATTCAGGCACATCACCATAGTTAGATTTTATTTCTTTGCATTTGTGTTTCTATTAAAATTCCTATCCCTTTTCCTAGTATACGCTTGATATAAAGAAGAGACCAACTTCTTAAAAATCTAGAGGTTGTTTCAAGTCGCAAGTCCCACATCTTGAAACTTCCCATTGTTGGTGTTAGAAACAAGTACAATTTTAACCATCAACAGTTTTTGGCATGCCCAGTGGGACACTATATTGAAGTTTCTTTTAAGATCGTATGAACCAGAGAGCTATGAGGAGTCAGAGCTGTGGACCAGTAACCATATCTCAGTTTGCTATAAATCCAGGTATTCTTTTGCCACCTTTGGTAACTAATCCAAGAAGAAGATTCAACCAGTTTATACCAATACCAAGATAAAATATGGGAGCCCCTATAGCCCCAAGAAATTATGTAATTTGGAACACTGGTAGTCCTTTAATTCTCCTAATACCACCAGCCACTTAGGACCCTATCCCAGTTAATGCCTTGAAAGCTCTGCCCAAATTCAGTGGGCAAGATTTTAAAACACCTAAAGAACATCTGCAAGATGTATCAAATGTCTGTGTCATACATGTTGTCACACAACAAAATGTGGCCATAAGATTATTAGTAGCTTCTTTTAAAGGGAAAGCTCTAGAATGGTACCAGTCCTTGACCCCAAATACCATTTCTACATGGGATCAGCTTGGAGATCTTTTCTTTGAAATATTTGAAGAGAAGGGTGATAAGTCTTCTTTATTACAACAATTAATTACCATCCAAAGGGCACCACAAGAAGTAATGACTGACTTCAATTCCAAATTTCAAAAGACTTGGGAAAGAATCCCTGCTATAGCTAGACCATTACCAACTATGGATATAGTGATTTATCTTAAGGCTTTAAATTCAGACATATCTATTATGATTCAGTCACTTGGAGGTCAGACTCTGCTAGAGGCTTATGACTATGCAGTCAGAGCTGAAAATAATTTGATAGATGCTAGAAAGTTGTCTCCAAGGCCTCCCATGCCCATGTTTCTAGAGATTTCCTTGCCATTACCTCAAGAATCCCATAAATATATAACCCCACCTATGTCTATGTACACATATCCTCAAACAACTGCTAAAGAAATTGTCCCTTCTCAGTCATCTTAGCTGGATGATATCAAAAATATCTTGAGGACATTTTATAATGAGTTGATTAATATAAAAAGACAATAGAATACTTATACTAAACCCCAATACTAGGGCTATCAAGGAAATAGATTTTCATCTCAGCCAAACCAATACCAGGGTCCTTCAAGGAAAATAACCCTTAGCCAACAAACTAATTAGTTGCAGTCCCTACACCCTCATAGACTATTCCTCCTAATTCAAATAGGGAGATTGTTCCAGGGCAAAATAATTATGTAGATAACACTAATGCTTGGTGTTTACCTTGAAATAATTCTCATACACCTAGAGATTGTCCCATGGGTAATCTACAACAAAAAGTGGCAGAGCAAAGAAGAATGGATGGACAGTTTGCAAGTTCTAGTGACAATCAAGCCTACCAATCTTCTGGTATGCAAAATTCAGTCTTAATGGCTCATATGCAAGGGATGTCTTTGTAACAAGAGGAAGAAATAGACCTGGAACATGCTTTTTTCTCATGGGTTGAAGATGAAGAATCATTTTTCTTGAATGAAGCTTCCACTTCTAAAAAATTAGTGGTGCAATCTGATTATTATACTAGATCAAAGAGAAGGATGGTGTAACAGCCTGAAGTTGTAAATAGTAAAGTCATGGAGAATATTCCATTTTAAGGATAAAGAGACATAGCTATCAGATAAGAAGGGCCTCAACTGGTGCAAAATCAAGTGATTCCTGCACAAATTCAAGAAAAAACAAGATATCCTTATTTTCAAAGAACTCAGACTCTAGGACCAATAAATGTGGTGGATCAATTTAAGAAAACTCTAGCACAAATATCAATATGGGATATATTGGCTATTATTGAATAGAAGACACTACTACAAGAAGCTCTACAAGGCCAAGCAGTGTCCAAATGTACTATTATCAAAGAAGGACCTACTAAAAAAGAAAAGCTCAAAGACATAGTTCATTTGCAGACAACAACCCTAGTGAACAATGCACCAGAGGTAAGAAAATCCAAACTGGATCCCATCTATTTAAATTTGATAGTTGGCAAGAAACTACTGCATAATGCAATAATAGATTCAGGGGCTAGTACTACAGTAATGCCTAAGTAGATAGCTGATGCTTTAAAGATAAAATATGAGCCACTCACTAAAGGGGTCATGCAACTAGATGGCAAAGCAGTACAAACAATAGGGATAATTAAACATCTCTCATTAAAATTAAATACTTGTCCCAATATAATTGTAAATCAAGATGTAGTAGTCATAAATATACCTCCTATTTTTGGTTTATGTTTATTAAGAGACTTTACAACCAAAATAGGAGGATATATGTCACTTGATTAGTTTCACCTCATCCTAAGAACCAAATATGGTTCAAAGATGAAGATATTATTTAATCCATTATATAAGGATCACATCACCAATGAACCAATTTCAAAGTTAGAGGCAGCTCATGTTATGATGAATAAAGAAGAAAGGGTTTTTGTTGAGGAGTTAGATGAATGGACTGAACATGATCAAGAAGAGGAAAATGATCATTTATTAGCTATGATGCAAAGTGACCCATATGGAAATTATGACTCCATTGGTCTGGGTACTTACATCATATTTGATGAAGATCATAAAATCCCAAACGTTTTAAAGGAAGAATATTCAAAAGATATACCTCTTCTATCAATCCTTGGGTCTCTCAGCATGAATTCAATATTCTAAGTGAGAAGTCACAAGCGTATGCCTTAATCTATGATGAAGAAGAGATAATTTCTAAATTTATTCTTACTTTGCAATATGATGTGGAGGAGCATGGACATTTCCTTGATCATGATTTGAATGATTTGTTTGAAATCATTGGGTCAGGTTATACTATTTTTCAAGGAAGCTGTGAGCTGGTTGCAGATGAACAAGATAGCATTGAGACTTGATTACATATGCAAAATTATTGCAAACCTTCAAAATTATCTTTTCAAGAGGTTGGTAATGTTGAAGTCATTAAAGAGGATGATCATGAAATATAACCTGAGTTTGAGGTGGAAGGAGATAAGTCAATAAATGATATATATCAAAGGGCTTTTGTTGATGAGCAAATAGTCATTAATTTCTTGATAAGACATGCCAGTATCAAGAACTGGCATTCAAAAAGCTTCCAAGAAAAAAAAGAGTTTATATATGTTGGAAGCATGTTTGACTTAGACTCACTCAAATGTAGGCAAATCAATGTGGCATGCACAAAGATAAAGTCACCAGAGCTATATCTAATTCAACCACTTGTCCAGCAACATAAGTCATATTTTCATGAAAAATAATTTAGAAATTCTTCTTTTGATCTAGGAGGGAGATAAAGATACTTGGCTAATGTATTATAGTTAGATAGTTTCCCCTTTCTATATTGTTTTTTTTTTCCATTTTTGTTTTCCCACTTTTCTTTTAAATAAGTGTTCTTTGAACACGTAGTCGGTAGCTCAGAGATTTTTTCAAAATATTCAAAATTTCTCAATGCATTGAATATCTTCCAGATCTTTGGAAATCCCTAAGGTACCTTGCGCTACCACTTGCATAACATGTCTATCTCGATGTCTCATAAATATTGAGTAAGATTTGATAATGGTTATTTGAGTTTAATGCCATTTTGAGACTTGATAGGTCAGTAAATACCTCTTAGCAAGAGTTAAAGCTTATAGTTTCTCAAACATTCCTACATCTACAAGAAAATATCCTTCTACTTGCATTTTCAGTACCTAGTAAACTTGCTTCAGTGAAAGTGTTTTTGTTTTGCAAAATTTCATACCAGTTATCATAGAATAGATATAGAGATGGAGGGAGTACATTGTTCACAACAAGGAGATAAGATGTATGAATCCCTTGACAAGTTTCTTGTGAGCAAGTCATGTGCTTCAGCTCCCACACAACCATTGAAGACCTACCCACGGACCATAATCCCTAAAGTTGGTCAAGCAAGTGACCCAACAAAGATAAAAGATTATGCAGATGGATTCATGGACCCAATTCTTCAAAGAGCTAGTAGCAAAACTCTTAGAGAAGGAGCACATCAAAGGTGTCTTCAGAGGGCTAGAGTAGGGCAATATGAGACATTTTCCATGAGGATATGGACTTCACAACTGGCACAATTCATTATCCCAACTATACATCCATGCCCTAACTTGGTAAAATTATGCGCAGACTTATTCCATGCACCCTCAAGCACCATTCAATAGGGTCCATTCATGGTGAAAATCACACCACAGGCTATCAGGGACATGTTATCCTTGTATCATGATAAGACAACTATGTTTTCCACTATTGATAAAATACAAAGAACATGGGAAAAAATCAATACTTAGTTGAGGTTTTTAAGATCCAAATTACAAATGGGCAATGATGACACTACTGTGCCTACACTCCCTGCAGCAAGAGCCCAATTCACACAAGCTAGCCAAGACACACTGTCTATGATGGCTTTCATCTTCAGCATGAAAGATGATATGGCAATTTATGGAGAACAAATGGCTATCCTCTTTAGGCTGAAGACCATTGACAAAACTCAGGAGTATAGGCTTGACTTTTTTGAACAAATTACTTTCTCAATGGTGGAACAACTAGCCCACTTCAAATCAAAGGGTTTTCAAGTAATCTTCTTATTTGTTTCACCTCATGTTGTATCAGAACTCTGATCTCTTTCCCCAACATATGCATCTTGATATCTATGACCCAAGTTTTGATCTTCAAAGGACCACCCCTTTGTCTACATGGACGTATATTTTGTCAAAAACTAGCGACCCATATGAATTTTGGGAACTATTTGTTACCCCTACTTTTTATCACCTCAGCCCCAAACTAGTCATGAAAAGATTATTTATAAGTGTTTCAAACCTTCTAGCTAGTTGCCCAATTCCTTGTGATTTCTATTTTGGATCTCACCATACAATTATAAGAGTCCATGGTTTTTGTGGGAAACCAATGTTGCTACCAAGGATTTTGACTCTTAGGTTAGCATTCTTAGAGGTCACCAAGTAGGTATCTATAGTAGATAATGAATATGGCTCTGGGAAGAGGAAGAGGAAAATGTATGACCTCCCATGGATGACAACCAACATGGTTTTAGAAACCAGAGATGCTGAGATTGTGCTACTTAGAGAAATGGCCTTCATAGGTTTCCTATTAGTCGAAGACAAATTGGTATATGACCCAAATTGTTTCATAGCTTCCTGGATAAGGACTAATAGGGTTGAAACTAGAATTGCACATGAAGGCCACCCTTTTTGGGAAAATAAGAAAAATCTTAGAGAAGATGCTCCTGGATTTTATGTTGAATTAAAAGACTTTCCCCTTCCACAAAAAATAGCCTAGGAAACATTCTATGTTAAGCAGAGGGATTATGATCCTAAAGTCAAAATGACTTCTAGCTTAAGGACACTAAAGAATAAAGATTGGGATGATGAGAAAATAGAAGCCTATTGGAAATATAGGTAAGAAATTTGTCAAATTACCTATTCTTTCAAGAATGTGGACTCAGATGAGAGATGGGAGAACTCTGGGATGAGTGTCATCTCTCCCTTGTATCTAGCCTAGAGACAAGTAATTTGCCAACACCAGGTGTAGAGTTGAAAGCCAGAGCATGGTCCAGCTAAGAGTCATAGGCCTTAGGGCAAACTACAGCTACAATAATTGTATCAGTTTGGCCTTAATCTCTCAAAATCATGGAAAAGCAAAAGAGTGTGGTGCCTTCACCACCAAAAGCTTCCCCATCAGCATCAGTTATTGAAATTTCTAGATCTCCACAAGCATCACTGATGGCAGTAGTAGATGTGGAAAGAAAAGAAACACAACTAGAAGAAGAGACATCGAAGAAGTTAAAGAGGGTGTAGTTTTAGTTTGATTGAGAAGAGGAGGCAGACCCCCCATAATGCCAATTATAGAGTACTGTAATTACTCCTTAGGTAAGTATTATTCCTCCTTCTCCTTCTCAATCTATTTCTTCTCCTATTGGCATGATGATTCCATCTAGCCAAATGACATATCTTACCACCTCTATCATTCCCATTTCTCACTTCGCAACATCTATGCCACCTTAAGCTTTAACATTACCTCATTTTTTCCCTTATGTTCTTAAGAAACTTTCCCCTTAGATTTCCCATAGCCAACAATTGGCTATTCAATATGGTTTGCCATAGGGACATCCTTTTGCAGGTGGGCACATTACCTCTCCTTCTACCTTCCAGACCTAAGTAGATGTTACTAGGAAAGCAATGGAAGCCCGAAGAGAGAAAAAGAAGATCAAGGAAAATAAAGCCTTGGCTACACCCCATCTGTGGTCACAATTTGACCCAATTTAGCAACAACTGATGGTGACTCATTTGTCACCAAATGTAATCAAACCAAGTGAGCAGATGCAGCTGGAAGACTACATGATGAATGCAGTGGCCATTGACATGTCCCTCTTTAGGCCACAAGACAAAATTGAGCTATTAATCGAATCCACTTTTGCAGTTGTTGAAGACTACTTGAAGACATCAAGGAGGCTATAGAAGATGGAGGCCGATTTAGCCAAGGAAAAGGCAAACTATAATAATTTGACCATAGAGATCAATAGAAAAGACAATGAAATAGAGAATCTAAATAAATAGTTGCAAGATAATATTTCTCTTCAGACTCACCGGGCAGTCCAAGCCCAAAATGATTCCTTAAAAGCAGGGCTAACATAGGTAAAGGATGCAGTAACGACCCTAAGGCATGAAAAGGTAGCATTGTAAGAAAAATGAGAGGAACACCTATTGCAGGTTACTCAATTACAATAGAAGCTACTGGCCAAATAGAATAATACCATGGCTATACAAGCCCAATTTCAAGCCAAGCAATAGAAGGCAGCACAATTGACACTGGAGCTGGCCAATAGGCCAAGGAATGTTAGAGTGTTAAGTTCGGTGAAGGAGCTCTATGAATCCATGTGGAAAAGAATCTCCTCAGAGATTATTTAGCTCAGGCCTTCTCTCACCTTCCTACTAAATGCACAAAAATTGTGCAAAAAAGTGGAGAATTTAGTTGCAAACACTCTGACTACAGTTTTTAGGAGAGTAATGGACTCTAAAATGTTGCTACAAAAGCTTTATGATGCAACAGATGCAACATTGTCAGTAGCAAGAATTGAGAATAGAATGGTCACTACTAAGGGAGTGAATGAGGTTCTTAGTTTCAATTCTATAGCCATCAGTTGCAGAGAGCTCCTAGATGTCATGAAAGAAGGAATTAGTGAAATAAAATAGCATATTAAAGATCTAGTGCAATTAGGTCTTCCTTCTCCATTTCCTAATGACAACATAATGCTAATGGTTGATGAAATTAAACCTTTGATATTGGCCAAACAAAATGATCAGATAGTTTTTAGGATTTAAGGGATGATTCATTGGTCCTTGAAGTAAAAGCTGTCTTGGTTCATATTTCCTAGCTTGAATTCAAATTGAAGGCTATGGTTCAAATTTTGCAAAAATTTTCACACAAGGATATTATTAATCTTGATTTAGCCTTCAATGAATTTTATAATAAGCAAGGATTATTTGATGATGAATGGTCTACCTATCAAATAGCATTGCTAAATTTATAATTTTGAAATTTTGATCTAGCAAGAGTTGTGGTTTCTTTTTTAGCAGGCTCAAAAGCCCTTGGGGTCGCCAATAATTGTATAGTAAACAATACTCTACATTTAATTCTAATTTTTAGTTACACACTGTAAAATTTTGTTTGTACATACTTTGGTTCGTGATGGTGAATTTTGAAATAGAGTCTGGGCTTGATTTCCTTTTGATTCATTTTTGTCTGTGTCAAAATCAAGCAAAAATTGCCAAGTGTCATCGACCGAGACACCTTTCATAATTTTTATAAGTTGTTCAGGACGTGCCATGTATCTCATAGCAACTTAGTGAAATTTGATAAGTGTCAGCATCCATGTTTCATATCGGTACCCACATTTCAAATATTTTCAGTAGAAGGTTTCAATAAACTAAGTATCAGGATCAAGTGGAAAGCACCAAGTGGCAATCATAGAAGGTTTCAATTTACTTTTTTAAAAGTGACAGAAGACACCATGTATCCCAGCTAAAGAGAGTAGAATCCACCACATGTCAAGATCTGAATTATCTTCATTTTGTTTCACAAATATAGCAAAGACTGTGGTGGGTCTCAAGTTTTGTTTTTAAAGCAAGCAAAAGCCGCCAAGTGTCACTATCCATGTAAATATGAAATGAGGCCTGATTGTTTCTATAATATAAATAGAGTGATGTGTAGACCAACATGTGTCACCTTTTGTAGGTTTCTCAAAAGGTGACTAAAATCAATAGAGATTGCCACATATCCTTAGTTAAGTAAAGTAGAGATTTCCAGGTGTCCTTTGTTGAGGTAAGCAGAGATTGCCACATGTCCTTATGCATCTTTTTAAAGTTTCTTAGACAAGAAATGATGTGGATCTTATTTATGTTAAGTTGTTAAAGTTTCAAAGAAGTGGATTGTGATAGGTGTCAAAGGCAAAACATTCCTGAGCAAAGATATAGTAAGAGTATAAGGCAAAACAGAGAGCACCGTGTGACTTCAGTAAGGTTGTGGAACCCGCCAAGTGTCATTCTCTAGTGTCTCCTAAATAAAGATAAGGTTTTCGAGGAATTGGCTAAGTGTCATCTTCCATTTAATAGAAGGGAACATCCTGTGATCTATTCAACCAATGAATTGTCGGAAGATAGAGCATTTCAGAATCTAAGAGATATCTTTCGTTAGACACTTCTAGTTTGGTTAGATTTTAGTTGGGCCATTAGATTGGGAACATACAGACAATTTAGAGTGAATCCAAGGCTATAAATAGAGGTGCAGAGATCACTAGGATGAGAGGATTAGATACCAGAGAGAATTTTTGGAGAGAATTTGTCAAGAGTTTTAGACTTTTTAGAGCTATGATTAGGAATATCATTTGCCTTTGTTCTATTTTCTTAAGTTGGAAAGTTTATGTAATTGTGCATGTTTTTGTGCCTCTTATGTGACTGGAGAATTAATGAGAAGATTGAATCCTGTGCCTTTGTTGATATTTTCTATGTCATTGCAAAATTAGTCTAAGCTATGTTGTCAAGAGTTTGACTTTCTAGATCTATGATTAGCAATATCATTTGTATTTTTTCTATTTTCTTGAGTTGGAAAGTTTATGTAACTGTGCATGTTTATATGCCTCTTATGTGACTAAAGAATTCAAATAAGAAGATTGAATCCTATGCCTTTGTTGATATTTTCTGTCACTGCAAAAGCAGTCTAGACTGTGAGCCTTTGTTTCTATTATTTTCATCTTTTACATTGATCATGCCTTATTTTCTCTTAAATGTAATTAAATCTTACATATAGTTTCACTATGCTCAGATTAAGGGTCGAATTACATTTAGGTGCATCACCATAGTTAGATTTTCTTTCTTTGCATTTGTGTTTCTATTAAAATTCCTATCCCTTTTCCTAGTATATGCTTGATATAAATAAGAGACCGACTTCTTAAAAATCTAGAGGTTGTTTCAAGTCGCAAGTCCCACATCTTGAAACTTCCCATTGTCGGTGTTAGAAACAAGCACAATTTTAACCATCAACAGCTATCTCCTCTTCTCCTTGGCACCTTGTGGATTTAGCTTGGCTTGGATAAATATTTTGGCATCATGACTTTGGCATGTGGGAGATCTTGGAATCAATTTGACATGGTAACTTTGCACAAATTAACCTTAAAATTCAATAGGCAAGGCCTCCTGTTTATATATTTTTGAGATTGCTCAAAATCAACCTGAATCATCCATCTTGAGATGAAGATGTGTGGTTGAGGATTAATTAAATTTTATAATTAAAATTTATAAATATTATCATCAATATTTGGGATAGAGGAAAAATTAAGAGGTATGGATGGTGATTATGAGGTATGAGAGACCCATAATCCTGATATTTGTGGCATTTATGGCCTAAGGATGTCTTCCCAAAAAATGATGTCACCTGATGATGTAGATAGTCAATATTCATTTCCAAAAATAATTATTCAACAAGTTTCCATAAAATTATTAATTAGGTTCTAATTTTTTTTAATTAGCTCTTAAGCATGATTAAGTACTTTGTGCATAAATTACTCAAATTGATCAGAATGCCCTGTTATTGGTCCAAAATTTGACTAGATTGGAATTGTAATTCAATGTCAGATGCATTAGAATCATATTCTCATTTAGTATGTTTCCAACACAAAATAATAAATTCATGCATCTCTTACAAAAAAATTGATAGAAAAGATAAATCCATAGCACCCAAGTGTAAAATTGGCATTTTGACTCAAAATGATCTAACCAAAGTTAGTTGGTCCATAAATTACATTGCCTCATTTAATGATACTCTATCTAAAATCATAACTTGAATATAATAATTTCAACTCATTTAATACATTTTAGTGTTTTTAGGCCAAATTATACATTTTGGCAAGAATTGGTCAAAACCCTAATTAGAGGTCATTAGTAGCCAGATTTAGGTGTCTACACTTTGTTGGTCGAGGGCTGATTTAAATTTTTTAAGTTGATAGACTTGAATGGTTGTTGATTACTATTACCATTTTATTAGATATACATTAAGCCAACTTAATAATAAGATTTAGAAGAGAAGGACCTTGAAATGAATTTTTGATTATCAAGATTACTTGGTGAATTATTGAATATTTACTCATTTTCTAGTGGTTTGTTAATTTGGGAATTACTCTCTTAAATTTTATATTGGACTAAGTTATAACTACAATTATTATATATCTCTTATGTGATTTATGTGGCTGTATTTACTCTTTATTAAGTGAAGTTTTGAATAGAATTATTAAGCCTTATTTTTATTGTAAGGACCTAATTGACAACTTGGTGAACTTGGCCTATTTTTATTCTTAGAATGTTAACTATATTTGCCTTGAACTAATAAACTAATTTTTGAATCAAGGTTGTCTTGAATTGATAAATTTATTATTCATTATAATTTTTGTAGATAACAAAGGAATAAAATATGAACTAAGGTTCAACAGGTTGAGTGAGATTGGAATGGTATCCTAACTCACTATTAGGACTTGTGTGGCACAAGTATAAGCTAAAAAGAGATTTATTTCATGACTAGTGCTTGTGAAGCATTTTATTATCCAAATTAGCAAAATTATAATCAAGATTAGAAAGGTTTTTCTAACTGAATGTTGATATTTTATTGATACCATAAATGATGGGTTTCTTTAACCATCTTGGAAATTAGAAAATTATTAGGGTTTAGTACTCCCAACATAATTAATGATTGTTATGGGCATAATTTTTATAATATTCTATTCATATGAATTAGATATTTGGGTGTAATATATGCTCAAATGTAAGAATTATTGATCTGATATAGAACTCTTATGATGAGTGGCATTCAGTTGAGTAAGATAACTTAATATGCATAAGATGTTCATGGTTAGATAAAGATGTTCTAAGGAAAAATTTCTCTTGAAAGGTGGTACAATTAAATATTGAATGTAAAAAATTATTAATAAAGCCTTATGAGGTAATGCTAAAATTTCAAAAAATGATTATAAAATAAGATACTATTATTATTTCTGATGTATCTTGGGTAATTAAAAGAAAATTTATTTCAAAATAATAATTGATTACTAATTTTATATAGCTATTTTTTTTACAACTATGGCAAGTAGGTGTATGTTTTACTTGCCTTTATGTGTCACTATCATTGACTAGTTACAACTATATAAATGTTTTTTTTAAAGAGCATTATGATTGGTGTTTGAGTAACACTATTGGGTCCAAAGTGGTGGATTTGTAAGCAAGAGCAGGAAGTTTTTTCTAGTTGAAATGTTATTATGGTTGGCTAATTGTAACTATTAGGTAAACTGAAACTAAATAATTACTATGTTTTATGTTATTGAGGTGCTAGAATTTATGAATTTCATCTAAAATTAATGATTGTAGGAAGCTAAAATTTTCATGGTAGTAATATAACCTTCACCTTGAGCATTGGATAAGTCCACCCTTTCCAAGGCCATACTATGTAGGATAATAAACACTAGTCAACCATTTATTTGTTTGGATAGGCCAATCAAGGGATTGGTGAAGCTTATTGTTGGAATGAAAGGATAAATTTTTGGTGTCTGATGATGACTTTTTTAGATGAGCCCTCATATGATACTTGAGGTATGACATCCTTAGGAGGACTGAGGATATGACTCAATCCCAGAGGGCCAAGTTTGGGTGAATGTGACTAACTTGATTGGGTAAGTTAGAGAGTTTTGGGGATCTCTTATTGTTAATCGATTAGTATGATCCATCTATCCATGATGTACAAACATTGTTGGTAAATTTTCTAGAACTTATGGAGATAAATTTTGGGTCTTGTTAAAACAAAACCTTCCTAAAAACAATATGATCATATTTTGAGAACCTTGGGACTAATTATGTGGTATTTATGATGGATATTTGATGTCATTTGGATGGCATCTAAACATTGGGTGAATAGATAAAATTCATGGATCCTTATGCTTCATTTGTAAGTGTACTTGTATTTTTTTATGTGAAAATACCCATGGCATAAATTATCAAAACAATTGAATAAACATGTATATCATATTCCATGTAGTTTCTTCATTGCATGTAAAATTGTTGTATGTTGTGTAAACCTCTATGTCATACCATGTAACTTTGTAGTTTATTTATGTTATCAAACAATATTTCATAAGTATTTCATGTATATGTCATAGAACAAGTGTGACCTTGTGTTGTTAACTTTTTTTATGAAGCAATGTGATCATGACCTACTTTGTGATGTAATTTTTTTTTCAAAAATAACATTTATTAATTAAATCTACTAGGGTATAGTGTTGTATTATGTGGTGTAATCTCGCATTACTATTTTAGTGATGAGCATTGATGCAAGTCTGAGGTTAAGGGCAAATAAGTATTATATCTATATTTATTTAGACTAGGTATGGGTTAGGAAGTAGAATCTCTTGTAGGCTAAAAATCCACTTTTCTCCTTTGCATGAGGTATCCACCTAATTCATTCAAATGTGTGCATCATGTGTGATACAATTTGACTATTGGATCTTCATGAAAAATGGTCATCTTGTAGATTAAGGGTTACCTTAACCACCTCTCAAAGGTTGTTGTAAAAATAACCTATGTGTGAAATTCCTTGATGTATCTTTATGAAGTATTAATTAGTCTTATAAGTTGGATTCATATGCATTATAACAAGGTTGTACTTGTTATAATGTAGGCATGTGTTGGATTATAAATGCAAGCATGATATGCTATGAAGTGGATTTTTTTTTATGAGAGAATATTCTTGAAAGGGATATTATAATATGTTTAAAGGCATGACTAGCATATATGCCTATGCTTGGAAGGGAAAATGTAAAGTCCTAATTAATCAGTTTTTAAAATTCTTGGATGTTAATTAGAAGTATTTATAAAATGATGATAAGATTGGGATCCCTACAACCATCATGTGAACTCACAAAATTAATGGAAAACATGATAAAAACTTTGAGGGTTGCATGTGTGTGTTTAATATGGCCTCTCCAATATTTGATGTGGTTGGTGTGATATGTTACACTAACCCATGAATGATGCAAAATTTGGCAACCATAGTAGCATGATTGCCTTGTTGTTAATTAATTCTAAAATGAATGATAAGAAATTATGTGTAAATCATAATTGAAAGTAGTGAAAGGACCACATAACAAGTATGATTACTATAATGGTTTATATTTTGTGATGAATATTATAAAGTTATGCTTGGGAGATAATTAATTTTTATGTAAAATGTCACAAATTTAGTTATTTTATGCTAAAATAATTATTATCATAAATTACATGTTGATAATTGAGCAGAGATATTCAATCTATTTCATCTTGAACTATGAAATTTCTAGTTTCTTAGACATTATGTCCATTTTATGATGAAAATTCTAACATGAAACTGCTTTAGTTTCAAAATTATGATTCTATTTTTTGGAATCATGCTAAAATTATATGAGAGAATACATAAATTTAAGTATGTATGAGAGATTTAAAACATGACCTTTGCTCATATGAGTTTTAAAATGTCAAAAAAGTTGAAGTATAATTGTTATTAGATGGTTTGATTTGATCCATTCTCCATTGGTTATGAAAATTTGTGTAAAAAAGTGTGGAATAATGAATCTCTTATTTTAAGGATTCAAATTTTGCACTTAGTTACTATGCTTTTTATAAATTGATATACTATTAAAATTAGTAGATGGATGATTAGATTATTGAAAGGAATAGAAAGATCCAATAAGTCCTAGTACAATGGGACCTATTGAGTGAAAAAAATGCAACATGAGAAGATATACAGTTGATTCAAACAAAACTATCTATGGTTGTTTTGATTTGTCATTGGGATGACTCCCCATTAAGGGGAGGAGGATGTCATAACTTGATATTTTACTATATTTGATAGACATTATTTGATTTATTAACATATTTTTGATTATTGATCATTTGTTGCTTACATATAGATGTTTGATGTTATCCTACATCAACATACTTTGATCTTATATAACCATGCTTTGGTCCTATAGTAGCATACTTTTATTCTACAATAACATACTTTGATCTTAGATATTAATGATTCCATCAATATAGTCTTATATTATGATGATTATACAGATTAAATTTACATGTACATATGTTTTTCATGGAGATTAGATATTTTTGATGTTATTTTTTGGTGGTTGTAGGGCTCATAGGTACATGAGTCAAGCTAATGGTAGATTTTGGCAGTTGAGATAATAATGATGGAGGTAGAGAGTAGCTAACTAACACTAGTATTAAAGAAAAAATATAATAGTAATAAGCTATCTAGTTCTTGAGCAATTACAACATACCTAATGTCTCTTTTTTTCTCTTGTTTAAATTATTTTTTCTTAATTTATATTTTCACCTTTTTATTTCTCTTAATCATGGTTATGTCTGCATTTAATTTTTATTATTATTATTTATTTATGACTTTTATGTGTTGGCTTAGTTATAATCTATATTTTTGTCTCAGCTATCATTTTATTTATTCTAGCTACTAAGAGGCTCAAATAATTTATATCATATTGGTCTTGTTAACTCATTTTCCACTATGGATCATATTGTGATTAAAATTATTTAATCTAAGTCTTCTTGTCTTAGTTTTATAATTAAGAGGCCTCAGACAAGTTAATACCACATATTATAATAGAATGGGACTCCATAATGGTCTTGATTTAATAACTCTATGGGTAAGAAGTAACACAAGCTTAATTTTAATTATTAAATAAATTCTTGTTAGGACATGATGACCATAAAGGGGTCTTTGACTTTTGTCCATCCATTATAGTTAAAATAAAAAAAGAGAAATAAATAATATCTATTTATAAACAAATAGATAAATAAATAAAAGGAAAATCTAAAAACTAAATAGTTTATTAATTAAGGTAAAGGATAGCATTAGGGGTTGAGTTTTCATCTAATAAGGTAATCAATAGTTTTTCTTGGAAAAAAATGTCATTTATTGTGTTAACTATTAGAGAAACCCTGGAGAGAAAATGGTGGCCATGGAGAATAATGTTAGCTTGAATTTCATTCTACTAGGATTTAATGGCTTGGAAAAATTTATGCCTAGGTAGAAGAGAGATAAGAGAGTAAGCCATGGAATGGAGTTGACCATGGAAGAAATGGAATAAAACTAGACAAGAGTTTCATTTTTTGTGAAGGGTAATCAAAGAGAAGTTTTTATTCTGATTCATAGGGTATATTTGTGCCATGTAAGTGATGTATTATTATTTTTTACTAGATTTTTATCTTTTTATGGCTGTATGGAGTTGGATTGATTCTTCATGCATGGTTGTAAGTTAAAATTTTACCTAGTGTACAAGGTTTAAAATAAGTTATATTTATTATTGAAATGCCCTTGGAGATAAAATATTAAAATCTTGGCTATTTATTCTATTTTATTCATGGATATAAAGTGTTACTTTAAAATAACATGTTGGATGTTTTTTTTCTATGTGGTATTTATTTAATGGTCAAATGGGTGTTTCTTTTTTGCTATAATTATTTTATAGCTATTAGGTTTTTATTATTACTAATTTTATTTAGCCCTACTAGTCTATATTGGTAGCCTATGAAAATATGGCACCATAGCCAAGCTTGCATGTTTTTATTTTGATTTATTTTGGTTAGATTTTGATGGATTTAGAAGTATTAGTACAAGGAGTTTTTTCTTTTATTTTACCTCTTTTGTTCTGCTTATTTGGGCCAAAACATGATTGGAATATTACTTTGCTCTTGGTAAAAAAATTAAAAAAAAAAAATCTAGATGTTTTATCCTATGTTGGATGCTTGATAGATGTATCAGGCCCATTTATATAAGTGCCACTTGTGAAATTTTTGGTGTATTATTACTAGCATAATTGATGTATGATGTTAAAGTTAATCTATTTGATGATGTTGTGTGACTATTTTAAATTGGCCAATGATGGTTAGAATATCTTTCTCACACCTTTATCCAAAGTTTAAATGCTTGACTCCACCACCTAGCTAATCATTGGGGTTGTGAAGGCCACCGATTGAAGCGCTCATAGGATGGGTCGAGGTAGTGTGCACAACATTTTGTTATTGATATTTTATTATGGATTTGCATGATGTATTTGAAACTATTATTGCTTTGTTTTCATGATTAAATTATTTCTTTTAACATGTTTATAAATTACTCTTTCTATGTATTATTGTCATATCAAGTTTTTATAATGAAAAAGAGTATGTTGCATTCTTTGTATAAACTTAAAATTGATGTAGTTGTTGCTCATAACTTATAGAGTGATATCAAAAATGATTTTTAAATTTTATTTTCCCTAATTGAACCTTTGAAATTCATATCTAAAGTATTTTTTTTTATTAAGTATTAAGAGAGAAAATTGAGTTATAATATGATTATATTTTACTATCTAAAAAGAGAAATATCCTATAGAAATTAAATGATATTCCTAAAGCATGATTTTGGGAGTTATCATTTTTCCTTTTTAATCTTGTAGCATCTAATTGGAATGAATTTTTTTATTAAATCTAGTATGCTACATCCAAGTTAAATTGAACTTGAGCTGGTTATTGTTTAGATGTATGAATTTTTTGTGTCTTGGAATTTTATTCCTGAGCTATATAAATTGTTGATTTTATTATTTATATGGCTATAATAAGATTTTTCATTTATTTTATATGGTTGTATAAGTTGTTATTAATGTTAACTACATTGCCTTTAATGTTGGTAAGTGGATCTATGTGATAGATACAACATAATGCTATTGCATGAGTTTTTTTAGCATGAACTATACATAATAAATGATTTTTAATGTTAATAGGAATGTTGTTAATATAAAAACAAGTTTTATTCATTTAAATACAAGTATAAAAGAATGTGTGATGGTTAAACTATTCATGCTTGAATCAAGTGATTGGCATTCATGAAATTTAAAAAGAATGGTTGGGAAAGGCTCTTTCAAGGAAAATTTGTTCTTTGAAGGTGGTGTAATTAAAGACTAAATGTAAAAAATTATTAATAAATCCTTATGAGGTAATGCTAGAATTTCTATAAATGATTATAAAATAGGATACTATTATTATTATTATTATTATTATTATTATTATTATTATTATTATTATTATTATTATTATTATTATTATTATTATTATTATTATTATTATTGATGTATCTTTAGTAATTAAAAGAAATTTTATTTTGAAAGAATAATTAATTATTGATTATATGTAGATGTTTTCTTATAGCTATGGCAAGTAGGTGCATGTTTTTCTTGCCTTTATGTGTCACTTTCAGTGGCTGGTTACAACTATGCAAAAAAACATTAAAGAGCATTATGACTGGTGCTTGGGTAGCACTATTGGGTCTAAAGTAGTGGACTTGTAAGCAAGACTAAGAAATTTTTTCTAGTTGAAATGCTATTATAGTTGGCTGATTGCAACTGTCATGTAAACTACAAGTGAATAATTAATATGTTCTATGATATTTAGGTTCTTGAATCTATGAATTTCATCTAAAATTAATGATTTTGGGAAGCTAAAATTTTCACAGTAGTAATATAACCTTCATCATGATTCTTGGTTGAGTCGACCATTCTCAAGGCCATACTATGTAGGATAAAAAACACTAATCAACCATTGACTTATTTGGGTATGATAATTGAGGGGACTGATGATAAAAGCTTATTATTGGAATAAAAGGATAAATGCCTTATGTCTAATGATGGCTTGCTTATATGATCCCTCATATGATACTTGAGGTATGACATCCTTGGGAAGATTGAGGGTGTGACTCAAGCTCAGAGGACAAAGTTGAGGTGAATGTGATTGACTTGCTTGGGCAAGTTAGAGATTTTTGAGGATCTCTTATTATTAATCAGTTAATGTGATCCATCTATCTATGATGTATGAACATTGTTGGTAAATTTTTTGAAACTCATGAAGATAGATTTTGGGCATTGTTGGAACATAACCTTCCTAAAAGGAAGGTGATCATATTTTGAGATCCTTGGAATTGATTGTGATACTTATGATGGACATTTGGTGTTATTTGGATGACATCTAAATATCAAGTGGGCCGATAAAATTAATGGACCCTTATGCTTCACTTGTAAGTGTACTTATGTGTTGTGATGTGAAAATATAAATGACATAAACTATCAAAGCAATTGAATAAACATGTGTACTCTATTCCATGAATTTTCTTCATTATGTATAAGATTATTGTATGTTGTGTAAACCTCTATGTTATATGTGATTATGTTATACCATGTAACTTTGTAGTTTGTTTATGTCATCCAATATTATTTCATAAGTATTTCATGTATATGTCATAGAAAAAGTGTAACCTGGTGTTGTTAACTCTTTTTATGAAGCAATGTGATCATGACCTACTTTGTGATGTAACTTTTTTTTTCAAAAAAAACATTTATTAATTATATATGTTAGGGTATAGTTTTTTATTATGTGGTGTAACCCTACATTATTGCTCTAGTGATAAGCATTGATGCAATTCTAAAGTTAAGGATAAATAAATATTATATCTATATGCATTTATAATAGGTATGGGTTAGGAAGTAGAGTCTCTTGTAGTCTGAAATCAACTTTTCCCCTTTACATGAGGTAGCTGTTTGATTCATTCAGGTCTGTGCACCATGTGTGCCAAAATTTATCTATGGGATATTCATGCATAATGGCCACCTTGTAGATTAAGTGTTATCTTAACCACCTCTCAATTTTTTTTGTAAAAATAACCTGTGTGAAATTCTTTGATGTATCTTTATGAAGTACTAATTGGTCTTATAAGTTGGATTTTTATGCATTATAACAAGGTTGTAATTTTTTTAATGTAAGCATGTGTTGGCTTTTAAAGGCAAGCATGCTATGTTATGAAGTGGATATATTTTTTTATGAGAGAATATCCTTGAAAGAGATATTCTGATAGGTTTAAAGGCATGACTATCATGTATGCCTATGCTCAAAAGGGGAAATGTAAAATCTTGATTAGGTAGTTTTTAAAATTATTAGGTGCTAACAAGAAGTTTTTGTAAAATTATATTGGGATTGAGATCCCTATAAACATCATGTAAGATCAAAAAATTAATGGAGAACATGTTAAAAACCTTGAGGGTTACATGTGAGTGTTTGATAGGGCCTCTCCAATATTTGATGTGGTTGGTGTGGGATGCTGCACTAACCCATGAATGATGAAAATTTTGGCAACCATAGTATCATGGTTGGCTAGTTTCCAATTTCATTCTGAAATGAATGACAAGAAATTATGCGTAAACCATAGTTACAAGTAGTGAAAGGACCACATAACAAGCATGATTATTATAATGGTTTATATTTTATGGTGAATATTACAAATTTATGCTTGGGAAATAAATAAGTTTTGTATAAAATGCCTTAGATTTAGTTATTTTTTGTTAAATAAGCTATTGTCATTAATTACAGGTTGGTAATTAAGTAGAAATATTTAATCTATTTCAATTCCAACAATGAAATTTCTAATTTCTAAAACATTATGTCCATTTTATGAATGTAATTCTAACATGAAACTGTTTTAGTTTCAAAAAATTTATTTTTATTTTTGGAATCATGCTAAAATTCTATGAGAGAATGCAAAAATTTTAATATGTATGAGTGCTTTAAAACAAGACTTTTGCTCATATGAGGTTAAACATGTCAAAAAGGTTGTTGTATAATTTTTATTGGATGATTTGATTTGATCCTTTCTCTATTGGTTATATAAATTTGTGAATATTTATGTAAGAAAGTGTAAAATAATTAATCTTTTTTTTTAAGGATTTAGATTTTGCACTTAGTTGCATTGCTTTTCATAAACTGGTATACTATTAAAATAAATAGATAGATCATTAGACTCTAAAGAGGAATATAAATATCCATCTAGTCCTCGTACAATGGGATCTATTGAGTGAAAAACATGCTACATTAGAAGATATACAGTTGTTTCAAACAACACTATCCATGGATGTCTTGATTTGACACTAAGATGACTCCTCATTAAGAGGAGGACGATGTCATAACCTATTATTTGAATCTTTTTGATAGACATTAATTGATGTATTAACATATTTTTAGTACTAATCATCTGATGCTTACATATATATGTTGATTGGTGTTATCATACATCAACATACTTTGATCCTGAAGCAACATGCTCTAATCCTACAACAACATGCTTTTATCTTGTAGCAACATATTTTGATCTTACTTATTAATAATTCCATCAATATATTTTTATATTTTGATGATTATATAATTTATATTTACATGTACATACATTTTTCATGTAGTTTAGATATGCTGATTCCATGTTTTGGTAGCTACAGGGCTCACAGGTATATGAGCTAAGCTAGTGATGGATTTTGGCAGTTGGTGTAATATGGTGGAGGTAGTAAGTAGTTGGATAACATTATAATTAGATAATAAATATAATATTAATGATATATATATATATATATATATATATATATATATATATATATATTCCTTGAGTATTTTTAGCATGCCTGATGTCTTTCTTTTTCTCTTATTTTGATTGTTTATTCTTAATTGATATTTTTGCTTTTTTATTTCACTTGATCATGGTTATGTCTGCATTTAGTTTTTATTATTTTATTTAATTGATGAATTTTGTGTGTTGGCTTAGTGATAAGTTGTCTTTTTGTCTTAGCTATCATTTTCTTTATTCTAGCTATTAGGGGACTCAAATAATTTATATCATATTGGGCTTGTTAACACGTTGCCCACCATAGATCATATTGTGATTAAAATTATTTAATCTAAGTCTTCTTGTCTTAGTTTTATCACCAAGAGGCCTCAAGAAGATTAATACCATGTATTATAATGGAGTAGGACTCCATAATGATCTTGATTTAATAACTCCTTGGGTAAGAAGTAACCCATGTTTAATGTTATTTATTAAATAAATTCTTGTTAGGCCATGATGACAATAAAGAGGTTGTGGAATTTTGGTCATACATTATAGTTAAAATTAAAAAAATAAAAATAAAGTACATCTATTTATAAATAAATAGATAAATAAAAAAAGAAAATAAAAAATAAAAAATTTATTGATTAAGGCAAAGGATGACATTAGAGGTTGAATCTTCACCCAATAAGGTATTCGATTATTTTTTTTGGGAAAATTTTTTCATTTGTTGTGTTAGCTATTAGATAAACCCTATAGGGAAAATAGAGGCCATGTAAAATAATGTCTACTCAAATTTCATCTCAATAGGATTTAATGGCTTGGGAAAATTTGTGCCTATGTAGAAGGGAGATAAGAAAACAAGCCATGAAATAGAGTTAGCCATGGAATAAATGGAATGGAGTTGGGAAAGAATTTTATTTATTGTGAAGGTTAATCAAAGATAAGTTTATTTTATTCTTCATAGGGTAGTTTTGTGCCAAGTAAGTGATGCATTATTATTTCTCCCTAGAGTTTTATCTTTTTATGGCTATATAGAGTTGGATTGATTCTTCATGCCTAGTTGTGAGTTGAAATTTTACCTGGTGTATAGGGTTTAAAAGAAATAAAATTTATTATTGAAATGCCTTTATAAATAAAATATGAAAACCTTAGTTGTTTATTCTATTTTATTCATGGCTGAAAAGTGTCACCTTAAAATAATGTGTTGGGTGTTTTCTTTTCTATGTGGTATTTATTTAATGGTCAAATGGGTGTTTCTTTTCTTCTATAATTATTTTATAGCTATTGGGTTTTTATTATTGTTAATTTTATTTGACCCTGTTGGTCTCCATTGATATCATGTGAAAATATGGCACCATATCCATGCTTCCTTTTTTTTATTTTGGTTTATTTTACTTGGATTTTGATAGATTTAGAGGTATTGGTGCAAGGAGTTATTACTCTTATTTTACCTTTTTATTTTGATTTCTTGGGTCAAATTATGATCGTGTTGTTTCTTTTCTCATGGTAAAAAAAATAAAAAATGTATATCTAGATGTTTCATCCTATGTTGGATGCTTGATAGGTCTGGTAGACCCATTTATGCAAGTGTCATTTATGAAATTTTTGGTGTATTATTACTAGCACTATTAGTGCATGATGTTAAGATTAATCTATTTGATGATGTGTAAATATTATAAATTTTTCAATGATGGATAAAATATTTTTCTCACACCTTTGCACAAATATTGAATTCTTGACTTCACAAATGAACTGATGGTTAGGGTGGTGAGAGCCACCAATTGGAGGGCTCATAGGATAGGTTGGGGCAGTGTGTAGATCATTTGGTAGCTATTTTTCATTATGGATTTGAATGATGTGTTTGTAACTATTATTACTTGATTGAAGGGATTAAATGTTTTCTTGTAACATGTTTAAAAATTACTCTTTCTATGTATTATTCCTACAACAACTTCTTACAATGTAAAAGAGCATGTTGTAGTCTTCGTATAAACCCAAAATTGATGTAGTTATTTCTCATCACTTATAGAGTGATATCAAAAATGATTTATGGGTTTTATTCTCCTTAGTTTAAAATTTGAAACACGTATTTGAAGTATTTTTTATTGAGTATTAAGAGATAAAATTGAGTTTTAATATGACTATATTTTGCTATTTAAAAAGAGAGAGATCCTACAGAAATTAAATACTCTTCTTGTAGTATGATTTTGAGAGTTATAATTTGTTATTGTTAATCTTGTATCATCCACTTGGAATGAAAAATGTTATTAAATCTAATAAGATACAACCAAATTAAAATGAACTTGAATTGGTTATTGGTTGGATGTATGACTTTCTGGTGTGCTAGAATTTAATTCTTGAGCTATGTAAATTATTGATTTTATTATTTATATGGTTGTATTAAGAGTTTTCTTTTATTTTATATGAATGTAATAAGTGGTTATTTATGTTAAATTCATTACCTTTGGTGTTGGCAAGTGGCCCTATGAGGTAGATACAACATAATGTTATTGTATGATTTTTTTAACCACGAACTATGCATAATAAACTATTTTTAATGTTAAGAGGAATGTTGTTAATATAAGAGCAAGTTTGATTCATTCCACTACAAGTAGAAATAAATGTGTGATGATAAAATTATTCATGCGTAAATCAAGTGATTGGCATCCATGAAATTTTAAAATGAATGGTTATATATTTAATTATTTTTTTAAGTCATGGTAACGGACTTGATATTGCAGCCATGCATGTTTTTCCTAAAAAGGATTTGGAAAGTTGGTATTTCAATCTCAATTGGTGTCATGCATGTATAACTTGAAAGTTGTATTTTTTAAAAATTAATTAAGGCATGAGTATATGATTAAACATGGTGAAATGATCCTTAAATTTATGATATCTTGGTATAAATATCCATATAAGATAGTACCATTGCATATCTTTTATATGTATGTAGTTAAATGAGAAATGACATCCTTGGAATCTTATACATTCCTATAGAATGATGTAGGCATGCTTTGTCTTAGCTGATCCAATTAAGGTTAAGACTCAAATTTGTTGGTACAATGAATCTTTTACATTATGAGTCTTGTATTTTAATTGCAATTTTGTATGTTTTGATTTATTTAATATTAAAAATGATGTATGAAGGGAATTTTACATGCATAACTCTAGTTATGGGTTGTTGGTGCATTATACAAATCCCAACTATGCATAGTGAACTATGTTCTTAATTTTGCTTGCACTCTGAATGAAGTGATGCTCAAAATTAAAATAATTTTGGATTATTTCAAAAACCTCTTTAAGAAATAAATAATACTGATTTTACATGTTTATTTGTTGTGTCATGTGTGAACTATGCTATTGTCTTGATTTTGTCTAGTGAATGTTTTACTTTCCTAGCTTATTGTCCATTTTTGCTCACCATTATGCATAAAATACTACTATTATAGGTCATTGTTGTTAGTGTTATAATTTTGTATATGCATGATTTAGAAATGAAATATCATATTTTTTACCTTAACAAGGACAAATGTTACCCTCCTAGGTACTATAATGTACTCTTGAGCCTCTCAATGAAACCCTCATGTGATAGTCATGTCAAGGTTGTAGTTTATGTGAAAAGGATGGATTGCTTTCCTCAAATAGTGTATATTCAATCAAGTAGAGGAATAAAATTATTGGTGCATCACCTAATTTAGGATTTATAACAAAACTCTTTTCTTTTTTCTTAGAAATTGGATAGTTCAGTAATAGTTGAGTGAAGCATCAAGGGAGCTAGCCTAGAGTTTCAATCCACTTAGTAGGTCACCCAAAAATTAAGATTATTTCCATTGTATAGATTAAGTGAGAATACTTAAAATAACATCTCAAGGGTGGTAATTTGATCTATAATAATTTACTTGGAAAAATTGAGAACTGGGTTATGGTAAAGTATTTTTTAAAAGTGGTTATGAAAGAGTAACATCACTAGAACCACTAAGAATAATAATGTGAATAGTATGTACGGAATCATAAGTATCCATAACACCATCATTGGTATCATGTTTGTTTTTACATTTCACAAGAATTGAGTTTCATTAGGAGGATGGGAAGGCTCAAATTATCTTATGAGAAAATATTGATATTTTTGCTTGGTCGAGGGCTTCTTCCAAATATTTTGAAGGGATAGAGCCCTCACATGATATTGTAATTTAGAATGGAAATAATTATTGAATAATTGGAACATATTTTCTTCTGCCTTGTTAAGTTTAGATTTATTGGATAAGGCTTTCCATCATTTATTAAACACTTGATAAGTTTTAAATTATGATTTTTTTACAGTTGATAAAGTGAGCTAAGTTATTTCCAAGAAGATTGTTATATCGTAATTATTATATTTATGCATTATCTAAATCTTATAAAGTAGATATAGTATGATATTTGAGTTGATTATACCAATATAAAACATAACCTATGAAGGTTTTATATAATATGTTGGTGATAGAAATGGTATTGAGCTTAATCTAGTATTTATATAAGTTTATGAAAGCTTTCAAATGAAATGTAGGATTAGTATATCCATTATAATTGATAGTAATAATAATACAACCTATATTGATGTTTATAGTTTTTGGGACTAAGGGTTCATTTTTTAAGTGTTTGATAGCCTTGTTACTAATTGGGGGTTGAGATATAAGGTTACCTTGTTCATCTCTATGGGGGTTGGGTCATTAGGCTTTTTCACTCCCCATTGAGTGGGTTGGTGGATTTTTTTAATTTCAATAGTTTGTTTTGAATTAGTATCATTTGACTTGTACTATTAATTTGAAAAGTATCCATTTGATTTATGGCTTATAATATAATTTTATTAGTATTAATAGTGTCTTGACTAGTATAAGTGGATTGAGATGCACTAGAGGTAGCATTGACTTGAGTATTAACATTGGTACTTTGAGTAGGCCCACTAGAGGAAAGACTTTCCATAGTAGTTGAGATATTTAGAAAGGCAAAATGAGTAGTAAAATATGTTGAATGAATGGAAGAATAAGTGGGTATGGAAGGATAAAAAGTCATGGAAGAAGATATAGGGTGACTTTATTTAAGACTTTTATAAAATTTATGTGTAAGTGAAGGTGGAAAATTAATGTAAGGTTACATCATGATATTGTAGAAGATGTTGGATCCTTTCCTTGATGTTGAGGGTTTTCATTAATGAAAATTACCATTTTGGTATTATGTTCAAGATCACTCTCATCCTTAATAATAGGCATTTTTTAAGGATAGTTATGTGGATCCAAAGTTTTAGAAGGAGGTGACCCATAATTTTTGGTTCAATTGGTCACATAGACATTATTTACATATAGCTTTTACATATAATTATAATGAAGGCAAGAATGAGGATGTTTAGGGGGTTACTTAAATTCATCATAAAATTTTGATATTGATGTTTAGTTTCATCAAAAATTTACTATATGGTAAAATTTAAACATAATATTAACAAGTTGGAAATTTACTAGGTTGAGATAGTTGACCTAGCTAGGTAGACAGGTAAAATTAAAAGTCTGTAAACCTACTAGATTGATTTGGTCAACCTATTTAGATGGATAATAAAAATATAATTTAATAAATATATTGGGTTGATTTTGTTGACCTATTTGGGTATACAAGGAAAAATATCAATCTATAAACTTACTACATTGATTTGATTGACCTATTTGGGTAGATAAGTAAAAATATCAATCTATAAACCTACTAGGTTAAGCTAGTTGACCTAGTTGGGTAAACAAAAAATATATATAATAGAATATAAACCTAATGGATTTATTTGGTTGATATAGTTAGGTAGATAGGTAAAATGTCATTCTATAAACCTATTAGGTTGAGATGGTCAACTTAGGTGGGCAGAGGGGAAAATATAGCAATCTAAAAAATTATTGGGTCGACTTGGTCGACCTAATTTTATAGGCAAGAAAAGATAGAGATTTTGATAGCTCACTAGGTTTAATTGGTAAACTTAGGTTTATAGGAATGAAAATATAGATATTTTAACATCCTATTAGGTGAAGTTGATCAAATTATTTTTATAGGTAAGAAAAGATAGAGTTAGACTAGATTGAGCTAGTTAACTTAGTTGACTATAAAAAAAATAAGAGTAGTTTGAATAGACTATAGAATAATAAGTCAAGCCTAGTTGACTAATTATATTCACACATAATCAACTAATTTGACACTATTTGATCTAGTTGAAATACACAACATAGAATTATATCACTATTGGTTGATATAGTCTAAAGTATAAGAAAGAATAGAAATAAACAAGCCAAAAATATAATTTTTTAAATACTAAGCTAACTAATTATCTAAAAAAAGATCAAGAAGTTGTACTAAAATATTTTGATCAGTTTTTAGGCTCCTAAATATACTTTCTTGTATGTTAGATAGTGACGGCTCAATATTTCTAAGAACTAATTATGGAGTAAGTGTCATTCCCATATCCCACTAAACCTAGTTTCAACGGTAATCGATAACTTATCAACACTAACCACTAACTAGTTCATCACAATATCAAATAGATGGCTTGATTCCTAAAGTTTAATATAGATAACAATCCTAGGTATTTTTGAAATACCATGAGCTATGTGGAAACTAAAGGCCATGTTTATCTTTGTATTATGGGTATGAGTATTGTGGTAAGACTCTCGTGCTACCATAAATAGAGTATCACATATACCTTCATAATAATAGCTAAGTATTTTTAAATTTATCAGTACACAATTTCTAAGTAAATAAGGATAAAGTGAAAATAAATTAAAAAATCAAGTAATGAAAACCAATTTGTAATTTCAAAAAGTAAATAAATAGGAAACTAAAATTTTCAAAGAAAATGTGGGATTAATTACTATGAAAGGAATGTGAATTGTGTTGTTTATACTGAGAAATAAAAACAAAACAAGGTCAACAAGGCTAATCTTTTTGGAAAAAATAATAGAACAAATTTGGGCAAGTCAATCTAGTCTATTGTGAAGATAAGCCAAAGAAACATAGTCAACCAAGTCAAGTTAGTTTTTTTGGTAGATTAGACAAACATAGAACTAATTTAGCCAAGTTGTATTAATTAACTATATGATATAATTTTATAGAACTTAAAAAATGGTATAAACATAGTATAAATTTAAAAGAATGGGTAATTTTTATGAGAAATAGAAATGACAAATTGATATAATTGATAAAACTTGAAGTATGAAGCTTGGTTAGAATGAACCTAAAAAATATTACTAGGTCAACTAGGTCGACTTGGCTGACCAATATTGTTGAAGATGTGACTATTGATTGGATTATCCAAGCTTATTTGAGTCTTGTAGATTTAAAAATATGAAAAGCATAGAGATTAAGCAAGGTCAACCAAGTTGACTTAGTCTATATAAATGTAAAAACTAAAAATAGTAAAATAAAATTAGGTCAACTAGTATGACCTAGATGATTGAAAAATAAAAAATAAATAATGTAGAAATGAACTATGTCGACTAGCCTAACTTAGTTGGCTGTTAATGAAAATTTAAAAAATGGGGAAAAAAGTAAGTCAACCAGCACAACCTATTTTACTATAGATGAAACCCTAAAATCAAAGGATAAAACTAGGTTGAATATCATGACCTAGTTGATTATAGATTCTAGATCTAAAAATATAAAAAATGATTGGGTCAACTAGTGCAATCTATTTTATTATGGATGAGAAACCTGTAAATAGAGAATTAAATTGGGTCAACCATCATGACCTAGTTGACTATGGATTCTAGATATGTTAATTAATTAAATGATTGGGTTAACCAACATAACCTAGTTGATTATAGATGAGGATCCTAAAAATAGTGAATAAAAGTGAGTTGATAGGGTGACCTAGTTAACTATATATCCTTGATCTATAAACAAAGGCCAAAATTAAGTCAACCAGTTTAACCTAGTTGACTATAAATAAAAAATTAAAATTGGAAGGGTTAGATTCACATCAAGTTCACCAAAATTTATGCAATAGATTAATATAGATCTTTAACTCATCCTATTTAGTAAATCCAAGCTCAGATAAGGTAATCAACTAACATCTATTATGATAAATTTATATTGGGGATATGACCAAATTGAATTTGTTAAACCTAACCAAGGGATCTCTTATCACACAACACTAAATGACAAGGTTTTAAATCATCTAGTTAAATAAAACTATGTAGTACCCCTAGCTAATCCTTCTAATACATAAAATGAAACTAATATAATTCTCACTAAAAATTATGGCACAAAGGGAGATGGTTTAAAATAAACATAACAATCAAGGGATAATGGTAGAAAAATGGGGGTCTAAATCACCTAAGGTGGAAGATGGAAATAAAAAAATAATCTATAGATTTATTAAGTTTAAGTATAGAGGTAATCTAATAAAGGATTTATAGATTTAAAACGTATTACTTTGTGTAATACCTATTTAACATATGATATATTAAACATTAGAGATACTTACCTTTGGGTGAACCTATTGAGTCTCAATATCTCCCTTGGCCAATGTTATTATGCAAGATGTTATTTGTTAATTATAAGGATCACACTATATAAATCATATCTAGAATAAAATTTTCATATTTTGCATCCAAGGCTCCCCAAAATACAAGTTACCTTCCCTCCAAGGAAATCCCTAATAAATGGCTCCTTCAAATGTAGGTGTAGCAAAATTATAATCTATAATAATTTGAAAATGAATGTTCCTCTATATTTTATTGAAATGATCCTTGTATTTATATAAATGGATAGGTCCTAACCCTTATATAATTTTAGATGAAAAGGTGAACAACATGACCCAATATTAATAAAAATTATCATTACGCCTCAAACTAGGTCAGCCTAGCTCACTCAATTCTATAACTTGCACTTTAAATTTTATACTTGGGTCAACCTAACCAAATTATTAGTAAATTAGGGTGTTTAATTAATTAGGGGATATTTGAAAGGATAATTTCTTAGGTAAATGGATAATCTAGTTTTTTTGTCTTAGGGAGTTGAATAATCAAGATATATAATAGATTCAAGTAATGATAGAGTTGACCAAAAATTTACAGAGCATGAATGATTTGCCCACCCTTTATTGGTACACCCTTTAAAGTTTTCACTCAAAGATATTGAAACTCAAAAATTTCCTATAGGAGAGAAAGTGTTAATAAATGATCATTTAAAAAAATATATGTGTACACATTTTCCATATTAGAATAGTGTCCCTATTATTATGGGTTTTCTATATCCTATTCTAATATCACTTATTGTTTCAAACCTCATCATCATTCATGCAATTTACCCAAGTCTAGTCTTCTTCATTATGCTCATGATAGTATATTTTTGTCTTTGTATTCTTCCTCTTATTATCAATAAACCCCTAAGGGTCACATATTATTTTTCTATCCATCCTTAGGACTACTAAAAAGATTTCCTGCACTAGCATAACCATTTCATAATTATGATAAAAGATAAAATATCCAACTACAATAGCTACATATTTTAATAGAATATTATTTTTCATTTTTTTGGAATATTTTTCCCTTATTCAATTTTTATAATTAACTCTTGGAATATAACTCTGAAGGGAATATTATTGGGTATTAGCAATTCATTTCCATAATTTATAATGTAATTTACATTTGGTGTTAGCCACCAATCATCCCAATTTTGGGTAGGGTGATTAGTGTCATGAATACTTCACTTTGATTTAGTAACTATTAATCTAGGATGATATCCAAAAGTAAATTCAATTATAGGTAAGAGAATATATTTTCACTTATTAACAATTCTTAAACTAAAAATGAAATTGGAAATGAAATTTAACTACTTAACAAACTTACTACTTTTCCTGAATGTATATCAAATGTGTATTACTATGTTAACTAAGTGAATAAAAATAATAATATAATGTAAATCTATCATAAAAGGAAAGTTAACTTAAATGAATAGAAACATACATATGAATAATTCTTGTAGGTTAACACCAATTTGAAATAAATTATTTAGTAAAAAAATAGAATACTTTGACCATTTCATGCTAATTAACTATTAACATGTCATATGGTCATGAAAAATTATCATTCTATTAATTTTATAGTCAATGTGTATTATTCATGATCTATCTTGAATAGTCTAGCGCCAAATTCCCATACAAATCTTGAGCTGAAATAGTCTAGCACTTGTTCAAGTACTAACTTTTTATGATAATTTTTTAGTAAAAATTGTTCATATCTAAACTTGAAGTGTCTCAATATGATCTGAATGTGAATGCACACATACACATGCATGTACATGCACACACAAATGCAGGTACACACACACACACACACACCCACACACACACACACACACACACACACACACACACAACATTTAAATTAGGGTCCAATTATATCTATATTAAAATTTTAATATAGTATATTTTTACTCATATAATTCCAACTATAACATAGATCATCCTTGCATATTTTTTAGCACCCATAAGTCTAGGTAATAATATTTTGAAGTGCATGAGATGATATTGGGATATTTAAATAAATTAGGTACTACAAGTTCCATAAGTCATATCTCCACACATTATGGACTACCCTATTATCCCCATCTCTATCCCATTATTGTATTTTATCTTATGACTTAAAAATTTTATTCCCTTTTGGTGAATATTTTCAATAGTCATCATCATAAAACACTTGTATCTCTTTGATATAGTTCTAACACCACTTGTTTAGTTTCAAAACTCAAATTAATTTAACCATTTAATTCTTATGGACTATTAAAATGTCATATGGTCATGGTAAAATGTCTATCCCCACATTCTATAATTGTTTTATATTATTCATGAGCTCCCTAGAATAGTCCAACACCAAATTCCCATACAAATCCTAAGTTAGAATAGTTTGGTGTTTGTTAGAATTTAGAAATGTGTGATAATTGGGAGTCAAAATATTCTATATCTAGAATTAAATTGTCTCAAACTGATCTATATGTGAATGAATGGATATAACATAATAAATTAGGGAACAAATGTATTTAGTGATCCTATAAATATTTAAAAACATAGTGTAACTAAGATTAGTAGATTGTAGTTTACATATATTCAATATAATTTTCAATTCAATATAATATTTTATTTTACATATAATATTTCAATAAAAAATATAATACTTTGACCACTTCATGTTTATGAACCATTAGCATGTCATATGGTCACGTAAAAATGCCTTTATACATGTTAGGTTGTGGAGCTAAAAGCTTCACTGATGCAGACATGGAGAAGGCCATTGGAGGGGTTGCTGAAGGTTGCTGAGTGTCAGAGCAACCGGCATCGGTCTGATCAGCCGACGTCGGTAGGATAGTGAAGAGAAGCAACCGACGTCGATCAGGGATCGGCCGACGTCGATTACCTCCAGGCAGATAGGGACCGACGTCAGTCGCCTATGTGGTTCGACTGCGAATTTATTACGGGCAGTTAGCTAACGAACCAAGTGTTTGCATGATTAGAGCTATTTTTAGACTGAGAGCTACAGATCTAATTATTGTAATTATATGTCTAATTATTGTTTGGATGAGATCTATATAATAGACTCATGGTTGTATTGGAAAGGTGTTCTAGTTTGAGTTGAGAAAAATTAGCTCCTTCTGTGTGTGAGGTGAGCAAGGGTGTTCCTCCTAGTTCCACAGCAGTACCAAGGTGGGTGTTGGTTTTGGAGAGTCAGCAAGATTCTTCAGGGGTGTAGGATCTTGGTCAGCAAGTGTGCATGGCCTATATAGGAGATCTACATGGTAAGTAAGATCGTTGATCTGTAGGTGTATGTGTGTGCAAGGTCAAGGTTCACAGGTGTGCAGAACCAGGTTGATTTGCAGGTGTGCAAGATCAGATAGGACAGCAACACAACAGGGAGCAGAATCAGGCAGGATCTACTTGGAGTACAGGTGTGTACTCGGATAGAGCAAAGAGGAAGGCAAGGGAGTTCCTTCCATAAGTATGGTCTGTTGAATTTCAGGTTGTTGCAGGTTCATGGGAGATCTACTTGAAGTACGTTAAGTACTTGTGGAGTGCGTGGAGCACTTGTGGTGTGCGTGGAGCACAGGTATAAGGTGAACACCAACTCAGAGTTTGAGTTGGGTGTTGGGACCTAAGAGAGAGATTTGAGGAGAGAATTACTATTCACTTGAGGTGTGGGAAGCCTCTGAAGAGGTGGTGGAGAAGAAGTGTCATCTTCTTTATTGTATTCTTTTCTGTATAAGTATTAATACAAGTTGTGTATTGTCTCTCATATCATGTGTTATTCTGAATTCTAGTTACTTGTGATTATGGTTAATTTCCGCATATTAAGTTGCTTGGTTTGGTAATCAACTGTATGCTTCTGGTGTTTTGTTTCCTGACAAGTGGTATCAGAGTAAGGTTGTTGGCTCATAGCTTGATACCACTGACAAGTGGTATCAGAGCTAAGGTTGCAGGAAGTAGGTTTTGTGTTTGGTTACAGGTCACTCTCAGGGGTTTCTGATTGAGTGGGAGTAGAGCAATGGTAGATGAAAGTAAGCTAAGAATGGAGGAGTTGAAAAGCATAAATGGTCACTTACGGTCCAATGGAAAGAAAGAGCAGGTAAAAGATTATTGTTGGTTGGTAGTAGATCAGCATGAAGGAACTAAAGATGCAGATGTTGTAGGCATTATTGCACAAGATGCTTTTGGAGGTTTCTTGGATAAAGTTGAATCTTGGATAAAAGATTCAGTTGCCTCTTTCCATTCAGCCCCAGGTAGAGGAGCTGGTGAGCCTTGCCAAAGAACTGGCAAAGGGGAAGTGAAGCTGAAATTGCAGGCAGCCAACACACAGGTGTTGATGAAGGTCATGCAGGTCCCAGGTTTGGAGATATGGCTAATTTCTTCAGAAATATTGGGTGATGAGAGATGCACAAGAACTCTCATAGCGGATGCACTTGAATTAGCTGGTGGTAAGAAAATAGGTACTCTTTATCTACTTGTTTATATTATTGATTCTTCTTCTATTGCAGAGATGTGGCTTCGTAGGCTTGGTCACATGAGTAAGAAGGAGATGCATGTTCTTAAGCGAAAGACAGATATATTTGATAGGCTTAAGAACTGGAAAGCCTTGGTGTTCTTAGAGGAGATGGTGGATAGAAACTAGTGGATGGTGTTGGATACTTCTAAGCAGAGCAGTTTGGACATGGGTTTTGATTCAAAGGAGCTCGCAGGTAAAAAGTCATCACTCACAGGTGAACACAGGTACTGACATCGATCAGGAGGAACTGACATCGAACAGACAGGTGTCGATGTTGGTCATGTGCAGACCGAAGCTGGTGATTTCAGGCAGTAGGTAAGACTGATGTCGATCAAGAGGACCGACGTTGGCAACAAAGACACCAACGTCGGCAGGGTTGGTAGTCCCTGGATAGACACATGGGAACTGATGTCGATCGGATGTAGACTGTGGAGTGACCGAGGTTGGTCACTGTAACAGATTTTGGGTGGACAACATGCTGTCAAGGAGTCTCAAACACCCATACAGAGGATTAAAGACGTAAGTAAGCCTCAAATTCGTTGTTCCTATTCTTTATACTCGTTGCTGATTGTAGAGTAGGAAGGATCCAGGAAATAGGTGAGAGCATGGTAGGGATATGATGAAGAACCAAATAGGAGTTTTGGTAGGGTTGTCAGTGGGAAGAAAGCATAGAGACGAATGGATACCTTAGTTGAAGAATAGAGTGAACGGATACGTGAGACGGAAGACCAGGTATATGGTCTTGAGGAGCTGCAGGACAGTGGTACAGGTTTTGACAAGTGGAGGACGAAGCATGGCTTCAGTCAATGTTAGGGTAACTACTGTGGTTTGTCTTACCAGGTGGATGATGACTCGCGACATCATTCTATTGCTATATGTGGATGGTATATTTGCTAGCAGGGTTTGTACATACAGGGTTTTGCTGAGCTAAGGGTAAGATTAGTTTAGTGGCATGTCATGAGGAGTTTGGAGCAGCAGAATTCTTTGACATGGGAGACATGGAGATCATAGGTTGATTTTGTCTCGAGTGGGAGCTGATGTGAATCAGGTGTTGGTGAGGCACAAGATGCAGAGCTAGAGCACACTAAGGGCTGGATAGGTACAATGTCTGAAATCACATGAGGTCTGGTATAGACCTGAGTATTCCCATGCAGTGGGAGCTGTCAGAGAGTTAGGAGCCGATTCGGGGAAGTGGGTTCTTAGGTATTTGAGAGGGACCAGCAGCAGGGATTCATGCTATGCAAGGTCAAGACTTCACTACATGTGTTTATAGGTTCAGATGTGGCAGGGTACTCAGATGACAGGAGGTACATCACAGTGTGTGTGGTGGGTTGTCTTCAGGATTGAGCTTAAAGAGGGATACAAACCAAGAAACAAATTAGATGGTGTATAGGTATAGGTACAATGTAGCTGTTTATCTCCAAGTGGGATATTGTTAGGTTGTGGAGCTAAAAGCTTCACTGATGCAGACACAGAGAAGGCCATTGGAGGGGTTGCTGAAGGTTGCTGAGTGTCAGAGCAACCGACATCGGTCTGATCAGCTGACGTCGGCAGGATAGTGAAGAGAAGCAACCGACGTCGGTCAGGGATCGGCCGACGTCAATCACCTCTAGGCAGATAGGGACTGATGTCGGTCACCTGTGTGGTTTGACTGTGAGTTTATTACGGGCAGTTAGCTAATGAACCAAGTGTTTACATGATTAGAGCTATTTTTAGACTGAGAGCTGTAGATCTAATTATTTTAATTACATGTCTAATTATTGTTTGGATGAGATCTATATAATAGACTCATGGTTATATTAGAAAGGTTTTCTAGTTTGAGTTGAGCAAAGTTAGCTCCTTCTGTGTGTGAGGTTACCAAGGGTGTTCCTCCTAGTTCCATAGCAGTACCAAGGTGGGTGCTAGTTTTGGAGAGTCAGCAAGATTCTTCAGGGGTGTAGGATCTTGGTCAGTAGGTGTGCATGGCCTATATAGGAGATCTACATGGTAAGTAAGATCATTGATCTGCAGGTGTATGTGTGTGCAAGGTCAAGGTTCATAGGTGTGCAAAACCAGGTTGATTTACAAGTGTGCAAGATCAGATAGGACAGCAACACAACAGGGAGTAGAATCAGGCAGGATCTACTTGGAGTACAGGTGTGTACTCGGATAGAGCAAAGAGGAAGGCAAGGGAGTTCCTTCCATAAGTATGGTCTATTGAATTTCAGGTTGTTGCAGGTTCATGGGAGATCTACTTGAAGTACGTTGAGTACTTTTGGAGTGCGTGGAGCACTTGTGGTGTGCGTGGAGCACAGGTATAAGGTGAACACCAACTTAGAGTTTGAGTTGGGTGTTGGGACCTAAGAGAGAGCTTTGAGGAGAGAAGTACTGTTCACTTGAGGTGTGGGAAGCCTCTGAAGAGGTGGTGGAGAAGAAGTGGCATCTTCTTTATTGTATTCTTTTCTGTATAAGTATTAATACAAGTTGTGTATTGTCTCTCATATCATGTGTTATTCTGAATTCTAGTTACTTGTGATTCTGGTTAATTTCCGCATATTAAGTTGCTTGGTTTGGTAATCAACTGTATGCTTCCGGTGTTTTGTATCCTGACAATACAAATTCTATAGTTATTTTGTATCAATCATAAGTTACTTGGAATAATTTGGTGTCAAATTCTCATACCAATTATAAGTTAGAATAGTATAATTCTTATTCTAATTTTAAATTTGTGTTATAATTTGGGAGTCAAATTAATTTAGATTCAAACCAAAAATGTCTAAAAATGATCTAAATGTGAATGCATGGATATAGGATGTTAACATTAGGGTAAAAATATATCTGTATTGAAAGGTTAAAGTATTGCATCACAAACAACTCAACATGTGATGCTTCTGCTATTTTTTATTTATATTATTTTTTAACTCTGTAATACTATACAACCCAAGATTATGATTATACCTCATCTTGGCAACAAATATTTATATTTGTATAATAATCTTAGTGAATAACCCAAAATTTTACCTATTTCATTTGAAATTTAGATATAACAGATCTAGAATAGTTTGGTGCTTGTTCTAATACTAAATTTTTGTGTTAATTTTGGAGTCAACATAGTCTAGATTAAGAAATGAAGTAATCTTGTGAAAAAATGACTAGTAATATTGTTGTTACTTTGATTAATGATTCAACATAACATGTAAAGTCTTTCAAATATAGTGCAAATAGGATTAGTAGCTTCTCATTTAGAGTAGGTGGTTGACCACTCTAAAAGTGTTCTATGGATAGATTTAGTGAAAAAAATACAAGTAAAATCGTTGTTACTCTATGTAATGGTTCAACATAACATGTAGATATTTTCAATTATATTACAAATAGGATTAGTAGCTTCTTGCTACTAGACACTTGCTTTTTGATATTCTTTCTTGTTTTTACTCTATGTATAGTCCATTTATAGTAAAAAAAATACTATTAATATTGTTTTTACTCTGTGTAATGGCTCAAAATAACATGTAAACATTTTAAAAGATAGTATATTTTATTTACAGTGGATGACCACCCGTGCTAAGAGCTTTCTCTAGACAGACTTAGTGAAAAAATGACTAGTAAGTTTGTTGTTAATCTATGTAATGGTTCAACATAACATGTATAAATTTTCAAATATTTTGAAAATAATATTAGTAGCTTCTTGATTAGAGTGGTTATCTACCTAGTCTAAGAGTTTTCTCTAGATGGCCTTAGTGAAACAAGGACTAGTTCCTAAGCTTGTTGAAACTATGTAATGGTTCAACATAACATTCAAATATTTTCAAATAATATAGTGTAAATAGCTTTCCATGAATGGACTTGATGAGAAAATAAAATTAAGTTGCTTTTTACTTTATGTAATGGTTCAACATTATTAATAAGTAAAGCTTTTCAAATATACATAAATTAAGATTAGTATCCCACTCATTTAAAATAATATGTAATAATAGTTTACATATATTTAATTATAACATTCAATATAAAATCTTAAATACACACTTATAATAATTTTTATATAATTATAATAATTAATATAATCTTAAATTTTACAATAAATTTATGTAATCTTGTAGTTTACATATAGTCAATATAATATTTTAGATTACAAATAATCTTTCACTGAAAAATCATAGAAATTTGACCATTTCATTCTTATGAACCATTGACATATTATATAGTCATGTAAAATTTTCTTTCTATGGAGTCTAGAGTTGTGTATTATTAAAGAGATACCTAGAATATACAAACACTAATTTCCCATAAAAATCTTAAGCTAAAATAGTCTAACACTTGTTTTATTACTAACTTTGTATGATAATTTGAGATTCAAAATAATCTAGAGTCATAACTAAATTGTCTCAAAATGATCTCAATGTGATTGCATGGATATAACATGTTGAAATATATTGAAATGTTATAGTCTCTTATCACTCACATCTCAACATGTGATGTTTACCCCATTTGATAATTATATTATTTTACAACATTATAATCCTATTTAACCCAAGATTATGATTTTATCTCATCTGGGCCATAGATAAATCTAGTTGTCTAATACCTTTATTATATATCCCAAATTTTCACCCTTTTTTTTAATTAATGTATAACATATCTGGAATAAAATGGTGATTTTTATAATATAAATTTTTTTTGATAGTTTTTTATTCAAAATAGTTTAGAGCTAGACCTAAATTAATCTTGTATAAAAATTACCAGTAAGCTTATTGTTACTATGTGTAATGGTTCAATATAACATGTAAAGTTTTTAGATGGAGCGACGAGTGATTGGGGAGCATGTGGAATGAGAGGAATTTTTAAAAAAGGAACCCAAGTGATAAAATGAGGATGGTGATGGACATGGATATAAGGAGAATGCATAGATCCCCTGTCATGAGGTGGGACCTTTTGTCAAATACAATAATTCATGGGTTTATTTTATACCAAAAAAACTTTGATTTCTATCTTTACCTAAATAAATACCTAGATAAATGACACCCAATAAGATGTTGGCTCATAAACTCAAGGGGAAAGTGTAAATTCATTCTAACTAGGTACTTCCAATTTCTAAATTATAAAATACTTTCAAGATTGATGTTCTTTATTCTCTAATCCCTAATACTTTATATAGAATGGTGGATACTTTAATGGGTAAGTTCTTGGGTACTAGATCCAATATAGACATTTTTAAACAATGGGATAAAAAAATAGTCACCCAAGGCTTATTTGGACATACCGGCCATGACTAATGATTTTTACCTAATTTGATTCAAAAATGAGGAAGGTTTTGCTCATATCTTGGTTGGGGGACCTTAGTTTTAAGGTAAATCAATGATATTTAAAAAAAAAGTAAATTAGGTTTCACCCCTTATAAAGATGACATTAACATAATGCCTATTTAGGTCATATTTCCATTAGATTTTTGTGAATAATACATGATGATTAGTATATCCAAAAATGTTGGATACTTAATAGAATTTAAATTTTTCCACCAAAGCTTGAACTAGTCTAATTCATGCAAGGTTCTATGTCAATGATTTTGTCAATCAGAAGTTCCCTAAGTTAGTAGTTTTTAGCTCATCCTAAGGAAATTGGGCTCAATTCATTAAATATGATATTTTGACCCTTAAGCATGTTAAATTTTATAATCTTTTCCATGGAACCAAATTATATCTAGAGATGAGAAATATTCAAATTTGTGGAAGAAACAATCATCATATATGGACTAAAAAGCAAGGTCAGTTGGAGAAAAATCAAGAAGCATAAAAGCCCTCTTTGATAGAGGCAAAAACTATAAATATAGAAATGAATGATGATTTTAATACTGATAAGTAAAAAATTACCCCTAATGAGGCTAGTAATAAGGATAATAACAATATAAGAGGAAAGGTTCAAGCATTAGATCTGAATGAGAAACAAAAAATGCTAATGGATGTTGATAATATAAATTTAGATGATAATTCATCAACCAAAGAATAGGAAAAAGAGATAACCCAAGAAAATTTTCATCCTCATCTCCCTCAAAATGGATAGGATAAGGAAGGATGTTCATAGATGACAATAGACTACAACATCTCAAACACTCAAGTCGAGGAAAATATGTCATAAAAAATGATCAAGAAAGCCTCTATCAAAAAGGATTTAAGTTTTAAGATAGATTCATGTAAAAAGAATTAATAGTATTTCTTGAGGGGTATGGAGGATCTATATTTTAATTAACAAGAGTTTGTTTCATGTTTAATTGAGGAACTAGTTAAAAAGGTAACCTCTACACAATTAAAAAAAAGGAAGATAAGGCAAACAAACTTACAATGTTATTACTAGATTAGGAATTAGAGTTTTTGATGTGAGAGAAATCAAAAAGAAGGGAAAGACTTTTCAAAGGGAGAAAAACAAGAAAAAAATGGAAAAGGATATTGTTTATGGTCTCACAAAAATGTTTTTGTAAGTATATTTCTCTAAATACTAATCTTATGAAGATATTAAACTAGAATATTTTAGGTATTAATAGTAAAAGTAAACATATAACCTTCATGGATTTAAGAAGGAATACTAGCCTAGTATTTTGATTCTTCAAGAAATTAAAATCAAAGAATATTTTATAGATAATATTAACAAAATGATTTTTAAAGACTCTTCTATTTTAGGGGTTAGTTTGGTAGGAGCTTTAGGGTGTTTGGCTATCTTTTAGTTAGAAAGAGAAGTTAAGGGTGAGACCATTTTAAAAATTTACTCTCACTTAGAAATGATCTTTATTCATATGAAATATGGTTTTATGTGGATACTTTATAATATTTTTTCTCCTAATACTCATGTTGGGCATCATAAGATGTAGTAGGATCTTTCTAAACTTAGATAGAATTGTAAGGATTTAAGGTGCATGATTTTAGGTGAATTTAATCCTCCACTCATTATGGGGGGGAAAAGGAGGCAATGAGATTCTTATAGATAGAATGGAATACTTAGCTAATTTTATATTTTTTCATAGGTTATTTTATATTGAATTAAGAGGGTCTCCATTCACTTAGTCTAATAAAATAATTGGGGAAAGTTTGATTCAAGTTAGGCTAGATCTCTTTTCAATTTAATTTAATTTATTATCCTCTAAGGATTTTTTTCTCTCCTCACTTCCAAGAATTGGGTTTGACCATAATATTTTGTTGTTAAATTTTGAATCTATCAAAAATTTGACTAAGACACCTTTTAGATTCAAACATGTGGTTACAAAATCCATACTTTAGTAACAGATAGGAGTGGTGGAAAGAGGATTTTCATGGAATGACCATGCCATTCTTGGCCAAAAAACATAAAAAAGTGAAGGAGGTTCAATTATGGAACAAAAATACTTTTGGTAATATTTTTGAGAAAAATAAGGCTCTTAAAACTGATTTGGCTCAATTGAAATATTTCATGGCTAAGTATGGACAATATCATATCACTCTTATGTAGGAAAAAATACTTTTTAATGAATATCAAAACATTATATCTAAAGAGGAAACATTTTAGTGACTTAATTAAATATATATCTAGTTAAAGGAAAGATATTGAAACACATTTTTTCATATGGTAGCCCTCAAGAATATAAGTCATAAAAAGATCTCTAATTTCTTTATTGAAGGAGGTCACAAAAGTTTGGATCCATTGATCATTAAAAATGAAGTTATTGGGTTCTTTAAAAATTTATTTGATGTTGATAATAAGGGGAATGATAGGGTCATGGAGGAACTCCTTGATAATATAATGATGTTGATTTCTAAAGAACACAACTCAAAACTTCTCAAACTGATCTCCATTAATGAAAGTGAAAGTGTTATCTTATTCATGAACAAGGATAAATCCCCTAGTCTAGTTGGGTTCATTATCAAAGTGGACTTGTTAGATGTAGTTGATGAGTTCTTCTCCATGGGTAATATTCTAAGATAATTCAACAACACTTTATTAATTATGTTCCTTAGGGATATTTATAATAAAAAGGGAATCATGAAGGGTGATCCACTATCACCCTTCCTATTTATTATAATGGTTGAATAATTAAGTAGATATTTCTCGATGATAGTTAGTCAATGAATATTCAAAGGTTTCCAACCAACCTCAAGAGCTTATCCTTCTTCACATAAAAAATTTCTTGATGACATGATGTTACTTATCGCAGCTTTAGTAAATGAAGTTGAGGATCTTAAAAAAATTGACATAAATATGAAAATTCTTATAAGCAAATGATCAATTTTGATAAAATTCATATTATTTTTAAGACTCCTTTAGTGATAATATTAATAGAAGATTGGGGTACCGAATATAAAATATCCCTTATTCATACCTTGGTATGCATTTATTTATAGATCAATTACCTATTCAGTCTTAGAATCATTTACTTGAAATACTTTAGAACAAATTTTTAGGATAGAAAAGAGTTACTTTGTCTTAGGTATGGAAGTTTACCCTTATCAAAACCACCCTATAGATTTTACAAGTGTACTTAATGTCAATGTTCAAAATTCCAAGAATTATATAGACCATTTTTTAAAGATTCAAAAAAGATTTCTCGGGTCTGAGATGGAAGATAAAACTAGTAGCCTAGGATAAAGTATGTCTTCCTAAGTAGTTTGGAGGTTTAGGCATAATAAGAATAAAAAGCATGAATTAATATTTAATTTATAAACTTGGATGGATATCCATCAATGATTAAAATTGATAGACCTTTATTTTAAAATACAAATACCTTGAGGCTAGTGAAAGCTCCAAATTTATCATAGAAGATCAAATCATTAGAGGATTCACATTTTGGAATCATCTTACTAGCAATAGAGATCTAATCATCAGAGGTAGAAAATGGAAGATTATAAATGGGGTAAATACTAGGTTTTAGTATGATACTTAGACTTTAGATTTCCCTATTAATTATTTGAATCCTTGGCATTAAATTGGTGAAATAATTCAAAACAACTTTGGGGATAAAATTGTTGATTACATTCAAATTTTTGATATAGGTAAAGATTGGGTACATATTCAAGTAGAAAATTTAAACCCTAAATATTTATCCATTGTCATGGATATTAAATTTATCCTCAAGGTCTACCATATTTCCAACATTCATAAGGAAGTTGAACTCATTTGGGCCAAATCAATTGATGGTAATTATAAAGTAAAATCTTGTTATGATTTTTTGTTGGATAGAATTGATGAAGGATTTCATTGGGAAAAATTATGGTAAAAATAACTCATCCCCAAAGTGGATATATTTATTTTTCAAATTATCTAAAATAAAATTCTCACAATGGATAATATTATAAAATAAGGACTTATGGTTGTTAATAGATGTCCCCTTTGTGATAAGGAAGAATAATCGGTATGCCATTTAACTCTTGATTATTCCTTTACTTTCAATATCTAGGGTATTATTATATCCAAATTTTAGATGCCATGCATTCACCCTTCCTTTTTGACTAAATTATGGAATTGTTATAAATCCCCTTCAAAAGTGAACCTCTAAATAAATTATGGATTTGGGATCTAGCCCACACCTTGTGAGGTTTATAGAAAGAACAAAATGAAATAATCTTTAAGAATTGAAAAAATTATAGTTTAAGAGTACCTCTTAATATAAGAAATTTATTTATTGAGAATATCAAAGTCTAAAATAAATTTAATAATCTCACATTTAAAGGAAAATAATCACTTATTATCATCCCTAGGTAGATCTGTGAGTACTTTATTATCATTATTATTAGGGATGGAATTATGATGCAATGGTGGTTTGTATCTAAACTCATGTGACATTGATGTGTGAAATTTATATCGTAATAAGTTGTATTATGTGGTTGATACATCTTTCCTCTTGGCATAAATTTATCATTATTTGGATTAAGTAGGCCTTGCATTTCCTTATTTTTTAGTCAATTTTTAAAATATAATTAAAAATATTATTGAATGGCAGATAACTTTGTAGGTTTGAACCATACTTATTGGAGACATTGGCCAAAGACATAGAGCTATGGGAAATCCTTAAGCCTAGAGGTTTTAGAAACTTCATACAAAAAATGAGGGATACAATCCTCATGTCTCAAATATGTTCATGGAGATTTGGAATGATATAACTATAAAGATTCAATAAATTTAATTTAAATGCATGGAAGAGATCATAGGCCATGTCACAAGAATGAAGAGAAATGGTAAAAAATTATTAAAAAAAAAGTAAAGATACTAAGGAAGAAATCAAAAAAATTATAAATGAGAGTGAGGATTAATTCATTTTAAACATGGCTATCTCATAAAATTTGTCCCCACTCTTTTAATTCATTTTCCAAATAAGTCATAAAATTCATCACATTATATGGATGGTACAATGTTTTTCAAGTTTTTCATTTTATTTTCCTTAATTTATTTAGGCATCAGATTCTAGTTAGTATTCCATATTACATTCTCTATTCTTTTTAAATATTGGTCTTAGAGACAAAAAATTAGAAATGAAGGTTCTTTCTACACCAATATTTAATTTTATTTTTGTGGATGTATGTAAAAATAGAGATGATGATTCTGCCTTAGCCACCTTGTGTGGAATAAAATGAACACCTAATCATCAAAGATCCCTCAAAATAGCTTCAAATATTAGGGAGAAATCCTTTCTAAAAATAATATGGGAGTGAATGTAATAAATCCATGGGTAGAGATCCCATCATATAGGATGTTCACATGAGGAATATTAAATATGGTCTTGAATAGGATATCAAGGGTCTTACTCTTCTAAAAGCTCAAGAAACCCTCATCATCAACAAGGAGAAGGTGCATGCCAATAAAAAAATGAAATTTTGGAATGTTGAAGATGAGATGTCTTTTCATAATGAGAATAATAGCTTCAAATAAATTTGAGAATAAAATAATCTCCATAGAGCTTTCCTAAGATGGTTCAACAAGTGCCAATAACTGATCAAAGAGTCCATAAAAAATGATATAATTTCCAAATATATAGTCATTAACAATATTAATTTATAGGAGGTTTTAAACCATGTGAGGGAATTGGAAGAGAGGATTAACAAACTATAAGAGGAGAATTTGACTCTCAAATAGAATATTCAAACACTAGTTGCCCATAGTAAAACCTTAGTAAATAATTGTCTAGCTAGTATGGGTGTAGTTATGCAGCTTCTAAAAAAGAATTCTAAGGATGAAGGTTTAAGCAAGAAGTATATTATAGGAAAATATATGTCCAAGTGAAAAGATAAAGATATTAACACCATGAAACAAACTCAGAAAGAAATGTTGATCAATTAGAATGCTACCCTTTGACGGTAAGACTCATTGGCTTATGTTTTTTGTTTGTTGTGGGTATTTTTTGTCCTTACTATGAGGTTTTTTTGAGATGTCTATGACCTAGACTTTGTTTTAATTTTGTCTTAGTGTACAATACTTTCTCATTCATTCTAGTTATTCTATCTTGGATTGTGGACTTTTTAATCAAGGGTATAGTCCCTTTCAAAAAATTCCTCTTTACCCTTAATAAAAAAAAAAGTAATTTTTTTCAAATATAGTTAAAATAGAACCAATAGATTCTAATTTAGAATGGGAAACCTCCTAATGTAGGAGAATTATATGGATGGACTTGTGCAAAATGTACTCATAAGCTTGTTGTTATTTTTTATAAATCTTAAACATTGCATGTAAATATTCTCAATTATAGTGAAAATAGGATTAGTAGATTATTTTTACTAAATAATTTATTATTTTACATTGTGTATAATCCAATTATAGTGAAAATGGACTATTAATATTGTTTTACTATGTGTAATGGTTCAACATTACATGTAAATCTTTTCAAATATAGTGAAAATGGGATTGAATTAGTGTCACCCACTCTAAGAGCAATGTTTGGAAGGAATTAATGCAAAACATAAAAGTAATCTTAGTTTTTATTTTTTTAATGGTTAAAGATAACATGTAAAGCTTTTTAATTATATTGAAAATAAAATAAATATCTTATTGTTACTAGAAACTTACTTGTTAATCTATATATAGTCCATTTATAGTGTGAATGTAATATTAAGCTTGTTATTACTAAATGTAATGGTTCAACATAGCATTTAAATATTTTAAAAAATAGTGCACATAGAATTAGTAGCATCTCATTTAGAGTGGGTCGTCACCCACTCTAAGAGATTTCTATATATGGACTTAGTGAAAAAAGGACTAGTAAGTTTGTTGTTACTCTATTTAATGGTTCAAAATAACATGTAAATATTTTCAAATATAGTGAAAATAAGATTATTATCTTCTCATTTATAGTGGGTGTTTAACCACTCTAAGATATTTCTATGGATGGACTTAGTTCAAAAAAGACTATTTACTAATTTTTTGTTACTCTATGTAATGGTTCAACATAACATGTAAAGATTTTCAAATAATATAGTGTAAATAGCTATCTTTGAATGGACTTCATGAAAAATTAAAAATTAAGTTTATTTTAACTCTGTGTAATGGCTCAACATTATTAACATGTAAAGCTTTTCAAATATATTAAAATTGGGTTTAGTATCCCACTCATTTCAAGTAATATGTAATATTAATCTACATATATTTAATTATAACATGCAATATTAAATATTAAATGCATCATTATAATAGTTTTTATATAATTCTAAAAGTTAATATAATCTTATAGTTTACAATAAATTGTCTATGTTTGTATTTTGCATATAGTTAATATAATATTCTAGTCAATATAAAATTTTAGTTAACATGTAATATTTTACTAAAAAAACATATTAATTTGACCATTTCATGCTTATGAACAATTGGTATGTCACATGGTCATGCAAAACTGTCTTTCTAGGAATTATGTAGTTGATATGTATGAGTCAGGAGTTTCCTCAAACAATTTGGTGTTAAATCATCGTAAAAATCATGAGTTAGAATAGTCTGACACTTTTTACAGTACTAACATGGTATGATAATTTAGGAGTTAAAACAAACTGAAACTAGACCTGAATTGTATCAAAATGCTTTAAATGTGAATTGATATATATAAAATTTTGAAATTAATGTACAAAAATATCTATATCTAAAGGTTAATATAGTATCTTATCACTCATACATCTCAACATGTGATCCTTTCCCTATTTGTTCTTTATATGATTTTACAACTCCATAATCCCATACAACCTAGGATTATGATTATACCTTATCTTATCCACCAATATTTCTAGTTTTATAATTCCCTTAATAGTTAACCAAAAAATTTCCTAATAATTTTATAATTTAGGTATAATATAACTCATCCTTGTGCATTTTTTAGTACCCTTAAGTGTCACTAGGTCATAATGTTTTGAATTCTATGACAAGATATTGGGATATTTAAATAAATTAGGAACTAAAATTCCATAAGTAATACTTCCACACATTATTAATTTCCATATTATCCTCACCTTTATCCCATGGATGTATTTTATCCTATGACTCTTCAAACTTTCATTCTCTTTTGTTGAATATCTACACCAATTATCATCATCAAACGCTTGTATCTCTTTGATATAGTTCTAATGCCACATGTTTAGCTTCTAAAATCGTAATAATTTGAATATTTTATACTTATTAATTGCAGGCACATAATAAGGTGACACAAAATTATATTTATAGTTAATCTATAGCTGATGTGTATTAGTTAGGATCTCCCTAGAACATTTTGTACCAAATTCCCATACCAATACTGAGATAAGATAGTCCCAATTTTTTTCTAGTACAAACTTCATATGATAATTTGGGGATAAAAACAATATAGATCTAGACCTAAAGTGTTTAAAAATTATTTTAATTGGATCTTGAAGCTGAATCTTTATTCTTAAACTTTAGTACTAGTTCTTCAATGGTTTATATGACCTATTTTGCAAACCAAATTTTAGAATATATGGGATAATCCAAAACAAATTTAATCCTTAATAAATAAAATAAAATATATACCCTAAATTATACCTTAAATAATAAAAATGTCCTAAATCATGCCTAAATCCACTTTGAAACATAGTTCATGAAGGAGAAAAAGCATTACTTGTTTGATTTATATTACACAATTTGTAGTTTAATCATCCCCCTTGACTTAGGACCTTTCATACACTCTTTCTCATCATCTATATCTTTTCATATTTATGGATTCTAAGACTTTAGTGTAATTTTACTCCTCTGTAAAATTTATCTAACTATTACTCTCAATATCAATGTGCCCTTTGTTTTCTTCTATTTTGGCCTTCCATATTTAAATAATTTGTAGGTTTTATTTCCCATCCATGTTCCATGAATGGATAGGTAAAATAGAAAATAAGGTCTATATCTCATCCCAATACATTAATTCTATAGTTGAGATATTATTTTAACAAAGTTTTTTGCCCTCTTGAGTTCCCACCTAAGATAGTTTGGGGAGATTACTTCCTTTTTCTAAAATGACTTAGGCATACCTTATCATGTTATGTTTCAAGCTAAAATACTAAATTGAAGGTGTTTATTTTATACATTCAAAAATAATATATGCACTTTTTCAAACTTGTGATATATTTCTCTTTTAGTTGTGAGATATAGGCTTGATATCTAAAAGATATAAGTAAATAATCTGAAGCTAGATACTCATGCCTCATCATAAGGCCTACATTTTCCTCTTTAATGTCAAATTATTTAATCATATCATCCCATGCTTCTTTTTTTTTCAAAATTAAATGTAATCTATGATTTTTTTTTCTCCCACAGAAATATTGAACATGAATTTTTTGATGTGGCCAAAGAGGAATTTGTGTCAAAAGAATTCACATAGTGAATTTTGAATTTAATTATTACTAGTCTTGTAGGCTTCCATGAATTTTTCTCATCATCAAATCCATATGCTTATTTGATTTATATCATGAATAAATTCCATTTGAGAAATTTTTATGTTAATAATATAGCATAGAAATGGGAAGGCTTTCTATATACAAGGAGAGATTCCCTAATTTGAAAGGTTGTCAATTTGCCTTCTAATAGTTTATTTTATTCTTTTAGTTTATCAAGTTCCTCATTCAAGTTTTTATTTTATTCTTCCATATTTTTCATTACATAAGATTTGTTTATCCAATCTTTAAAACCTTTTGTCAAGACTATTTTTGGAAATATAAAATTGGTTTACTCCATCTTATCTTCTTTCTTTAGAGTTATAATATTTATTTGTTATACATTTTATAACTCCTAAATTATTTTTCTTTACTCAATAAAATATTGATGAAACAAAAAAATGGAATTATTTGTGCTACAATTTTAATGGTAGTTCCATTTTATATAAGATTATATTCTAAATATTTTATCTTAAGATATTTTTCTTGAGAAGACATTAATGCCTTTTGCCTAGTATTTTCTAATTTCTAATTCAAATGTTTAATTTTTTCCTCATATATAAGAGATTTTAAATTTTATTCCTTAAGTTACGTTTGCAATGAGATGAAAATATTATCTCTCCCTTGGAAGAGTTATTTTAAGAATATATTTCTTTTTTTTGCATTTTTAAACTAAAAAGTCAACTTTAAATAAGGCTAGTACCTAAAGTGTTTGTGACTCTTCCTTAAAATGACTATTGGCTTGACCTTCATGTTTTATCTATATGGATGTTTTTCCTTTATCAACTATAATATCTTCTGACAAATAGACTTTAGGTGGTTAAGTCTCCTCATTGAATTATTCTTCATGGGAATTTATGGGTGGAGTATCCACTAAGGTGTCACCAATTTGATGCAAGGTGTGAATAATATCAAATATCATGCATCCTTCCTCAAATTCATCATGTGATAAGAGGAAAAGTCCTCTTATTTTAATTCTTCAAAGTAGAGGGGATTTTGCCTTTTTTGTATGCTTATTTTTCATTTTCAATTATCTATAGTCAGAATAAAGGATTTTTGGACTCATGGCTCTAGCTTTGGGCTACAACTCTAGGAAAGGTTTTATTTTAGGTCTACTCTAGAGTTATTTTTATTTTTGAATTCTTTGTAACCCTTCTTTACAATACTAGGACTTGTGAAGGAGGTGATGTTTTTTATGAACTCTCCCTGTTCATTTGATTTTTTGCTAAAAAATTATGCCATTTTCTTCCCCATTTGGCTTCTTAAAAAAATGATGTTTGTAGATCAATTAAACTTTTCCATGATTCATAAGAGAACCTAATCCTTGTCTAAATTTCTTGTCCATAGTTTATAGTGAATAATGTAGGAAACTAGATAAATTAACCTTGCATTCAATATGTTCTACCCCATATATCAGATGGATTATAATTTTCATTCTAGTCCCTAATATAGTTGCATATTGACCATCACATGTAAAATATTTCATTACTCATACAACTATCGACTACTATGGCTCTGTAAGACTATCTCTGACATTCCCTTTACTTTTCTTCATTTTGTCATAAACTACCTCAAGGGTTGGATTCCTTTTTTTTTTAAAGGTTCATTAATTCACTATAGGGGGATCTAGTGTCATCAATGTATTCTCCCTCCCCTGAGACACTATAAATTTTACTTATGCTAGTATTACTTACCTAAATATTCACACCCCACACTGTATTATTATTCAATGATATTTTTTGTGAATTATTCAATAATTTCCTCTTAAAATCCTTAAATTTATCAAAAAACTCAAACCACCATGTATATTTAAATATTTAAGTAAAAATGTGTTTTTATCTATCTTTTGGATATAAATTGATTCAAATTTTTTCTTGATCCCCATTATTATTTTAGGTTTGCCATAAAAATTAACCACCTTAGTTCAAACCAAATTTAATTACATAGTTTAAAGGAAAATATCCAATTTTTAATGAATGAATAAATAATTGATAATGAATGTGTAATCACCTAAATATGAAACTTGATTTCTAAGAGTGCTACTTGAGACCACCCATCCCTAACTTAGCCCTAGACCTACCTTAGGGCCTATTTTCACACTTATCCATCCTTTTTTTGGGCCACAGGCATGCCTATACATCCCTAAAGTAGTCATAGACCATCATTTTAACATCTTATCCCTTCATGCCTCAGGTTATACCACTTGAACACTAGAACCATAATAGGGATAGTAGCGCTACATGGTGTTAGTGTCCTAATTTTTATGCTATTGTCATTTCCTTTATTTTTCTACTATTGGATATATTTTTTAATCTAAGACTACCTAAGGTCAGCCTAGACCTATTTTTTACATCTACATAAGAACCATAATAGTATATATACATGGTTTTTATCCCTCTATCTACTAGATGGAAATTAAATGAAAATTACACATACAAAATTAGAGTAAGTTATGCATTTTAAAGGTTATCAATCCCTATTCTCCCTTATGAATATAACCATCTACAACATTCCTAATCTTAGATTTACAATCTAAACTACATTCAAAGAACTGAGGTCTATAACTATACTAGCTTCATTGCAGTTACACCAACACTTATGTGGGGAAAATTGCATTGAGTTTGATATCTCTTTGGAGTATTGGTATGTAGGAAAATCTCATCATAGTAGGGTGTTGAGGATGTCCATTATACCTAGCTAACAACACACTTTATTTCTTGTATCAAATATATTCCCTAATAATATGAAGGATTAGGGTTTGGTCACAAAATTAGTCAAAACATGTCATATATATATATATATATATATCCAAAACTTGTGCACATAGGAATGGGCTTGATAGACCTAGACACAGGTGTACTCAAAAGCTCAAAATAGTTTTACATAAAGGACACTACCTAAAAAATAAGGACACTACCTAAAAAATTAGGGTACTACTGTCTAACATGGGTTTTGACACTTGGATAGTATTTTTGACACTCAAATCACACTCTACCTCAATTTTCAGCCTTGAAAATTCCCATTTTAGTCATTTTACAACTAAGATCTTATTTACTTTATTTATTACTATTTCTAAAAAGGTCAAGTTAAGTCAATTATGTAACAAAGTAGTGGTTATATTTATTGTATATTTATACCTTAATTTACTATAATATGATTTTTAATAACATAGGATTTACATTTCACTAAGTTCTAAAAGGTTATAACATTTGGTGAAATTGACTTACTTTGAATATTATGTAAACCCTAACCCTAGATAACCCTAGGGTTTATGTTTATATCCTTCTAAGTCCATACTCAAATTTCATATCCCTATATTTTATGATTTATATTTCATATAATCATGATAATAATGGCATATGAAGTTTATCACTTTTTAATACAAAGTTTTCTAACTTCCTTTGCATGATTGTTTCCTTTCATTTGGAATGACATCAAAGATGACATAATAGCATATGTACATGATGCTTTGTATAAGTTAAAATATATGTCATATTTCATTCTATCTCTATCATATTATTATTCTCTTATGCAGAATTTAATTAAGAAACAAATCCTTACATACATAGAGGATCAATTACAATATAGTTTATTAGACTTAATCCATAAATTTAATACCCTAACAACCATGTTTCAAGTTTCAATGTCACATCTTATGCATAGGAAAGAATCTCCTCCTCATCATCTCTAAGAGGGTGATAGCTATTTTTCATCTAAGTATGTCCATGCTATCACTCCTCCATGAGATGACACATCCTATACTATTGTTACTAATGCCTCCACCTCTCCCCTACAGGGTGTGTGCCTACATGTTCAATCAAAATAAATTAGGATTTGTACTTGTGAAACTCTAAGGGATCAAATTATTAGTATGAGAAAGCTAATATAAGAATTAAAAAAATCAAAATCAAAAAGTACAAGATGAACAATATAATCAAGATCAAAATAATACATAATATGGGAATTAGGAAACTCTCCCCCACTTAACAATTAAAATCTTATTGTAAATAAGGATGAGGTTTTATATATTTTCAGAGATAAACTTTGAGAAAAATTCCCTAATCATGCATATATTTTTCAATCCATAATGGAAATAAAGAAAAAATATAATAATGGTCAATCTTCTACTCCTCCAAATAACAATATCATTACACCTAATTTGGGGGAAACTCAGCTCATACAATAACCCATTTTAACTTGAAAACCTTCAATGATGGTAACACCTCCTATAGTTAGTTCCTTCTATCTAGATATACAATCCCTTATGCATGAGATTCATTATCTGTAGGTTAAGGTGTTACATCTTGAGCAGGGAACTACTAGGCCATCACATGCCTTAGATTATCATGTTCTTTTATATACACATTTGACACATCACATAGTGGTAACACATTTACCATCCAGGTTCATAACACCTAAGCTTATTTTGTATGATGGTAAGGTTGACCTAGATCACCATCTATGAACTTTCCACACAACATGTTTAGACTATGTGTCTAATGATTGGATCCTTACTAATTTTTTCCCATGCAGTCTAAAGGAATAAGCCTTACATTGGTTCTATTATCTTTAAAATTAGTCTATCACTACATTCAATCCATTCATAGATATATTTTTAGCACACTTTTTAATTAACATCAGTGATAAGATCTCATATGCTCAAGTAGCATAACTGAAGTAAAAATCCAATGAGCCTATTGTATAATATGTATTATGATATAAAACTATTTTATAAAACATGACTAGCCCCATGGTAGATAAATATCTCCAAGACATATTCAAACATGGCCTACTACTAATATTACATGAATCAATCTTGTTCAAGAAGTTTTCAACCTTCACAAATTTATGTCACACAGTGAAAGAAAGAGAAGTCAAGCTTCTCTTTATGGTCAAAATAAAATATACATGTGGATAAAAATAAACTACTAAGAGTTATAGTAAGCTTCCATAAAAATTAAGCACCACTAAAAATAAGAGTGATCTAAAGGCCATAGTTAACATGGCTTCAGATCCATCTCCTCACCTAGTTTTATCAACTCCTCTACAAAGAGTTTTTACCAACCTTAAAAAATCACCAACACGTGTTTTACATCAACTCCTAGAATACAATGTCATATCTCTCCCTCCTATCAAAGAGGTTGGTATGACACATAATCTTCTAAAAACCTATGATTCCAATGCATTCTACAAATATCATAAGTCACCAGTGAATATAACAAACCAATGCATCACATTAAAATATAAGATACAAGATTTGATAGAGGCAAACATAATTGATGTGGGAACACCCACATAGGCACCCAAATTTCAACAAATGGAAACTAAGGCATTGAAAATATTCTTGAATCCATTCCCAAAATAGATAATAAGTGAGGAAAGAGAACTTTAGGTGTTCACTACATGTATCAAGAACACCCATAACTAGCATCATATCATACTACTATAGAAGATGCCCACCCCTTACACAATATCATCAATGTGTAGCATAATATAATACTAGCTAGACCACTCATCACTTTCTCAGAGAAAGATATTATCAATGATGCTTCTGATTTATATGCACTCTTTGAATGAGCCTAAGTAGATCATCATCCTATTTAGAGTGTTATGGTTGATAATGGGTCAAGTATTAACATGTGCATTATCACATTTCTATAAAATTTGTGGTATTTAGAGTAGGATATATGTCTTATAGACATATTTATTCATGATTTTAATGTCCATGTTTAGATCTCCACTAGGAAGATTATATTTCCACTAAAAATTGGACCAACACATGCATAAAATAGATTATAAATATTACATAGTGCATGCACATTTGACATGTAATTAGGTAGGTCATGGATACAAAATGTATGGGTCATCCCATCCACTATCTATAGATACCATAAATATATACATTATAATCAGGTGATCATAATTGAGGGTCTTTCATTTGAGTATAATTTACCTATCCCATAAGAAGTCATACCATGGTTACTAGTTATAGCTCATCTATTAGTTATAGCTCTAACCACAATTCTTACTAGTACACCATAGATTTCAGTGGAGCCACTAGTGAAAGTGAGGTCTACTCCTATAGTGTTACATGTACATATACTCTCCCATATATACCATTATTAAATAAAGAGATCCTTGTATAAGAGATATGGTGTATATTTTAGAGGGCCTCCATCTATTCCTTTTATCCTAAGATAAATACTATTGATTTCTTAAATTTTTTAGCATAAGGCACCTATGCCATCTACAACATCTTCTACCAGATGAGTCCCTAGGATCCCTATAGTCTATATGACACCATAGTCAGTTTCATGGATTCTTAGCACCATTTCATAGGTAGTGTTAGTTATAGATCACTCAATATAATATGTTTTGGGACAAAAATTACCTCTCCATAGAACATTCATGATCATCATTCCTTTATTTGACATTGACTACATTGATAGTGAGTCTCCCATGAGACTCATCAGTCAGTATTGTTCCTCCCTAATTTTACATACTTTCCTTGTTTCTCATTCCTTGTATGTAGTTTTATTTTCATGTTGTGTGTACATAGTTTATAGCCATAAAATAAATAAACAATACAATATTTAAAAAACAAAAAAACATTTAAATATTTACTCAAAAATTACAAAATTATAGATTATATGCATTACCATGTTAACAATTCTTATATTTTATAGACACTAGATATGTTAGCTATCTTATTATAGTTGGATTTTATCATGCATATATGCTTCCCTTGTTCTTGTTAAGAAATTTTAGATTGATTACAAAAATTAGGTCCACCACATCTATCTTGATTTTATATTATCTAACCATTGGGGGCATATACATAGATGCACATGTTATTCATTTGACAAATTCATCCATTTGGGCACCCTATACATAATTTTTATTACCAGGTTACATCTTTCTAAAATTTACATCACAAATTTAGCATTATTATACCTTGATATTGATCGTGTTATACCTACTCAATTTTTTGGTTGACTACTACTATTTTAGACTTGACCTATATGCATATTAGCTCTTACATAGATTTGTATTACATGTTCATGAATACTTTTATTTCTAGATTTCCTAGTTTGGACTTGATATGTCTTTATGCTTCTTCTATTTGATAATCTGAATATGTCATTGATCTATGGATTTATTCCACTTCTTTTCATTGTATGTATGCTTTGGACATGTTCACATGCCCTTGTGTGTGCTTTCATGATTTTGTATGCATACATTTTAGCATGTCCTTCTATGTGGATCTAAGCCAACTTGTTTGTTATTTGCATAAGTGGACATTTTAAAATGTCCTTGTATGTCTTTCTTTCTTAGATTTAGTGACATGTGACCATGTCCCTTATATTGTGGCCCCTTGGCCTATTTTGCATGCCTTATTTGTGTTGTATGTATGATTTATTGTATATATCATGGTCATGCCACTTATCTCTTACTTGTTACACACTCCATTTTTAGATGCCATGAGGTCCTCATGCATCTCCCCTTCCTACTTGGGTGTCATGATGGATATCATGTCCCATCTACCTAGGTATCTACTCATTTATTACTCAATTTTTATGTTCACGTACATTTTTATATCTATCTTGAAAACATTTTAAATGTTATACCTCACATACATCACATATTAAAAACTTATGCTCAAATTATCTAACATTATGATGTTCTATATGCATATTATGTTGGCTAATTATGTAGATATCATATATGATCTTACTAACACACATTTTGTAGAGATTTTTATTTTGAGGATAGTTTTTTCATAGGTTAAAAAACTCCCCTAAAAAATGTGGCATTCACAGGGGTTTTCCATAGAGATTAGATTATTAGAATACACTTTGACAATTTTTAGCACATAGAAATCATATTTAAGAAAACACAATGGGAAACAATGACATAGAGATAAGTTATAATTGCATAGAAATTAAAATATTTAGACATTAGCACCCAAATTGGGACACTAGTGCCACATGTAATTACTATCTAGGATATATTACTACTATTTAGTAGCCTTAGTTTCATAAAATTCTAGATGGGACAAAAAAGTATAGTAGGCATAGTCTAGGTTTACATAAGTTTAGTTATAAATTTACCTATTTAGGCTTAGTTTATCTTAGACTCATACCAATTTGCTTAGATTGGGGGCATCATGCATGACATGACCATTCCCATTTAAAGTTTAGATACTCAGATGGAGATTATTAAAACTCAACCCATAATTTATATGTTTAGATACAGATTATTACAAATCAATCTAGAATCCATATGCTTAGTTATTAGATTTTGGGGCATGTGTGGGACACATTATTTCTATATGCTCACTTACACACCAATTGATTATATGGAATGAAAAATTCCATGTCATTCTCTATTTAGTACAAGTCAAACACCATGTTATAGTTACTCACCAAATTCATGCCTTATTCCATCTATAGCGGTTGGTATTACTGAGTGGCCCAGAGCTACCTCATATACCTTAGTGACCATCACTCTGACATCTCTAGTTAAACATCTCTAATTACACATTTATAATTAAATTACATAGTTTTAGTTTTAGATCTATTTAATACACATGGGTATGAAAGGATGGAGTCATAGTGTACTTGAGTTCTTGAACAACCTACATGAGAGGGTTGGAAAAATCATCAGTACAATCCAAGATATTCATAAGTCATGATCCACTAAGCAGGGTGGGAAATGATGAATTTAAAAATAGATTAAGTTATTGAGTGACCCACACATGGAGATTGAATAATCCATTCACTCAATCCAATATAATCATTGATTGATCACTATATACATGCACACATAGAGGTTGTCACCATTTTTATGTATTAGTTCACATACACAATGAGTTGTATTCTTTCATTTCATATTTATTAACTCTTTATACTTTTTTATCTCTTTACTTAATTTTTTCTCTCTACTTATTTTTGTGTTTGATTTTGATATCTCTTAAGTAAGGATTGATCTATACACATTTCACTTACAAGACACACAATGGTACATGCTTCACATACTTTGATCTAAATCCATGTGATTCACCTCTTAGGTAAGTCCATGTACTCTTTTTTTTCATTTATCATAGTCATTTCACTTTACTACATTTATAGAATAAAGGAGGGGGGGAAATGTGATCACCTAAAAGTGATACTTGAGTGCTAATAGTGATACTTGAGACCACCCATCCCTTGCTTATCCCTAGACCTATCTTAGGGCCTATTTTCACATGCATCTAGTCTTCATGTGGGACACAAGAATCCCTAAACATCCATAAAGTAGTGTTGGACCCTCATTTTGACATCTTATCCCTTCTTGCCTTAGGTTATTCCCCTTGGACACTAGTGCCATAATAGGGACAATAGCACCACATGGTACTAGTGTCCCAATTTTGGCACTACCATCATTTCCCTCCTTTTTCCACCACATATCTTTTAAAATATAAGACCACCTAGGGTTGGCCTAGATATCCTTTTTACACCTACATAAGAACCATAATAATATATATACATGAATTTTATCCCTCTAACCATTAGATGCAATTTACACATACAAACTTAGAACAAATTGTGCACAAACAAGGTTATCAATCCCTAGGATACCCTTCTTCTACATACAACCATACACAACATTCCTAAGATCAGATTACTCAAATTTCCAATCTCAAGTAAATTCAAAACACTCAGGTCTATAATCATACTATCTTCATTTTCATTTGCACTAGCATAGGTGGGGATAATTAGATCAAGTTTTATCCCCCTTCGAAATATTGGTATGTAGAAAACTCTCATCACAACAGAGTGTTAAGGATGTACATTCTACCCCACCAATAACACACCTTACTAAATGAATAAACTATATTCCATAGCAACATATAGGATTAGGTTTCGATCATAAAATTAGTCAAAGGAGGTCATATATAGAGATCTAAAACTTGTGCACACAAGAACAAGCTTGATAGACCTAGACACTAGTGCACCTAGAAACTCAAAATAGTTCTACACATAAGACACTACCACCAAAATAGGGACACTAATGCCACATTATGTTACTATCCAATTTGGGTACTATTATCCTAGAGGGGTTTTGACATCAAGATCTTCTTTGTGACATTTAGACAAGCCTCTACCTTAACTTTTAGTCTTCATATTTCCCATTTTCTAGCTAAGTTCTTATTTAATTTATTTATTGTTATTTTTAAAAGGGTAAAATTAAGTCAATTCTATAACAAATTAGTGGTTTTATTTATTGTATATTTATACCTTGATTTACTATTCTTCATATCTTACCAACATAGGATTTACATTTCATTCAGTCCTAAAATATTAAACTAATAGGCTTTTATATGAAGTAATAGTTTCTTTTTTCCTCTCTTTTAGGAATTAGTTAAAAAGTGGATCTATTGTAATTAAGGAAATCTATTAAGCTATTCTTGGTATATCAACAAGAATAATTAAGTTATTGTTAATTTTTCCACAAATTTTCAAGTTAAATCTATTTCCATGAAGACTTCAGTGTACCATTAAATATATTAATGCAATTTTAACCTTATCAATGTTAATATAAATATAAGGCTAATTTCCCCTAAGTTCAAGGAAGATTATGCAAATATTAAAGAATTGTTGTCTACCATTTTAATGAAAATAGTTCTATACTTACTATCAATATAAAGGATCAAATATGAATAACATGTATTTTTCATTAAGTCTTTTTGCAAAACTTTACTCATCTTATCTAGTCAAACTTAGTCTATTCATACCCCTTTTTTATCATTATCCTTCCATTAATATAAATAATAGTAGAGTATTATTTTCAAGGTAATATATGGATAGAACATGGTCATTGATTTAATCCTAAGACATATATTATAAGAATACTATGTCAAAAATCAAGAACTATTGTAATATTTAATTTATTTTGAATCATTATAAAAATAAGAATTGTATTTAATTGAAACCATATACATAAATTATTTGTAATACCTAAAATAGAGCAGTCACATATTTTATTCAAATAACAAGTATTCCATGAGCATACAAAGTACCAAATATATTTATGCACATAGTTTCATACAAATTACTAATTTATGTCAAGACACACTTACCATCACCTTTATCATCTAGGGTTTTTTGAAATAAAAATTAAAGATAAATATAAAGTATCTAAACATACCTAGCATTCCCATGTGAAAACATTATTGTCATAGTTAAGAGGGTATAATCAATATTTTGGTGGCATGAAATCATCAAAGGTATTCATACTTAGCTAAATATGATTCAACATAATTCCATATCTACAAAAGTGTATTGATAAAATGAATATCCATTCCATGTTTAATAGTGACATCATGCAATAGTATAGTTGTCTATTAAAAATATCATCCTATTATTACATGAAATTCCTTACATTGGAGATGATATAAAATTAAATTTAACCTATACATCTATTATTTATTAAATTATTAAACTACATATTTTTATAATACATGGTAATAATATTATATATTTAATCTTTACATAATCAAAATAGTTAATGTAGTAGTTCATGAAGTCTAGGTAGAGATAGAAGACTTGTCTACTTGATCATATTTTTTCTTTATTGTTTCAACATATTTCTATCCTTTAATATATGATAATTTTATCTTATATGATCTAAATAGCTACATAGCCATAACTATCCTTTTTTTTTTTTGGATAATGGTGTTTTTTGTATGAACCAACCATATCCTCATTATTTCATTCATTTATTTATTATTATTGAATAAATTTATGAATTTTTTATTGCATTAAACAAAGAGAGAACACATATCATTTATCTTACCCATTTCACCTAGATTAAAAAAAATTGCATTGAATAACTCCTCTTTGATCATTTTATGAAATTGTTTCTTCATCTCTTATTATAAATGTAGTTCAATGATATCTTATTTGAATAAATCATGATGAATAGTTGAGATATTTTCTTGAATTTTAGTCTTAAAATCATCACATCACTTTTTGTAATATTGAAAATATTTTGAGGCTTCTTTGAGAATGGTTATTTTCCATTGTACACTATCAAACCATATGTGAGAATAATTCTCTTCTAAGTGACTAAAAAAAATTTCATATATGAAAAAAAATTCATCCATTAAATCCATATATTGGATATTCATGAAAATATTTTTCTACAGTTTCTCTTCTTTAAATGTATTATAAATTTCTTATTTGAGTATCTTTTGATCATTTTCAATAAAAAAATATATTTTTCTAGATTTTGATGAACTTGAGTTCATCAATGGTTATCTATTCTACCCAATTTTTGGTTATGCTCCTATAACTTTGATACTTGTGAATGTTTTTAATAGTCTCTTTCTTAAAATCTTCTTTCACAATTGACTTTGGCACTATTTAAAAAGGAATTTCTTGAAGAGGCTTTTCACTCACCTGTATGATAGATTGCATATATATAATGAGTGTTCATACTTTTTAATAAAGATTTTCCTAAGTTTATATTCCTTATTTAGTACTTTGAATCAACTTTGATATTATTACTAAAAAAAATTAATGTCTCCCTCATGGGTTGATTCACTAAGATCTATTTTACTGACATCATAATCACCTAGAATCATGCATTCTTCATTATTATCAAATTTTTAATTTGAAATTTCTAAAAAAAATAATCTAGATGAATAAATCATAAATATTGAATTATTTTTAGCCTTATTAGGTGTAAGAGTTTGAAATAATATAGAAACAACATCAAAATGAGGAACCAGTCTTAATAGTGGTTTTCCTTTTTTGTTAACCATTAGTTATACCCAAGGAGAGAGTGTATTTCTTGAGTAACCAACTACCTAAGTACTAACTCCATAATTTATGATAGGAATTGGAGGAGTGTAATACTAAGATATGGCAATGGAAACTCTTATAGTAACAACTTTTTTATGAGGTGAAGAAGGAATACGTGGTGGAGAAGACATTGGATGTGGAGGAGGAGAAGGAATGTGATATGGAGGTAGAGAATTTAGAATGAGATGAGATGGAGACAAAGAAAGAAGAATTAGAGGAGATGTAATATGATGAGGATATGATACCAATGGTGTTTACATAGTTTTGGTTCCAAGATTAGAAACATGGTGTGTTATAGTATATATTGCTAATCAAGAATTAGTGCCTTGAGTTAGAAACTTTTCCTTGAGATTTAGTACTTGGAGTCATTTTGATCTCAAGCATATTTATTGGTTCATATTCAAAAGTTTTATATGTATTTTTTTCTTACTTGGATCATCATCATCACCTCCTTGACTTATATTTCTCTTTTAACTCTTTAAATACATAATGACTCTTAGTTGATTTAAATAAAAATTAGTTATTTATTTATTTTTATTTAAATATTATCCTTTTGTTGAGGCCCCAGTAGGTCTAGTTTATTCCACAAGTTTATTCTATAACCATGGTTTTGATATTTATTTTTAAAAACATTGTATATTCTTCAAGATTAGGTAATTATTGAATAAACCAATTAATTGTTGGAAAATTAAGAAGTTGAAATTTTTCAATGAATATTAGATCATAAATATCATTTAAATAGTTGTCTATAAATAGACTTCCAAGATTGGTGAGTATAGAGCAAACACACACAACTGTTAAATTGAAAAATCGAGAAGAGAGTAGAAACTGAACACATTATATTCAATAATGGAGATGAACTACTTATACAAAGAGACAAAGTTCATAGCTCTCAAAGTTGTCACAACTCACAAATAAGAAGATCAATGAATCCAATCTCACTAAATGAAAAATACAAAGGAAGAGAGGTATTTTTAGGTTGGAGAGATAGTGAAACCCCACATTCTAGTGAATTTGGTACTAATATTCCTAAATGACCTCTAGAACCCTAAACAAGTTAATGTAGTTGTGTACCCAAAACATGTAGGAAAAATGCCTACACCAATACCCACCCCCCCCCCCCCCCCACAAGCATAGTTTAGGTAGGTGATGATACAAAAATGCTAAAAATGGGTCTTGACAACAAGGCTTGATGAGGTACCCATGTATAATGCAATCTCTCATAAATTAGATAAAAGGAGAAAACCCAATGGGAAAAAACTCCCCCCCCCCCACCCCACAAAAGAGAGAAAATAAGAAGGGACTAAAAGGCCCCTAAAAAAAAGATGCTAAAATATTCAACACTCCAAGTACATAGTGATGATCCATAATATCCTTAAAAACATGAACATGTGCATCTACATAAAAGAGAGAGAATATGAATATAGAATGTCACATGGTGAATTTTTTAGTAGGTCCCTTTGAAATAAATGTTGTCTTTTCCTTTTAGATGAAATAAACCTTGATCTATTAAACTACTCAATTCCCACTAAAGTGTAATGTAGATAGGAATCAAGATGTATATCTCTAAATAATGCTCAAATATCTCTTGATAATGCTTGAATATGTCAAATTCTGATCAAGTATCAAAAGCCTAATAGTATAAAATGAAAATGAAGAAGCATGCAATGAAGGAGAGAGAATAGATAGAGAAGTCAATAGACATGGATCATTTATTGAAAGAATGTCCATGGGAATAGGAGATCAAGGCTCAATAACTATTGAAACTAAATATAGTAATGCAAATGAAGCACTCAAATCTACAAGATGAATGTACATAGAAATGTATGAGTCATTGATGCTCTCAATGTGTGTCCTTCCATTGAAAGCAATGAAGTCCTTTGAAGTGTAAGGTTGTGAAGGCTATGAAAGAGTAACAATCAGCACAAGAATCAAAGTAGAATCTATAATGAGACAAATAAGTTATATAAGAATCTCATCTTGTAGTGGGGGATTGATAAAAGGAAAAGCACTATCCACCATAGATGTGTTGTCATAAGAAATAAAAGTAGGAGGTAAGATTACAACTATCTCAAAAGAGATGATGGCAAGTGGAGGAGGAGGTGTGATGTAAGTCTCAGTTGGATCACTAAAAAGACTATAGAGTGTTACAAATAGTAGAGGGACACTCTATGTGCTCTACATGATGGTGAAAATCCCATGAAACATGCAACAATAAGTGACCATAGATAGTCACAAGAGTTGGCCAAATCGTCATATTAACCCAGATCAATAGGAGCATGAATCTATCCATATAAGAATGGAATAAGTTTTCATTCCTTAAGTGAACATTCCATGTAAAATCAACACAAAGTATAATTGGTCTTACCAAGAAGGATAAATAGAGATGAAACAACACTTCTCAATAGGATTCTCTCAAGTGGAGTCGATATGACCACAACTAAGAGTAATAGTGCACGCTCTAGAGATGGACTTCAAATTATGCCAAAAATGAGTCCGGTCAAATAAGAGCAATCTATGCATAAGTGAAAATGCATGTTTAATTAGATGTCAGGATCTATTGATAATGCATCTAGGAATATATGAGCAATCTATGCAAGCAATCACTAAATGGGCACAAGTAATAGTTACAAAAATTGAATGTGTGCATGAGAGAATGTATGACCCACAATAACTTTCCAAGATAATCAATAAATACCCCCATATGTTTACAATAATAAAACACACTTAAGGAATGAGAAATCTATGATTATGATCAAGTAGGAGTGCATGCTCTAAGTATGGACATTTGAATTAACTGAAATGGGTCCACATAAGTAAGAGCAATCAGTGTACAAGTGAAAAATATGTCTCAACAAATAGATGTCAGACTCAGCTGATAATGCATCCATAAACATGAGTAATTAGTGTAATATTAACTAAATTGGCATAAATGAAAAACAAACAGGCCAGTAAGAGGATATTAGACTCTATCAACAATGTGTCTATATGAGGAGAAGTAAATGTGTGAACTAGTTAGGTAGCCCCCCCAAATTTTGGCACTTTATAATTTAGTGTTTTTTATAATGAAAATTGGCTAACCACGTGGGAAATTGAAAAATAAAAACCTTTTAAAAAGATGACACTCAATTTTGAGTTATTGTTTATAAGATATTAATGAAATAATTTCTTGTCAATAGCCCATTTTTAATGAAAATTGCACTAAATGATTAAAAAAATACCCTTAGTTGAGGTAAAAGGTGCCTTCCAACCATGTGTTGTAACCATAATTTCACCAAAAACTTAAAAAGGTCAACATAAGTGAGAAAAAATTTACCCGATTGCCTCGGTATGTGGGAAAGCAAGTGTGGCTTCCTCTTTTAGCAAAAAATATGGGTAGTAAGGTAGAAAATGAATTTCCAGCTAGTTAAAAAAGACGGAAATGAAGAGTTATTATTATTTTTAGCTAAAAAGGGTGTAATGAGTGTTTTCTAAATTAGATAGTCTGATCCAACAGAAGAGAAACCAACTCAATCAGTAGATCTGAGATAAGAGGAAGGAAATACAAAAATTCAATGCCTTCCATAAAGCACCAATCTACAGATCTAAGACAACAGATAGAATTTTTTAGTAGAAGGATAAAAATAGTAGCACTTCATTCCATGATCTACATAACAAATATGTAATTCCTCCTAATTTAATTTCAATTCCTTGCAATGCTACTCTTCAAAAAAAACTTTTTACTGGAAACTAATAATAGATTTTAATGCCAAGATCAGATTGGTCTTTTTTTTTCTTGAAATGCAATAATGCCAACACAGTAGGTTTAGGTGTAGAAAATATGAGATCATACAATGTAAAATATCATAGACGACACAAAAAGATATGATCTTAAAAGAAAATGCCAAGTTCAGAATATGATGCCAAAAATAGATTTTCTTTCTTTCTTAGGTAAAAATGCTTTTTCCTCTAATCAAGGGCTCCAAAACAAAAATTATATGTTCGTATCTAATTTTCAACACAAGAAAAAGAATGCCAAAATAATAGATTTGTAAAAAGAGACAAAAATGGTCATTTTTTCAACTCTATATTGCTGAAAGTGACACCAAAAAGCTACTAAATATGTAGTCTTCCTTTGCAAATCAGATCTCTCCTCCCATGCCAACACCTAGCCTTAACAAGGATGCCTTCTTTATGTGTTGTTCTAATGCTGGTAGATCTGAGAGAAGAAAAATAATGCCAAGTTTTTTGTAGATCCAATGCTAAGATTCAACAAAAGTGCCACACCAAAGCATCAAATTGAAATGTTGGTAAGAGCCAATACACTTGGAGGCTTGAATATCTCAATAGAATAAATAAATAATTCAAAAATCTCAGATTTGAAAGAAATCTCCTTATATAATTAATGCATTATAAATTTAAATGTAAAAATGGAGAGATCTAGGCTAAAATCAACTAAACTCAAGATTCAAAATCAAAACTTACAAATAAACTTGGCAATCCTCAGATCTAGATCAGCTTTGATACCATGAAAGAGTTGTCTAGAATCGAATGTCCAAGATCAGTAACTATAGAGTGAACACACACAACTATTGAATCAAGAAATTTAGAAAAGAGCAAAAATTGAACACACTGTATTTAATAATGGAGATGAACTGATTATACATAGAGATGAAGTTCACAACTCTCATAGTTCTCAAAGATATCACATCTCACAATTAAGAATCTCAATGAATCTAAGCTCATTGATTGAAGAATACAGAGGGAGAGAGGTATTTATAGGTTGGAGAGATAGTGAAACCCCACATTCTAGTGAATATGATACTAATCTCCCAAATAACCTCTAGACCCCTAAGCAAGCTAATGTAGCCATGTAGCCAAAACCCATAGGAAAAAGGCCTATACCAATAATCATTACCATCATCTTCCACACTTGTATTTACCAATTATAATGTACATGAACTTAGATCATTCAAATTCATTCTTATATAATCTCTATTTCTAACCTCAAAATCATTTTCACAATCTTCCTAATATTATTCAATTTTAGGTTGGTATGAGTATCATGAATCAAGTATAAGGTTGTCTTACACATATTTTTTACCAACAAATGTGAATATTTTATATGAAAATTCATTTTGAAATCAGAAAAGGTTTTTTCAATATTCATTACATCATTTTTTGTCTTGTATATGTAGTAAATCAAGTGAATAGGAAAGGGAATTCCTACTAATTTTAATTGTTTAAATTTATTGTGTAATTCACTCAATTTTCTACAGAGTTTAATTACATTCATTTTATAATTCACCAATCTCAACAATATATATCAAAAACCTAAAATCCACCAAATATGATATATGTCAACTTGGGAAACTATATGAAATAATTGCTATAATAAATATACAATGAAATAGCCTCATTATAAATATGTATAATGACATTCCCCTCCAATATTATTATTTTTAGAATTATGAAGGAATCATTGACTGTTACAAAATTCCTTTTACTCCCTTTATGAGAAATTTTTGGAACATAATCATGAATCAATGTTGTAGAGGTGTATGTATGTCCTTTTTGTTGAAAAAATAGGCCAAAATTTGATGGTTGAAACTAAATAGAACAAATATGAACTCATATAAAAATAATATGTAGACTCTAGATTCATAAACTGTTGATGAATATTATCACTGATTATCTTAACCCAATGATGAAATATTTTCCATACAATTTTTTATAATGAACATACGCATCTAGTATTAGAAATGTCCAATTTATACATGATTTGTTACTATTTTCAAGAGTGTTATCATATTTGAAATTCATCACCAAAATCAAATATGCATATTATTTTGGGTAATTTAGATGGCCACTTTATTTTCTTTCTCTTCAAGGATTGAGTGAGCATTGTTAAGCATTTATATTTATTATTATCTATTAATCTCTAGTCAATTTATTTGTTCATTTATTTGACCTCATCACATTATGTTAATCTAAAAAAATTCAAATATGGGCCATCCAATTTTGAAAATATTAGGGCATCATAGGACCTAATATATATGGTCTCTTTATTATATTATTTGGCATAGACAAGTATTAAATTTGTAAATTATACCAATGTTAGAAAATTAGAGGCATGTATGAGAGGACTCTCCAATATATTTTTTACAATACCAGTTCTTTTATCTTCTTACAGTTTATCCCAAAATTAATTCAAATCCACATGACCTATCCTAAAATCATGGATCTCAGGGAGATATATTTAAAGATCATTCATTTTTTCATACCTAAATTATTTATATTTCATTTTAGCTAATTTGGTAGTGATCAATGTTGTTCTAACAATAAATTTTATGTTGTTGAAAACAAGATTAGGAGGGAAGACATTTTTTTAGGGTAGTGGAAGTGATCAACATAATTCATAAAAAGAATGGTGGATTTATTTATAATTAAAAATAGGTTTTTCAAAGCACAACATTTAAAGTAAAAACTAACTTGAGAGTAAGAAGAGAAATATAATATATAGGATATAATAATATAGGGTTTTAAAAAGAAACTAACTTGGGAAAATCACAAACTAAAGTGATGTGGCATTTTTTTGTAATGTGAAAGACATTGGAGAAGACCTAGGAGTGTGTCCAAAATTTTGGTGAGAATGAGCACCTACAAAACTATTTTATAGGCTTTAACACAAATTCTAATTAATAAACCCTGATTGAATTCTCTTTAGATTCTGTCAGACTATATTAGGGTTAATGGAATGTTTTATTTTTTTTCATTTTTAACTTTCTACAAATCCTATCACACCTATCAAGCCCATCATATGCATTGAGTACCCATATTACCCAATGTACGCTAAGTCAATTGGTCCTATTGGAAGCTAAAGACATGAAGAACAAAATATCCTTTTAAAAGATGAGTATTTTATTTGTCAAGCCTATTGGGTACTTTAGGCACTAATGAGACCAAGAGAACCAAGATTAAATCAATAAAATTGATATTATGTGGTACTTTAATAATTTCAATAAACTTTTTAGACTTCATCAGTCCCTTCGAGCTCATTAGGCACTTCAGGCACCATAAGTAATTATGGATTTAGGCCCCATTGGGTATATTAGTAGTTAGGTACCTATGAAATAAGAGACTAAATACATATTTTTTTCCTACTAGGAACCCAGGTTTGAGACCCAAAATTTTTTTTACACTAACTGTTTGTAATCAAAATTTATCACATTAACTTGGTCTACTCATTAGTGTAAAAATTGGGAAAAAATGGATACTTCAATTTTTCACAAAAATAATATATATTATCATAATATAATAACATATTATTATTATTATTATTAATATATTTTATAAATATTATATATTTTTATAGATAAAGGAAAAAAAATGGGTTTTAAAAGATCCCATAACCTAAATAAAATATTAAAAAAATGAGGAATATCAACAAGGACTAAACCAAAAATTGATTCCCATCAGCAATCCTATATAAACATGCATAAAACCATTCTATATACATTAAGGAACCCAACAAGACTTAGTATAAATAAATACAACAAGATCAAACCAAACTAGGCCTATGAGTCCTACAAACCATGGACAATTTCCTTTGGTCTTGCTAGTATTTATGATTCCAATGACTTCTACATTCTTTCTTATCTATTTTTTTTATCATGAAACCTCATGTTATTTTAATTGGTCTCTTCATGATTTTATCCTTTTATGGAATCTTAGGAACCTCATTAAACTTATCCACTTTTCCTTCTTTTTGTTCTGAGTGACCTCCTTGTGCTTCTCTCAAATTTCATTCTTTTTGTTTTGTAACTCATGTTCCTCTTTGAGCTCTTCTTTAATATCAATGTTTAGCATGCCAACAATTTTTTTTATAAACCTCATCACCCCTACTACCAACATCTATTCTAGCAAGGATAACCTCTCTAATAGATTTAATTTCATTTCTAATATCTCTAATATCCTTTAATATAACCTTTTGTCTTACCTATAGAACTTATAGCTTGTCCTTTAGATTATTTCTATACCCATCCTCCCTATAAATTTAATAAACTTTCTTAGTCACATTATTTTTATATTTCATTTAAATATTTATGCTACAAATCTTGCTTCATAACTCACAACATCTACTTTCCCTCATGTTTTAGGATTTGGAAAATTAGGGGGATTAATTCTGAGATATAATAGGGCTTCAACCTCTAAATTATTTGGTTTAGGATCTCCTTCATCATTTGATAATATCAATTTCATTTTGACCCTATTTTATTTCTCCAACTTCTTATTCTAATTTTTTTTTCCTAACATCTTCTTTTAATCCTAGGACTCCACCTTGGAGTCATCAATAGCCTCAACAAACCAATCCTTCTAAATTTTCTTGGGACCCACATTCTCCTCAAAATATACCTTATTATCAATCAATTGATTAGCCTCCTTAAATAATATAATAATGAGATAATATTGGATAATTACATCATAAACGTCATTTTGATAGGCCTCTACCATGCATTATAAATACCTTAACATGAAAAATGGAAAATTGATAGCATAGTTATTTTTGAAGTGGTTAAGCAAAAAGAATGGTGTAAATTCACCATCCTTCTCTTCCATTATAAATTTAGATAACTCATAAATTTAAAACATAATTTTAATTAATATAATGAATATTTACCCTCAAAAAATCTTTATTTATTTCTTATCTAATTCCTCATCTTTGTAAAAAGTTTTTATCAACTCATAATTACGATGTTTATCCTTAAAATCCTTAATGTTATTTGAAGATATAATTATTAATACCATAATTATCTCTTTTTAAATGTTTATGATGACACCTCTCATGCTTACAACCATATTTTTCCATGTTCTTTCAAAATTTATTGACAATTTTAGGCCATGGCCTACAATGTTATCCATGTACGCAGCGAGGCTATCTCTATGCAAGATTTGCCAAATGGGGTTATTTTTGACATCAATACATGATATGGGATCAATATTATCTATATGTCCTCCCATCCTCTCATCTCTATAAATTATTTTGGAATATACAATGTACAACACATTACTTTGTTGTATAACACTTAAATTAGGATTAAAACCAATGTAAAGCTTCATATACACATAAAAAAATTCCTTGCACCTCCCAATCAGTTTGTCCTTCTCCCCATGAATATTAATGATGTCCAAACTTCATATATTAATGTTATATATATTAAAATATAATAATTTTTTTTTTATAAAAAATTTGGCTTTCTTCCCATGTCTTTAGTGGTAAACTTTGATTGATGGAGAACGTTGGGAAGGAATTTTTTTAAGGTTTTATTTATTTTGATTTTTTAATGCATTAAAAAAACTACACTAGAAATAAAAAATTTATCTTGTTAGACTATAATGAGATATATGCATCAATATATAATAATTACTACATTTTACATAATTCATTTTTTGATAATGAATTGACCTATCTTTTGAAGGGAAATGTTAAATTATCAAAAGGTAGAGGGTTAAATTTCAAATTTAACCCCTTGAGAGTCTTATTTCAATCCTTATATTTAGTGGTTAAAAGAACACATAAATACTTACTTGGGACTTATATTAAATTTATATTAATATAATTTACATATTTTTTTCCATCTCACATTTATGTTTATTTTTTTAATTTCTTAATGATCTGATATATATATATATATATATATATATATATATATATATATATATATATATATTAGCGGTTAAAAGAACACATAAATACTTACTTGGGACTTATATTAAATTTATATTAATATAATTTACATATTTTTTCCATCTCACATTTATGTTTATTTTTTTAATTTCTTAATGATCTGATATATATATATATATATATATATACATATATATATATATATATACATATATGTGTGTATATATATATATATATATATATATATATATGTATATATATATATATATATATATATATATATCTATATATATGTATATATATATATATATATATGTATATATATATATATATATATATGTATATATATATATGTATATATGTATATATATATATATATATGTATATGTATATATATATATATGTATATATATGTATGTATGTATGTATGTATGTATGTGTATCACATTTATTTTTATACTATAACAATGATGTATCTTGAATTTGGAGAGGATGACCAAGTGGATTTATTTTTAAAATGCATGAAATTAACAAAGGCATAGTGTATCCAAAGAGGACACTACATTGTAATGATGTGGGAAATGTTTTATTTTTATTAGTTTTAACATGGTATTATATGGAAAAGTAAAATTTCCATTTTCAGTTGATGATTTTGAAACTTCTATAGATGTCAAGAATAAATGACACTAAATTACCGAGGAAGAAGAATTTGTCAAAGCACATAGATTCATCAATTCCATGATTTCTTAGTGATCAAATATATAGTGACTCATAGGATTATATTAATATCATGGAAGAGGGAGATTGTAATGATGACATTAAAAACACCATCAATATAGGGCCTACAAATTGAACTAATTTTGGCAGCCAATGTGGTTCTCAAACATTTTTTTTTTTTTTTTTGCAAAAATGATGATAAATACCAAGGCATTATAAATCATATGCTATAAGATCATAAATTTATGAATAGAGATTGGCACCAATGAATTATTGTGTAATGGTAAAAAATATAAAAATATATAAATATTAAAACTTATTATAACCTTTAAATTGATAGTTTGGCCAATTAAAAAGCTTGTTTTCCATGAGACATGAAGTTCCCTAATGGTTAAAAGGAGTGATCAGTCAAATGGTTTATCCCTTCTACATGGTGATGAGCCCAATTTGAAATTTAGTGGTGTTGGTGTCAAATTGATCAATTTTTTATCACCAATGAGAATATGTTATAGAGGGAACACTTACTAATGTACTTGAAAGAGAAATGGTATAATTTAAAGGATTGGATGTCAATGTTTAACCTTTTTTAATTTAATAAGTTTTAAACTAAAATAATTAAACAATTAAAAGTAAAATTATTATATGTATTGATCTGATATTAAAACATTCAAATAGAGTATGTTACATAATTTACATAAATTATAAACTTTCTAAAAAATAGTAAAAGAACCTAAGGATGTACAAACCTCCATAAATTATATCAAATGCATAAAATGTAGGCTTATTTTAACTATAAACTATGAAAAATGACCTAAAAATAGAGTCACGTCAAAAAACAATACTCCTCAATTTTCTATGATAAATATGTAGGAGACTGACAGAGGTGAAATATGTCCTTGTCTATTGACTATAGTTATGTATTTTTTTATTGTACTCTTGATTTTTTGATCTACATTTGTTTGAATACTTATGAGGGTTTATTGATGAATCCTATGTTCTATGTTTTCATAGAGAAGACCTACAAAATATGAAACCCTAGTCTTAACATGCACTAGATAACAATTAGATAATAAATGGAAATAAAAATATGTTTGTGAGGATGGATGAACTATCTTTAGAAAATATTTATAATTGATTTATGTCTAAATAACCTAAATGACCTTAATCCAATGTAGTTATCCCTCTTAGGGTGATTGTGTGATCTGTTATTATGAAACTATAATGATTATAGCTAAAATTTTGGTTAAAATGCTTGAAAATGGATGCCCTTGACCTAAAATAAAAAATATTTAGACTACGACTATGAATTTTAGAAAGATATATAATTTAATTTATAATAAGTATTGATATTTTTCTCAAATTGAAGTGTAATTTATAGATAGATCAAGTGGGGTGAATAATTAGTGGTTGTGATGTTCTTTTATAGGAGAATATTTTCAATAATTTCATTGACCAACTTTACTAAATACATGGGAGAGTAGTTTTGAAATGTCTCAATTGGATAAAATGATTATTGGAGCATGGGGAAAAAGTTTTTTTTAGGGTAAAAATTCATTATTATTACCTATCTAACTAACATATACTTATCCCAGAAGATGATAGACTATTAGGACAAGTCTGACAAGATCTTGTGGGTTGAATAGAGATTAATGTAAATTAAATACACTATCCATATGTTATTCTTAGTTCTTAAAATACTATTAAGGTTGACTTATATATTATGTGTTGTTAAAAATGATAATAGACCAAACAAAGGTAAGGATTCCAAGAATAAACATTGTCAATCACTGAATGATTAATTTTATGTGTCTCTATTTTCCTTCACTTTATCTTAGTGATGCCTAAAGTGAAATTACTAGAGTAAATTATATGTGTACCTAAGTGAGTATGCACACTTTGTATTTGATTTTTAATTTTTATTTTTATAGATGAATTAATTTAAAAAACTACAACATTACCATTGAAAGTAATATTTTTCTCATATTAAAAATTGAAAAATTGGCATTCTCTATTTGTAAGTTTAAAAGAGAATAAAGAATGTATACACCTAAAAAAAGAGTATGAAGTGTAATTTACGTATAACTTAGATATGGAGAAGTGAATGACCCTTGTTTGGACAATTTGATAAGTGTTTAACTATGGTGAATTGAGAGTGATCAAGTCTTAGTTATAAAACCTTTGAATGTTGTTGAGTTGGAAACATGATATGCTCCAACTCTCATTTGATTGTATGGATTACTGGATGTACAATATTTTAATGGGTGGAACAATTAATTTTATCTCTCTTCATATGGTTAAAATGTAACCATAGATGTTTGGTGTCACTAGATAAATTTTACCACTTGCAACATTGAGAGGAATCGCACCACTATAGACAAATCTATATTTTATTTGGAATTTTGCATCTTTAAAACTTGAAACTTGATATTTTTAAAAATGCCATAGAAGAAACATGAACATGAATTAATAAAATTCCATCTATATTTCTATTATATTGAAATTTTATTTTGAACCTATGAACTTTTAAATTTTTCCACTTTTAAAATCTTTTAAACATACAAAAATTTACAATTTATGACTTTTGAAATTATTTTTAAACTATATTTTTCAAATATATGAATGATTTCACATGCATTATATATGCCTCAATAATATTTAAATGTTTAATTTTATTACCATCTAAAAATTATATATTTCCATAAATATTATTTTTTTGTTCACAAGGCTTAAATGTTTTAATCAAGTCCATTGTGATGCCCTCATTTTGACATGAGAGACATAGCCTACAAGTGACTTATCTCAAAATAATGCATATATGAAATTTATATTTATGTAGTAACACTTTGAATATTTGAAATTTATTGAATCATATTAGTGAATATAGCATTGAATTTTCATATGAAACATGTGTTAGAAATAGATATCATTTAAGTATAAAATCAATGTATGCATGATATGGATCGTGACACTTATAGTAAGAACATAGTCTATAAGTGATGCATGACATGGATTATAGTACAATATTAATAATTAATGAACAAGAAAACATGTAATTTCATAAAAATATAATTTACATAATATGTCAATCATAAGGACCAAGAGACCATGTACAAGGGACATGTACATGTCACATAAAACACAAGGCCAAGGGCCACATGTAAATGGAATAATGATGCCATACAAGAAATAATTTTGAACATAAGAGGCCAAGGGCCCATACACAATAAACAAGTAAGTCTAACATATCATGTATTAAAATAATAATGTAAATTAAAGCATGTAAAAATTGATACTAGTATATATCCATAATATATATGAATGTGAATGCTAGTAAGTACCATATTTATTGTAACACATGTAAAGTATGAGTGATTAGAATTATTTGTATGATATATATCTCAACATGGTAGAGAATTATGAATAAATCTAACATGTAAAATTGTCCATGGATAACATAGATATTCCCCCAAATTATCAATATTTTTGGGTAATAAGGGAATCCTAGCATTAAAGTATGTCTTGTATCACACTCAAGTACCTCATGGAAATAAATTTTTCATAAAAATATAAATATTATATCTATCTAACATAAAATAAATATCATATGTAAATAATTTAAAAATGATTGTAAGCCTGGATTTTGATTTTTGAATAATATTTTGATTTTTTTGTATTTTTTTTAAATATATGCATGTTTTTAGATTTTTTGAGAAAATTTGAATTTTGAAAAGAGGTGATAATATCAATTATTTTAAATTATATTGACTAATATGGATTATATAAATAATAAAAAATGTTCAAAATTATAGTATGGTAAAAGGAAGACAAGCATTGTGCCCCTAATGTTTGTATAACTTTGAGTCATAGAAATGTAGTATTAATGATCAAGATATATAGGAATGCACATTCTCCTTAATGGGTAAGAGGATAAATTTTATCATGTAAAAAATATAAATATGAGATCATTGAAGTTCCATAGGGTGTAATATATACAATAGTAATCAAGTGGAGTGACATAGAGATAAGTGTTTATGTATGCATATGTGTTTGCTTTGTACAATTTTTAAAATTTATTAAGAGAATTTACAACTAGATGGAAAAATGAATGTCGAATATTCATTTTATATTTTATTTATTAAAATTATAATATTTATTACATTATTCACATGTATTTAACTATGTTCAATTTGTGATTATTATGTTTTAGGAATCCATGCTTTTGTAGGTAATTTAGTTAGCATGTTTTAAGTTTGTAAGTTTAAAAACTCTTATGTTAATGCATTTTCATTTCTTATATTTTTGATATGATAATTATCAAAGGTATATTTTTATTTATTTTCATCATTATTTTTTATTTTATTGGGTAAATAACTTGGTTTTACAATTATCCATGAACCACAAAAGTATTATGTCAAAAAATAATAGGCCTTCAAGGTCAAACAACAAAAAACTAGCTCTAGAGTTCTGTAAGTAGTGAAATAAAATAGAAACAAATTAGATCAAGAGGGGGGGCCTCTAATGTGTCTTTCTCATATATATATATATATATATATATATATATATATATTCTATGTTACTCTCCACTTGATCTTTGAGACTTTGGCCCTCATCCTATTTTTAGGTCCTTTAACACGATCACCTAGGATGATCATGCATGACATTTTCTGGCCATATACCTACATAGTGGTTTTTTTGTTAGGGGTCAAGTTGGGGATGTCAGGTGGGGGTATCCATTACCTTAAATATATGCTTAACAAGGGTCCAATTTATCTTGATGGAATGGATAAAAGACTGAATAAGCGAGTTCACTTACCTATGTAGGGCATTCCACTCTTGGATAAGGCTAGCAAGGGTCAATCTAGCCTCCTGCACCCTATTTTTAAAATTGTTGAGTTGCTTCTTATTATTATTTATATCATAAAATAGAAGGAATTTTACCTTCTCATTGGTCTCTATATAGGTTCCCTCATCTAGATAGACTAACTTTGGCTTGGGAACGAATAACTTTAGTGGAAGGTCTTCAATGGAGGTTTTAGATAAGATAGTTTGGGGAGTACTAATAGATGGGTGGTAGGATCCCAAGGTGGGATCCTCCTCTTGAGATTCCTCCTTTTAAAGGACCCCCTAGGTGGACCTCCCTCCCTTATAAATTTTAACCATACTTAACTAATAGTACTATAAGCCCTTAATGCAGAATGGGGTTAGACTAATTAACTTGGTGGGTAAGGGTTATGTATTCTATTGACTTTAGTAGGTAAAATGGTAGGCTAATCTTATAAACATAGAATTGGTTTAATAAAAAAAATGATGAGAGAAAATTAAGGTATACTTACCCTCTAGATTCATGTATCTCATCACTTGGAGGCATACCTTTGGCCATTATTATAGGAGTTCTGCCTTGGGGTAACCCTTATTATATATTTTCATGAACTTAATTTTATATAAGAATCACTGGAGAAGTTATTTCTTCTTATTATTATCTTTTTAATCATTTACCCCTTCACAAGTTATGATCATAGCCTCCCTTGTGAATTCCTCCATGACTATAATCTTATTACCACACATCACCACCATATGTTTATTCCATCTAGTGATGAAGTCCCTAGCAATGCTAACATCATGCTATATAATCCAAAACATTAGATCTATGAGACCCCACCATCATAAATTTTTATAGACCTTCTTTTGTCCATGCACCTTAGAATTTGAGGTGGGCTCTAATCACTCTTTATCTCCCCCCATTAGTGTAGTGATAGTAGATCTGAGGTAAATGGATAGATTCTTATAGAATAGATTGATTTGGACTATAAAAAATAGGTTTTAGATACACAATGCCTTAATTCTTAGGAAATTAAACCACCTCATTCCTTCATAATGGTGGTTCATAATTTTTAAAATCCATCTCTTGATAGTAAGATTTTACACATGTGTTGGAATGAAATCCCACCTAGACTATTGTAATTTCATCCTATATGGCCAATTAGACATTATTGAGTATGTTTCCTCCTTCATGTCAATTGGTTAAAAGGTGGAGTTCCACTCCTATGTTGTAAATCAAATTCACCACCCCATTGCCTTCATGATATGTGTGCATAATTTGGATTTGTGCCATGCCACTCAAATGTAGATTGGCATTGTCCATGATGTCTTTTATAGTGTGATATGGAGTTATTTTTCCATCTAGGGCATTTATAATGTTTAATGAATCACCCTGCATGATTATTATTTCTAATTTGAGTCTGGAGGCTAGTTGGATACCCCAAAAATCCACCTTGGTTTCATCAAGGTGGTTTTTTTGAGTTCCCAATGGTCTTGCATACGTAGAAACCATCTCTCCTTTTGAGTTCCTTATGACTCTTCCCCCACTTATATGTCCCAAGTTAACTTTATAGGCACCATAAAAGTTTAATTTATCCCATCCTTCTGATGGATCCTTCCATTTTGTATATTTGTGGATGAGCATTTTTGAGGGGGAACTTAGTTGTTGAACTACACCCTAGTTGTTGAGGATCTATTGTGCTGAAGCAGGTCTAGGGTTTTTGTCTATGGGAGGAAAATCTCTTCAATTTTCAATGATATCCTAAGAGATTTTGAGGAAGGACCTTTTAATTTGATGCCTTTTGTTTGAAAAGAGGCTATCATTGTGGGCTTTCCACATGCACCAGAACCAATGTGGAAGAGATAAGTACCACAAGAACTACAGGGATGGGAGATTCTAGGGTGGTTTCAATTGCTTTATGAGATCAAGCACAAGGTTCAATTTTACCTAAACTAGGTTTAATTTATTTAGTAATCAATTAAATAATGTCAAACCAAAGGGGTAATTTATAAATAGGTGTTGGACCAAGTCCTCTACATTCTTACATAATGGGCAACTATTGGGGACTCTCAATCTTATTTTATCCAAGTTATCCACTCTTAGGATTTTATCCCATGTTGATAGACCAAAAAAAAAATTTAATTTTAGGATTTATATGCTTAACCCAAAGGTCTTTCCTAAAATTTGATTCACTTTCTAGGTAAATATATGTGGTGTGTCTTAAAGCCATTGAGTAAGAGCCACTATATTCAATAGCCAATATAAAGTGGTCTTCCTTTGGGAATGTGGATCTAATTTATAGATGAATTGAGAGTTTGTATTGCTTAAACCTCTTTAGCATAGTGCCCTTCAATGTATAGCATTAACCATCTTTTTGAACCTTCATTCTCCACCTAGTATTCTTTGACTTTTGAGCCCCATGTTTGTTTTAGGTACCTATAAAAGTTATTCCAAGTTTTTTTTGAGGATAGGGTGCTAGAGGATAACCATGCATCTTCCCAAAAATCAATTTTATCCCCATTACCAATTTTCCATTTGAGGTCTTTCGTTAAAAAGTCCTTGAAGTTGGTGATGGCCTTCAAAAAAGTGGATCCATCCTCATATTATAATCATTTAAAGCCCTTATATTATTTTTTGGATTTTAGAGAGATTTTGTATTTAACATTTGGATATTTGGAAGAGAAATATGAAAAATTTTGTATATTATTATCCATTTTTTTAATTGAAATTATTTATTTATTTTTAATCTCTTTTAATTTATACTATAATTCATATAAATTATTATCATGATGTTCATTAATGTCATGATAAGTACGAAATGGTTGGCCTTTAAATTTTTATAATCGATGAAGAGGATGATAATAATTAGGGTATAATTTGATTAAGTTGCTATAGAATAACATATTTAAAATATGAGGGTGAACAGTGAAATAAAATTTTATAGGTTACCCTTTATTTTATGTAAATGAATGATTATGATTGTTGTATTTAGGAATGAATTATTTTATTTTATTTTATTTAAGACTTTGTAATTTTCAAAAGTGGCTTGAACTATATTTTCATGTGCATTTTTAGAAGATAAATAGTTGTTTTACTTGTTAATTTTGTTGAAATTAGATTATTAGACCTTATATATACATACATATATATATATATATATATATATATATATATATATATATATATATATATATATATATATATATATATATATATATATATATCTTTGGTATGTATCTCAATGTATGCATTTATTTTATTTTATATGTGAATAATACCTAACTCTTCTTCTAATGTTAGTGACTCAAAATATACAACTAAAAATGAATTACAAGTATGATATAGTAGTTTCTCTTTTAAAGGGTAAATGAAACATATTTTAAAGATGTATTATGTTATAAATTAGTTGGGTTGTATATTAATTGATGCATAATAGTCTTAAGTCTTAATATGTTATTGTAACCTTTGTAAGATTTGCCTTGGTTTAAATAAGGAAGCCTTTCATAATTAAATCTAAGCCCTTTATATATCTTTGGTATGTATCTCAATGTATGCATTTATTTTATTTTATATGTGAATAATACCTAACTCTTCTTCTAATGTTAGTGACTCAAAATATACAACTAAAAATGAATTACAAGTATGATATAGTAGTTTCTCTTTTAAAGGGTAAATGAAACATATTTTAAAGATGTATTCTGTTATAAATTAGTTGGGTTGTATATTAATTGATGCATAATAGTCTTAAGTCTTAATATGTTATTGTAACCTTTGTAAGATTTGCCTTGGTTTAAATAAGGAAGCCTTTCATAATTAAATCTAAGCCCTTTATTTTGAATATATTATATTAAAAAATCTTATTCTAATTAAATATATCTAGTTAAGGATCCACTAAGAAATGAATTGAACTAAGTGTACATACTTGTAGAGTTTTAAGAAATAATTGAAATAATAATTGACTACCCTTTTATCCCCTCATGGTATCTCAAAATGCTTTAAGGTGTAGGGGTCATTACTTCCATTCAATGTGTAAAATGTGGGTATTTTTAAATTAATGGGTAAGGGTGTGTACAAGATGTTATGCATAATGGGATTACCATGGACTACATTAGAATCATCCCAAGCATGATATGCTCTACTTTATAAGGATAGTTGGTGAACTTGGTCTTGAAAATCACCTACATCATGAATTAAAGATATGAGTTCTTGGGAAGGCACGTTGAGGTTATTAAGGGGATCATTTAAGGGTTGAGATATATTATTAATTTTATCCATTTATACATTATTGTGAATATGATAAGGATTAGGAATATAATGTTTTTTAATAATAATAGGCTTGGGATATTTATTAATATTTAGAATATCATTAATGTGAAAAGGCAGGTACATACTATTATAAGGGAATAAATAGAATTATCATGTTCATACATTTTTCTATTTTAATAACTAGACACATCCTCATGATATGCAATTAAACCATTATTTATCAATTTATCATTTGATTCATTGTGTATCATATTATCAACATCAAGAAAAGTAAAGAAGTTACACTATGATTAGTAGAATAATTTTTCTCATCATTGTAGTCATAATAATCATCACCATACCAATCTTCCTCATGGTCATTATAATTTTAATATTCAAAATTAACATTTAGAATATCAACATTATCATTTTCATGGTAGTAGGAAAGATAATTATTATTTATTATTTTCATTTCAAAGGAATGAATAATAAGATTTTTCTCATAAATGGTATTATCCATTATGATGCCTATCTTATCTGAATTTATTTTTAGTTACAAATGAAATGTAATCTTATAGAAAAATGGATATAAAATTTATGTGTGTAAAGATAAGATTCCTCCATGTGGAAATTAGGTTGTAATATAGGAGATATTAGATAGTATTCATTAAGATTATTTGTGTTCTCTAATCAGATATCCATAGATGATACTAAAGGAAGATTAAAGGAAAATTCGATAAGGAAATTTATGGGAGAATCCCTAGAGAAATCTAAGGGTGTGACAACATGTAAATTTAAAGAGGGAGCTATAGAAGAACCTAAATATGAGGTTAGAGGTATGATCAAATTTAAATTTTTAGATGGATGTAGAGGAGATCATAAAGAGGAATCTAAAGGTATGACCAAGGTAAATCCAAAGAGTGAGCTAGAGAAGAACCAAATGAAGAAACTAGAGATATGACCAAAGGTAAATCCAAAAAGAATAGTAAATAAAATTCTAAAGTGGATTATAGAGGTATAAACAAATAATAAACTAGAGAATACTCCCATGGGAAATATATATGTGTGAAAAAGAGTAATTTAGATGAGATACCAAAGAGGAATCTAGACGAGATTCCAAAGTGGAATCTATAGGTGTTACCAAAGAGAAAACTATATGAGATTTAAAATGGGAATATAGAGGTGTATGTAATTTAATGGGCCCTTATTTTTAAGGTATGGTAAAGTTAATTGATCATCATAAACACTAATAAGGTCATCTTCCATGATTCTTTTCTTATAACGAGCTATTCATTCAAGATAATAAGTAAAAGACATAACATGAGTAAAGAATAATAGCTCTAAAGGATATACATCATAAATAAATTAACTTTGACTCTACATGATATATAATGGAAAATTAATGTAATAAATAAAATTTATATAGTAAACAAGTAATCTATCATGTATAAAGAGACTAATAAATATGAAACAACACAAGCAAAATCAAGGTATAAGGGTTGATCTAAATAAGGGTTTGAATGATTTTTAGGATTTTAATTATACTTTATATTTCATTTAATATAGAGGGACAAATGTTTTAGAGCCTTAAATACAAGGGTATAACCATTTTTTTATCCTGTTAACCCAAATTTGAGGGTAGGTGAGAATAGCTTCCCTAGGTGATATGTTGATATCAACTACACCACAAATTAAATAATTAAAAGAGGATTATTATGGTATAAACAAATAACCCTAAGAATTTATAATATACCATGAGGCACATGAAAACTAAACTCTATGTTTAATGTGTTATTATAGCTATGCAAAAAAAAATGAGTTTGTTGGGACAAGTTTGAGGGAGGTGAGCATGGACACACCAAGGCCTTGTTTATTGACTGTAGCCATGTCTTACTTGATTATTATATATTTATTGATCTATATAACTAATTTTTAGGGCTGACTGATAAATCCTTTTTTATGTTTTGTCACATGGAATACCTACAAAATATGAAACCCAAATTCTACACATGAACTAGATAGTCATTAAATAACAAAGGGAAATAAAAATGGGCTAGTGAAGATGGAAAATATAGCCTCAGAAACCCCTTGTAAATGGATCTTCCTACATATCCTAATGGGCATTAGTCTAATCACGTTCTTCTTCTTGTTGAGATCAACATACCCCCATTTATGAAAAATGGGAACCCTTTTTTAAAATTATGTAAATTTGTATCTTATTGAAAATTAACTTGATCAGAGTACCTTTGGCATATTTTCAATTAATTATTTATTTCAATATTACCCATAGCTGGTTTGGTTAGCATATTTGTTCATTATTTTGATTTTATATTACCTAATTTTTCTAACATTAGATCTTTATGTTTTAGGTTGTAGGTCTAATGGGGTCTATTTGGAATGAACAATGTCTTGGGTTCCATATATTAATGTTAATTTGATCTTTTACCAACCTTTGGTATATTGAAAATCAAATTGAATTCATGTTTAATCATCTTGAAATCCTCATTCAAATTACCCTAGCTTAGGTTCCTTTGAATCAAATTCAAATTTACATGGGAATATTTAATTAAGTCATAAACTAGTTTAATTTTTATCCTAAGCTTTAGTCATGTTTATAAACATGACCAAACCTTAATCTAATTTTTTTTATTTAGTCCTTTATGTCTTGAGCCCCTTTCATTCCTTTTATCTCCACATAATCTAACTAACCACATGGACCCTTTTCTAATGTTCTAAGCATTCTGATAAGACTTTATGCCATGTCTTTTTATTATGCATGGGGTCACATTTATCATGTTTTAAAACCTAGATTAAATATTTTATCCTAAATTCTTACCCATGTTTATTAACATGAAATAAAACCATAGTCCAAAAATTTATGCTAAGTTCTTTATTTTCCTGAGCTTGAATTAAATGTCATTTTCATCCATAGGATAAATGGTCCATATTTGCTCAGGTGATCAACATCTAATGGTGTGAGATTAAATTTCAAAATTTAAAACCCTAGCCCTAAGATAAAGTTTGAACATCTTCCAAAGCTCAATGGTACATTTTTTCTCAATAAATATTGATCTAACAGTGTGTATTGAGTCAAGACTTCAACAAAGCCCCAAGATAAGTGAGAAAGTGAAAAGTGTTAGAATCTCAATGAAAGAAAATTAAGTAGCCAATGGCATTCCACCTCTCAAATTGAGATCTGACAGATCATATCAATCTAGTGGATAAATATCGATGATGTATGATGAAGGTTGAAAAATCAAAATTCCTGAGCACAAACATGGAGATGACATGTGGCATATCCACGAGCCATAAATTAAAGCTTGATAATATTTAAAATATTAATGGTATATAGATGAGTGTACAAATTTAGATCAATGGTCTATGGAATATGAGGCATAATCAATTGGATCAAGATCAATTTAGCATGATTGATCTATGTAAATGAGATCATTAATGTGAAATCAACATTGATATTTTAACAAAGTTCAAAGCAAATGTGGAAGTGACAAGTGTCATAATCATAGGCAACATAATTAGCAATCAATAGTGTTTGATATTTTAGATTGAGATCAATGGTATGCACTAATTTTTTTTTTAAATAATCCAATGGTACGAGATCAAGGTAGAATTTTCAAAAGATAGTAGTCACTTTTTTTAAATATTAATGAGCAAAGTGCCATAAAACTGCCATAAGGATGCCATTAAGCTCACCATTTGAACCAAATTTTACCATTAAATTTCTAAGAATACCTTTAAAAGATCCCTATCATGCACTAAATCCATAATTTAACCATTTATTAATCATAATCAACCCTAAGAGAGTTAAGTTATCATCTTTTCAATAAGAATTCAATCTAGAACAAAAGTGCAAACCACGAGTGAGCAATTTGAACAAATTTAAAGCCCCTATGGTAAATTGATTAAAATCCATAATCTACACCATCTTTAGGTAATAATGAATTCTATAAACATCATTGTCCATGAAGAGCTTAATCCATGGATTATGGCTCTACAAAAGGAAGAGGAGAAAAGAATGGTTTCCCCAAGAGCATTAGGTGGAGCACAAATAGAAACCCTAGCTCCAAAAAGTGACTCAACCATCAGTGGGGGTTAAATTTAACCCAGAGATCACCATCTTAGAAAGAGTGATAGAAAATAAATCCGTGATTTCTAAAGAGGAATTCACCTTTCAAAAATTCAAACCATTCACTAGTTTGACTCCAGTGGAAGGACAGAGGCTTGGAGAGGTTCCTATCTTTAACTAAGACCCATTAAAGTTGTCTCAAGCACAATTTGATCAATTTTAGGATATCATCAAAGGCATGATGCAATAATATAATAATTTAGAAGATAATACCATATTTTCAATCCATGAAGACATATTTAAGCTATTTAAGGACACTACGATTGACTTATTCAATTCCTTAAACTCAGTAAGAACCAAAAAAGAGGCAATAAGTAAGAAAAATTACATGGCTATATGCCAATTTGTCTAATGGTAGGATTTAATCTATCTATTGAAATAATTTATCAAAGCCTTGACCAAGAACCAAGTCCCTAAATTCAAGATAGTCAGCCTAGCCCATTTAAATATGGCTATGACTATATTGTTGGACAAAGTAAAAGCCTTAATCAACTGATCCAAGAATATGGAGGACATTTTCAAGGACATCAAATAGTAAGAAGATAAGATGATACACATATTGGATAGCTTAATCAAATATCCCACCTCACTTAGTCCTTTGGCCCTTATCACTGATGAGGATTTCAAGCATAGAACTTCTCAATGCATACAAGAAGTAAGGATTGAAGGCCAAGGAAAGATAGGGGCTAATAATAAAAAGATCATGGGCCTAATGTTTTCATGTAAAGAGAAGATATAATATGTTAGGAGCATCAAATATTCCTTGGAAAGAGATGAAAAGGACCTCAATAAACTGGGAGATAAAAAAAAGAGTTGTTCATGAGATCTAATGTTAACCTTCAGCTGATCAACGACCAACATTATAGAATGAAGATCTTGCAAGGAAGGCAAAAGGATACAACAACACTAGGGTCCTAGAGTTAGTTAGATTAGGATTATTATTTTGTAACTAACATTGAATATTTTAGAAAAAGAATATTCTTTTTTTAAAGGCATGTACAGCTTATAAAGTGCATTACCTATAGGTCAGTCTATTAGAAAAGGTCACGTGTTCTAGAATGTAACAGAAAAGATAGTTTTCCTAGACATATGTACAATGTAATTTGACATTACTAACTGATATACCTCATGAATGGTCTATATAAATAGGTATTTCCCATTGTAAAGGGAGGGAGTTTTTAGAGCCAATTTTTTTTTGTAATTTTTGAGAATATTTAATATAATAAAGAAATTCTATAATGTTTGTCCACTTTTGCTTGTGTGAATTGTTATCATAGTTTATCTCTTAATTTTTTGGTCTCATCTTCAAATTTTAGTGGTTGTTATGAATTATAAATGTACATATTTTAATGCAAAGTTACTAATTTGAGCTAATGCTAGATTAGTTGAAAGTTTTTAGGTTTACTTTGCTTTCTTTGCTCTTATTGTATTTGGGTTAATGTTATTTACTTATAGGGGTAAAATTCTTAAAGTAAATATTGTTCTTATTTGCATCTTTTCACACTTTCCTTAGATTTTTGCCTAATGTGTGGTAGGATTTGAGCTAATATTGCTTCATGTTACACATTGGTTAAATACATCTTCAAATTAAATTGGAACTTTGTCATAATGTTAGAAACAAAGATCAAAAACACCTCTCTTTTCTTCCCTACCCTTCCTTTTACTCCTTTTTTAATCAATTATCCTTAGTTAGCTTCATTATGAATAATCATCTTGGTTTATCTTTAGACTTAATTTTTAGCATAATTCACTTTAAATAACATAGATCATCTTCAAAATCAAAGATTAACTATTAAGCCATGGTGGCTCCCAACCACCAACTAATATAAATTTTTGAAATAGTCAACCTATTCTACCTTTATTCCATTAAGGATAATAGTATTATCACAACTAGAAACTCATGCAATGGATTATTTAGTTCTAAAAATGAGAAGTGTTTCTTAAACACTATATGAACCTATTGATACATTTAGGTGCATCAACAAAGGAAAATTGGTGCTAAAAGGAGGGCCAATTAAATATTTGAAAATTTTCAACACCTTTGATGATTTTGGTGAATTGTATTCAAATATTGATGTATTTTTACATATTTGTGTTTATTTTAGCATATTTGTGTAAATATCATTGATCTTAATGGTTTCAAACCAATCTTTGTGCTTATTTACACAAAGATAGATGTTATTTAAAGTTTGATGTCTAATTGTGGTAAAGATAGCTTAAGATATGTGAATCCAATGTGTTTGAGGTTAATAATAGTTGTTTTATTCAAATATTGATTGGATATCTACAAATTTGAGTTTATTTGGGCTTGAAATGTGTAAATATCATTCATATTTATGTGTTTGGACACATATTTGAGCTAATTTAGTTAAATATTGATGTCTTTTTCTATTCTTTATACATATTTATGCAAAATTTACTTAATGTGAAAGTATGATCATCATTCTTTGTAAAGATAAGACTTACACATTGTATTTAAAATAGGGTTTAAAGCTCTCAAGATGGAATTGCCAAGGATAAGGACCAGATCACGTTCAAAGACAAGGGTTACTATTATTTAATTTTAAGTTCATATGAGAGCTAGGTAAGACAAAGGTAAGTGTATAATTTCAAATTCTTAGCCAACTTCACCAATTCAGGGTGCTCTAGTGTTCATTCCCTATCAAGGTATGGCTTGGCTAGGTAGTTCTTTAATCAATGTGTTAGGTGTGGTACATGACCTTCCTCATAATCCTATAAACTATTTACCTAATTTTAGTATTAATGGTGTTATAATTACTTAAGAACACATTTAATACTTCAAATCTACTTTAAGACTTTTAAATGTTGTTCATGAGGATATGGCATGCAGATTGTTCCCATTTACTTTAAAAGATGTTGCATATGAATGGTTCATTAACCTTCTTGAAAACTAAATAGTTAGATGGAATGATTTTAATAATTAATTCATTGATCAATTTGGTAAAATAATTAGTCCATGTGTTTTGTACCAATAGTTTATCACATTCAAATTAGACTCAAGTGATCCCATAAGAGCATTTAATGCTATATTCCAAAAAATGTTCATTAAAACCATATATCCTTATAAAAATAGTAAGGATTTAGCCTTATATATCTAAAATGATGCCTTATATCCCATGAATTTTATGTTTCTCAAAATATCTACTCAGTTCATTAATACATTATCCCTAACTTATGCTAAAGTTGTGATCATTAATTATCAGATGCAACCCTAGGGCCAAATGACATACAATATTCCCAACATTAATCCAAATTTTCCTATGTTGAATTTCATTCCCAATGCTAATCAAAATATTCCTACCTTAAATTAGCTTCTAGTCCTGAACTAATTACATTTAACTCATGCACATCATGGTTAAAACTTAGGATTCTTGAACAACTCTACCAATGGGTCTCATCCACAAGACCAGAGAGATTTGACACTTGCAGCTAGTATCAATACTCAAGTTCATAATTTTGAGGCACCCAATAATGATAAGTATTCTATCTTGAAGATGGTTTAAAAGATAAGTATTGATTTCATTCAGTTGTAAAAACAAGTTGGCAATACTAGAGAAAATTTTGACATGAACTTCTCTTTCCAAAGATTCAATAAGACTTCAAATAGGTTTCAAATTAATAACAATGACAACAACAACAACAACCACAACAATGATTCATCCTCTAATAAGAATTTTCCTTATATAATTCTTGTTGATTTAGCTTTTTTTTTATTATTATAGAGTTCACTATACTTCAAACCATGGTGAATTAGATTGTCTAGATTTTTGCAATGCTTCTGAAGATTTTCAAGAAGAATTGGATACTTTTGAAGTTATACCTAATAAATAAAATGGTGAAATTACCTTAGGTTCTTCAAGGTTATCTAAATATACTATTTTAACTCTCATGGTGGAGACATTTGAGTTCCCATTCCAAAAATAGAATGAGCCTAAGGATATCATTGAAAAGATTCATGCTTTTCATCAATATCTAAATAAGACCTATCATCTGAGGAGCAAGGAGAAAAAACAACCTTTGACTACCTTAACTCCACCAAATAATTTTGACACTCCTCTTAATACTACATCAAATAATAATCTAGATCTTCTTAATGAAATTACCTCTAAACCTAATGTTTATACATCTAATTCTTATAATAAGACTGGATATAATATATTAGAGGACATGAAAAAGGTCAAAGATAACATCACTTTGCATGAGTTGACTCAAATTACAAAACAATGGGATTTATTGTTGGAATATTTGTCTAAGAAGCCTAGAAAACCATAAAATTTTGCACATGCTAACATTACAATACACAAAATTAGGGTAGATGTTCTACCTTTCCTACTTATAGTTAGGATCTTTGGTAATAATTTGCATAATTGTTTTTTAAACTTTGGTGCTCTACAAATATCAGGCCTAAGGTTATTTGTGAAAAATTAGGATTGAATATAATTAAATTTGATAAGGTTATGACTTAATTAGATAATTCAAGAGTCAAAGTGATTGGTGAATTGTTGAATATTCACATTTATATTGATTTTGAACCAAGGATCTAATAATTCATTGACAGCCAAGTGGTAGACATATCTTATGCTTATAGAATGTTGTTAAGTAGAGACTAGAGTAGATATCTAAATGGTTACATGTTTAATGACTATTCCCATATTTGGCTTCCATATAAGGGAGTTCAAAATTAGATTAAGATAGAAATGGAACCCAAAATTAAGCATATGATCACTGATTAAAATACAACCAATGAGAGGGTCAACATGGTTAACTTAGATCTAGGTGTTTACACTTTTGACACCACAAAGGTATGTAAATCCAAAACTTCTCATGATATGCCTATATTATGGAAGCTATATTTGATGGTGATAGATGCATATCATATTTTGGAGTAGGAGTGTTATTAATCAATCTCACTAGGAAATAATACAATTACTCTTATAAACTCTAATTCTCATGTACTAATAATCTCACAGAGTATGAAGCACTTATTCTTGGATTATAATTTGTAATCAAAAATAAGGTCAAGGAACTAGTAGTTAATTAGGTAAATAATAAATATCAATGCAAGTTGTGCTATCTTAAGAAATATAAATTTAGAGTGTGGGAATTAATTGAATGTTTTGATGCTTTCAACATTGTGTCAATTCTTAGGAAAGAAAATAAGGCTGATAGTGAACTTTATTTAGCTAAATCCAACCTTATGCCCAATCAAAGTTCCAAGTTAGAAATTTTTACCATTGAATTAGTCCATGTTCCTCAGTGCTAGATAATGTCAACCATCTAAAAGTATTCAATGATGATCAACAGATCATAGACTTCATGACTATCTTAGGAGTATTTGAGGATCACATCATTGATGAAGCCAGTGAAAATATCCTTGATGACAACAAATTTGAAGGCAAACTTGATGATAAGGTCATTAATTAGAGTGATAATAATATCCCAAAAGGGATGATATCTTTAGAGAGATTATTTTATTTAGACAAACTAGTTGAAACTATCAAGATTCATAAAGTAGACGGGAAGGACTATAATGTAATGGACCTAGGTTCCCAAGGTCAACCATAGCTGGTGAACATTGGTATAGCCTGCACAAGCATTAAAATTGAGAGAGCCAAATATTTTATGACCAAGTATAAGGATATAATAGTATGGTCCTATGATGACTTAAAGATATTTGATCTTAGGGTCATAACCCACATCATACCTTTAAAGAAAGCTTGCAAGTTATTTAGGAAAAAATAAAGGCCAGTCAACCCTATCTTATAACCAATGATATATAAAAAATTTAATAAGTTACTAGATGATAAGATAGTGTTTCCCATTATATACTCCACTTGGGTAGCTAATCTAGTACTAGTCAAGAAGAAAAATGGTGAGATTATATTGTGTATTGATTTTATAAATCTAAATAAAGCACTTGAAAAGGATAATTACCCCTACCTTCTCTTGACCAAGTAATCCAAATTGTTTTTTGTTCTACTATGATGCCTTTTATTAATGTATTTTTAGGGTATAATCAAGTGCTATTAAACAAATAATATATAATTAAGACTGCATTTACTACTAAGTGGGTCACTTTTACCTACATGAGAATGCCCTTTAGATTGGTAAATGTAGGTGATACCTTTCAAAGAGAAATAGATCATGCATTCCAAGGCCTCATAAGTAAGTGCATTATTTTTTACATGGATGACTTAACTCTATTTTAAAATAATAGGGAAGATCACATCATTTACTTAAAACAAGTATTTGAAAGGTGTAGAAGGTATGGAATTTCTCTCAACTTAAAGAAGAGCATTATACCAAGGGAAAATTGTTGGGACATGTTATAACTAAGGAGGGGATCTCTATAGACCTAGATACATTAAATTCAATGTCAAATATATAACACCCTAATAATAAGAAGGAACTAATGTCTTTCTTTTGTAAAATCAACTTTGTGAGGAAGTTTATTTCTAGTTTTACAAAAATAGTGAGAACTTTGAATGACATGTTGAATAAATATGCTAAAATCACTTGGAATGAAGAGACCAAGAAGGCCTTTAAGAAAATCAAAGAAGTAATTAGACAAGCCCCTATATTGATAAGTCTATACTTTACTAAATACTTATATCTTTTCTCTTTTGCCTCTAACCATATAATTTTAGCTATCCTAACTCATAATATAGATGGATGTGATCATCTTATTGTTTTCATGATTACTGATTTCGAAAATGCTAAATTGAATTATTCTCTTATTAAAAAATAATCATGTGCATTGGTCAAGGCAATGAATAAATTTAGGAATTAAATCCTTATAAATAAGGTACATGCAATATTACCATACCCTACCATTAATCTCATGCTTAGGCAATGTGAACTTGGAGAAAGGAGAGGTAAGTTGATGTATTTTCTCTAAGAATATGATCTAGAGATGAAGATTACAAAGTTGGTAAGATGCCAAGATTTAATTCTATTGATTGGTAATACTAATCCCAAACTAAATGTTATGTAGGTAGAATAAAAAAAATTCCATCCCAATGATTGGTATGATCCTATTGTTCATTTTTAATCAATAGATATTGTATTATAGGGTTAAGTAGAGATAAAAAGAGGTCTTCAAGTCTCAAATCAATTTATTTTATGATCAAATATAGAGTGATATACAAAAATAAATTTGAAGGAATTTACCTAAGGCATGTTTCTAAGGAAGAGGTGGCTAAGATCTTAAGCACTTTCCATGAAAAATTGATAAGTAGACATGCATTTAGAATGACAATATCCCATTATATCCTTAGGTATGGTTATTAATGGCCCACTATCTTCAAATATGCTCAAAAACATGTAAGAGAATACTACACATGTCAAATCGTCAACACTAAAAATCCCAAGGTAGTCATGCTATTGAAGCCAATAATGATTGATAAACCCTTTTCCCAATGGAGACTAGATTTTTTGGGGGTCATCAACCCTAATTCATATGATGATCAAATGTATATATAGACTGTTATCATCTAATTCACCAGATGGATTGAATTAGTGGAAACCAAGTAGTATAGGACTGAATAGGTGATCAAATTTTTATAAGAAAACATATGCACAAGGTTTGGGACACATGTATCTCTAGTCTATGATAATAAATCAAATTTTGTATCCATTGAGATGATTGAATGAGAATATGAGAACAAAATTGTTCTCAAGTTCTCATCAAACCATTAATCTCAAAGTAATGGAGTGTCAAAATCAATAAATAAGAACTTGATGAAATCCATAAAGAAATTTGCATTTGATAAACCAAGAATATGGCACAAGCTAATTAAGTATTCCCTTTAGGCAAATAGAACTAGATTCAAATAAGATATCAAAGCATCACCATTATTACTAGTATATGGTGAATAACCTATATTTCCCATTACCCTCAAGATACCAACATACATGTTCATACAAGAGTATATGGAGGATGATCAATAATTTGCAAGTTCAATGTTACTAGACATCATACAGATGAAAGATGCAAGAGGAAGATTTTTTTCAACTTTAGTAGACATCAAACCACAGTCAAGAGGTGGTTTGACAAACATTCAAAGATAAAGGTGTTAAGATAAGGAGAATTGGTTCTTATCTGGGACAAAGCCTCAGAACCAAAGTGAAAACATGGGAAGTTCACACCTATGTGGATTGGTCCATATCAAATTGTTAAGACCCTAGGAGAAAACACCTTCAAACTATAAGACTTAAAAGGAGTAGAGTTTACATTTCCAACCAATGAGAAATAAATCTAGCACTATTTCTATATTATCCTACTAGATGTCTTCATAAATTAAAATGTAAGACTATTTAGAGTTAGTGTAGGTAAGGCTCAGATTAGTTTTTTTCTTATGTCTTTCCTTCCTATCCTTTGTTTATACATAGAGTTTGTATATATTTATTTGCTTATTTGGTTTATTTTCTTTATTTTCTTTGTTTTTTGATTTCAATAAGTCTTTTTGGATAGTCCTCATCTCAAAATACATTTATATGCTCAAATGGAACTCCATAGTTCAAGAATGCAAGTATGTTTTCTCAACATTGGTTGATCATGGATTATTGGAATATAAAGTTAATGTTATAGTTTAGAGTAACTAATAAATATTGATGGTTAGGATAATTATTACTTAGGATTTTGGACATTTTTATAATCTAATCTTGGTTTTATAAAGGATTTCACATGTAGGGTGAAAGCTTGAATTATTAGGATACAATCATGTTTATACTTAAACAATATTACCTAGGACAAGGATGTAACCAAGGATGATTTTATGAAGATAAAACACTTGACCAAATACCTAAAATTGGATAAATTTGTTCCCAACCTTTGCTATAAATTAAAATTTATCCAAAATTTTACAAAAATAAAAGCTTATTACAAAATCAAATAACTTTCGAAGTAGAGGTGATTCTAGTAACCTCCATCAAGGCTATAAACACCCATTTCGCAGTGGAGTAAGGCTTAGATTAGATCCAAAGGCATCTTTATCAGGGTTATGGATGATTGGCTAATATTAGAGCAGTGTCCAAGCCTTCCCTAATCTAAAACATGGTTCTCAATGAATATCCAAACATGCTAAAAGTCAATGTTAATGATTAAAGTCATGAAATCTGGAAGTTGTTTCCCTAAATCCCACAAAAAATAGTAAGTGGAATCAAAGCACACATACAACATGAATGGGTCTTGATTTTTGACCCTAATTCTACATGTGCAAGACTTATTTAAACCATGAATTGATCTCAATGGTACTTGATCAAATGGAATGAATAAACTAGTTATTAGTTTAAACTAGAGTCTAAATTATAACATATTGCTATGTTCCCCCATAAGTTTCCATTTGTTGAGGTCAACATACCCCCATTTCTAAAAAATGGGGACCCTTATTTCAAATTGTGTAAATTTATTCCTTAAAATTAAAAATTCACTTGATCAGATTACCTTTGGAATATTTGTAGTTAATTCTTTATTTCAAGATCACCCACAACTGATTTGGTTAGCATATTTATTCAAGGTTCTGGTTTCATATTAACTAAATTTACTAACATTGGATATCTATGTTTTAGGTTGTAGGTCTAATGGGGTAAATTTGGAATGAATAATTTCTTGGGTTCCAAATCTTAATGTTAATTTGATATTTTACTAACCTTTAGTCTGTTGAAAATCAAATTGAAGTCACGTTTAATCATCTTGAAACCCTCATTGAAATTACCCTAGCTTAGGTACCTTTGAAGTAAATTAAAATTTTCATAAGAATGATTTATGTAGGAATGATTAATTAATTCATAAACCTATTTTAATTTTTATCCTAAGGTTTAGTCATGTTTGTCAACATGACCAAACCTTAGTCTAAAATTTTATATCCAATCCTTTATATCCTAAGCCCCTTTCATTCCTTTTATCTCCACATATTCTAACTAACTATAGGGAACCATTTCTAATGTTGTAAGCCTTATCTTAAGACTTTATGCCATTATTTTATTATGCACTGTGTCCCCTTTATCATGTTTTAAAACATAGCTTAAATATTTTATCCTAAGGTCTTACCATGTTTATAAACAAAAAATAAAACCATGGTGAAAAAACATTATTCTAAGTTCTTTATTTTCCTAACCCTGACTTAAATGTCATTTTCATCCATAGGATCAATGGTCTACATTTTCTCAAGTAATCAAGATCCAATGATTTGAGATTAAAGTTGAAAATTCAAAGCCCTAGCCCTAAGCTAAAGTTCAAACATCTTCCAAAGATCAATGATATGTGTTTTCTCAGGCAAGATTGATCTAATATAATGTATTGACACAAGATTTCAATGAATCCCTATGACAAGTGAGAAAGTGACAAGTGTCACAATATCAATGAAATAAAACTAAGAAAACAATGGTATTCCACCCCTAAGATCAAGATTTGACAAAATTCATTGATCTAGCAGACCAAGATAGATGGTACATGATGAAGGTTGAAAATTCAAAATACCTAAGGAATATAGATTTGGCATGTGGCATAGCCATGAGCCATAAATTAAATCTTGAACATATTTCAAAGATCAATGGTGAGTAGATGAGTGTACACATTATGATCAATAGTCCACATGGTAGGAGGCATAATTAAGTGGATCAATATTGACAAAGCATGAATGATCCATGAAAATGAGATTAATGATGTGAGATCAACATTGACATTGCTAGGTTGTAGAGATAAAAGCTTCACCAGGATGCAAATAGGAGAAGTTATGGAGGATGCAGAGTTACAGGGAGTTACAGAATTAGTTGCAGGGAAACTAGCGTCGGTCTGATCAGCTGACATCAGTCAGATGGTAGTGAGGAAGCAATCGGTGTCGGTTACCAGTCAGCCGACATCGGTCATGGAGGAGTCGGCGTCGGTAGCCTGTGTGTGAACAGGCAGTTCGCATGTTGATTTCGGAGAGTCTATTTTTGGACTATTAGTTTGCATGTTGAAGGCTAGTCTTAGTCTTGAGTTGTGCATCTAATTATTGTAATTAGGTTAGTCTAATTATTGTAAGCATGAGATATATATATGGACTCATGGGCTATATTGTAAATGCGTGCTAGAAAGCCATAGAGCTTTTAGAGAGAGCTAGCGTAGCTCCTCCTAGTTCTAAAGGGGTGCTGAGTGTGTATGATCAGGGAGAGTTGCAAGGTCTGCAAGGTCAAGGAGCTGATCCACCACGGTACTGGTTAAAGAATCATAAGGACTTGGTGAGGCAAGGACAAGGGTTCTTTATGGGTGTAGAGATATCTACATGGTGAGTAAGGTCTAGTGATTTGTAGGTAGCAGAGAGCAGGGGATCTACTTGGAGTATGGTTGTGTACTTGGTGAATTGGCAACGTGTTACTGACTGGTTGGAGAAGTGAACATCAATTCTATATTGGAGTTGATTGTTGGGACTGAGAGAGAGAGGGAAGAAGGTCTTGAGGCATGGCAAACCTTTGAGGTGGAGGAAGAAGTGGCATCTTCCTTATTGTATATTCTTCTGAGTGATTATTAATACAATTGTGTATTGTCTCTCAAATCCTGTGTTGTTTCATATTTCTAGTTACTTATTGATTCTGGTATAATTTTGTGTTTAGTTACTAATACAAGAAGTAATCATATGTGCTCTAATTGGTAGAGCAAGATCTTGACTCAGTAGGGATTGGAGCATGTTTATTGTTCGTGGTTCCCCTTGACATTATTCTAAGTTTGTTATTTTCCTAACCCTGACTTAAATGTCATTTTCATCCATAGGATCAATGGTCTACATTTTCTCAAGTAATCAAGATCCAATGATTTGAGATTAAAGTTGAAAAGTCAAAGCCCTAGCCCTAAGCTAAAGTTCAAACATCTTCAAAAGATCAATGGCATGTGTTTTCTTAGGCAAGATTGATCTAATATAATGTATTGACACAAGATTTCAATGAATCCCTACGACAAGTGAGAAAGTGACAAGTGTCACAATATCAATGAAATAAAACTAAGAAAACAATGGTATTCCACCCCTAAGATCAAGATTTGACAAAATTCATTGATCTAGCAGACCAAGATAGATGGTACATGATGAAGGTTGAAAATTCAAAATACCTAAGGAATATAGAGTTGGCATATGGCATAGTCATGAGCCATAAATTAAATCTTGAACATCTTTCAAAGATCAATGGTGAGTAGATGAGTGTACACATTATGATCAATAGTCCACATGGTAGGAGGCATAATTAAGTGGATCAATATTGACAAAGCATGAATGATCCATGAAAATGAGATTAATGATGTGAGATCAATATTGATATTTTTAGGTTGTAGAGCTAAAAGCTTCACCAGGATGTAAACAGGAGAAGTTATGGAGGATGCAGAGTTGCAGGGAGTTGCAAAATCAGTTGCAGGGAAACTGGCATTGGTCTGATCAGCTGACGTCGATCAGATGGCAGTGAGGAAGCAACCGGTGTTAGTTACCAGTCGACCGACATCGGTCATGGAGGAGTCGACGTCGGCAGACTATGCGTGAACAGGCAGTTCGCATGTTGATTCCGGAGAGTCTATTTTTAGACTGTTAGTTTGCATGTTGAAGGCTAGTCTTAGTCTTGAGTTGTGCATCTAATTATTGTAATTAGGTTAGTCTAATTATTGTAAGCATGAGATATATATATGGACTCATGGGTTGTATTATAAATGCGTGCTAGAAAGCCATAGAGCTTTTAGAGAGAGCTAGTGTAGCTCCTCCTAGTTCTAAAGGGGTGCTGAGTGTGTATGATCAGGGAGAGTTGCAAGGTCTGCAAGGTCAAGGAGCTGATCCACTGGGGTACTGGTTAAATAATCATAAGGAATTGGTGAGGTAAGGACAAGGGTTCTTTAGGGGTGTAGAGATATCTACATGGTGAGTAAGGTCTAGTGATTTGCAGGTAGCAGAGAGCAGGGGATCTACTTGGAGTATGGTTGTGTACTTGGTGAACTGGCAGCGTGTTACTGACTGGTTGGAGAGGTGAACATCAATTCTATATTGGAGTTGATTGTTGGGATTGAGAGAGAGAGGGAAGAAGGTCTTGAGGCATGGCAAACCTTTGAGGTGGAGGAAGAAGTGGCATCTTCCTTATTGTATATTCTTATGAGTGATTATTAATACAATTGTGTATTGTCTCTCAAATCCTATGTTGTTTCATATTTCTAGTTACTTATTGATTCTGGTATAATTCTGTGTTTAGTTGCTAATACAAGAAGTAATCATATGTGCTCTAATTGGTAGAGCAAGATCTTGACTCAGTAGGGATCGGAGCATGTTTATTATTCATGGTTCCCCCTGACATTATTCTAAGTTCGTTATTTTCCTAACCCTGACTTGAATGTCATTTTCATCCATAGGATCAATGGTCTACATTTTCTCAAGTAATCAAGATCCAACGATTTGAGATTAAAGTTGAAAAGTCAAAGCCCTAACCCTAAGCTAAAGTTCAAACATCTTCCAAAGATCAATGGTATGTGTTTTCTCAAGCAAGATTGATCTAATATAATGTATTGACACAAGATTTCAATGAATCCCTATGACAAGTGAGAAAGTGACAAGTGTCACAATATCAATGAAATAAAACTAAGAAAACAATGGTATTCCACCCCTAAGATCAAGATTTGACAAAATTCATTGATCTAGCAGACCAAGATGGATGGTACATGATGAAGGTTGAAAATTCAAAATACCTAAGGAATATAGAGTTGGCATGTGGCATAGCCATGAGCCATAAATTAAATCTTGAACATCTTTCAAAGATCAATGGTGAGTAGATGAGTGTACACATTATGATCAATAGTCCACGTGGTAGGAGGCATAATTAAGTGGATCAATATTGACAAAGCATGAATGATCCATGAAAATGAGATTAATTATGTGAGATCAACATTGACATTTCAATAAAGCTTAGAGTGAATACAAAAGTGACAAGTGTCATAATCATGGCCAACATAGTAAGAATCTAGTAAAATTCATCTTATAGATCATGATCAATGGTCTATACTAATTTGTGCAAAAAAAATCCAATGATTTGAGATCAAGGTAGAATTTTCAAAAGACAATAGTCACTTTTTTAAATATTTATGAGAAAAGTGCCATGAAAATGTCATAGGGATGCCATGAAGCTCACAATTTAAACTAGCTACCACCATTAAAGTGTTAAGAAGACCTTTAAAATATCCCTAACATGTACTAAATCCCTAATTTAACCATGTATTTATCATAATCAATCCTAAGAGATTTGAGTTATCATTTGTGCAATAAGAATTCAATCTATAACTAAAGTGCAGACCACTAGTGAGTAATTAGAAAAAATTCATAGCCACTATGGCAAATTATAGAAAATCCATACTCTACACCATCTCTAGGTAATAATAAATTCTATCAACATCACTGTGGATGAAGAGATTAAGCCATGGATTGTGGTTCTATAAAAAGAAGAGGAGAAAATAATGGCTATCCTAGGAGCATCAAGTGGAGCATAAATAGAAACCCCATCTCCAAAAGTGACTCATTAATTAGTGGGGGTTAAATTTAATCCATAGAATGCCATCTTGGAAAGAGTGATAGAAAATAAATACATGATTTTTGGAGAGGAATTCACCTTTCAAAAAGTGGAACCATTCACTAGCTTTAATCTAGTGGAAGGATAGAGGCCTGGTGAGGTTCCTATATTTAAATATGACACATTGAAGTTGTCTCAAACATAATTTGATCTATTGTAGCCTATCATAAAATGCATGATGTAACAATAAAATAATTTAGAAGAGACTACCATCTTATCAATCCATGAAGACATATTCAAGCTATTTGAAGACACCATGATTGACTTATTCAATTCCTTAAACTCAGTTAGAACCAAACAATAGGTAATAAGTAAGAAAAATTCCATGTCTATAGGCCAAGTTGTCTAATGGTAGGATTCAAGCTATTGATTGAAATACTTGATTAAAGCCTTGACCAAGAACTGAGTCCCTAAATTTAGAATAGTTAGCCTAGCCCATTTAAATATGGCTATGACTATATTGGTAGATAAAATCAAAGCCTTGAATATCTGATCCATGTAGATGGAGGACATTTATAACCTTAAATAGTAGGAAGATAAGATTCTACACATATTGGATAACTTAATTAAATAACCCACCTCACTTAATCCTTTGGGCCTTACCACTGATGAGGAGTTCAAGCATAAAACTTCTCAATTCATGCATCAAGAAAGGAACCAAGGCCAAGGAAAGATAGGGGCTGATAATAATAAGATCATGGATCTATTATTGTCATCTAAGAGAAGATAGGATATGTTAAGAACATCAAACATGCCTTAAAAAGAGCTAAAAAGGACCTCAATAACATGGCAGATAAAGAAAAAAAGTTGTTCATGAGACCCATTATTGACCTCTAGCTGATCAACGAGCAACATTATAAAATTATTATCCTACAAGGAAGGTAGAAGGATACAACAACACTAGGGTCCCAAATTTAGTTGTATTAGGAATATTTATTGGTAACTAGCATTGTATATTTTGGAAAATAAATATTCTTTTTGTAGAGGCATGTACATATTATAAAGTACATTTTCTGTAGGTCATTATATTAGAAAAGGTCATTTGTTCTATAATGTAATATAAAGGAAAACTATCCTTGACACATGTACAAATACAATATGACATTACTAACCAACATACCTCATGAACATTCTATATAAAGAGGTATTGCCAATTGTAAAGGGAGGGAGTTTTTAGAGCCAAAAAACTATTTGTAACTTTTGAGAAAATTAATATAAGCAAGGAATTCCATAAATTTTGTCCACATTTGCTTTTGTGAATTTTTATCATAGTTTCTCTCTCATTTGTCTAGTCTCAACTTCAAATTCGAGTGGTTCTTATGAATTCTAAATGTGCATCTTTTAATGCAGAGTTGTTAATTTGAGATAATGATAGATTATTTGAAAGTTCTTATGTTTACTTCACTTTATTTTCTCTTATTGCATCTAGGCTAATGATATTTGCTTGTGGGGGTAAATTTATTAAAGTAAATCTTGTTATTATTTGCATCTTTTCACACTTTCCTTAGATTTTTGCCTAATGTGTGGTAGGATTTGAGCTTATGCCACTTCATGTTGCACATTGGTTAAATGCATCTTAAAATGAAATTGGAACATTGTCATAATGTTTGAAACAAAGATCAACAACACCTCTCTTTTCTGCCCTACCCTTCCTTTTACTCCTTTTTTTAATCAATTCACCTTAGATTATCTTAATTGTGAATATTAATCTTGGTTTATCTTTAGAATTAGTTTTGAGAATAATTCACTTTAAATTGCATAGATCATCTTCAAATCAAAGATTAATTATTAAGCCACAATGGATCCCAACCACCAACTAATATAAATTTATGAAATAGTCAATATTTTATGCATCTACTCCACCAAGGATAGCAAGATTATCACAACCAACAAATCATGAAATGGATTCTTTGAATCCAACACTATATGAACCTATTTATACATTTAGGTGCATCAACACCTCCTACGGTGATTATGTGATTCATGATTATGAAAATAGAATGAATATCATTATAAGATTGATTTAAATTCTTGACAATGCATTCCCCTAACCTAAAATAAAAAATATTTAGACTTGTCTTATGACTATTAGAATAATTAAGAATTTAATTTGGAAGAATTAGTGTTCTTTTAATCAGTGTGTAGTCTAATTTTGAGAGACATCTAGTGGGTGAATAATGATTGGCCTTGATGTGATTTTATATGATAATATTTAGATTAGTTTTTATAACTAAATTTAACAAATATGTAGGAGAGCCATTATGAAATTTATCCATTTAAAAAAATAATTATTGGAGAACAAGGGACAAGCCTGCATTAAGGGATAAGGAGGTAGTGTGTTCCTATCTAACTAGTGTCTACTTATCTTAGAAGACCAGATAATATTGGGATAGGTCTGACAAGAGCCTATGGAATGAAAAGGGATGAATGCAACTGAAATAGATGTTTATATGATATTTTCAATGCTTACAAGATAATGAAGTCTCTCTTATAAATTATGAGTTAGCAAAAAGGTGAATAGATCAAGTAAGGGTAGTGATGCAAAGAATATTTTCAAGAAATTAATAATTAATTTTATGTGTCTATAGTCAATAAATTTGGTGTTTATATCAATATAGTATCCAACCCACCTTTCAAAGGGTGATCACTATCTAAAGGATTTTTCCTAGAAACTTGATTGGAAATTGGCTAAGATAGATGATTCTCCTATGGATGTCAGATTCAAAGAATTCCCTAAAGAGGTTGAGGTAAACATGTGTGATGCATTAAAAGAGTGACAACCCAAGTTGGTATATCTAGTTTATTTTGATGCAAGTAATTAAAATAATTCCAAAAATGGGATTAGAAGACACTATAATCCTAAAAACATCAAAAATTAAATTCCACTCTACCCAGTTCATCATATAAAAAAATTGATGAGGATAAAAAGTGGTCAATTTTTTTGTATGAAGTGGTAAATTTTGAATATCATTTTTATAAATCAAACTATCTCAAAATTTTACGTATTGCTACAATAAAAGGTTTATGGCATAGAACTAAAGCCCTGGATGAAGTGGCCAAAAATAGATTTATGCTAGATGTATTAACAATAAATTATATCATTACTGGGGGTGAATAATCTATGGAGGTACACAAAATGAAATTTGATAGGATGTATATATATTAGAATGTGTACCACAAAGCTTATGGGTACCTAAAGAGTAGCTTCTATACTAATAATCTTACTAGATAAATGGTGACAAGAGTGTGGGAAAGAGACATACAGGTCAAATATTATAACAAAAATTGCTTGCATATCAAGAATAATTAAGAAAAAATTAGATATTTCTCCACATTTGACTCATTCTATAGGACATGATGGAATAAAATTTCCTGAAAGACTACTTACTATATTCCATACCCACAACTAGATCAATAATAAGTGTAACAAGGAGATCATTTTTTTTAACCTTTCTCCTATGCTAAAGCTAAAATTTCTCAAGATAATGAATGATTTTTTATCAAAATGTTTGAATTTCAAATAAAAAATTATTCATGAAGTGTGATGAGTGTAAAAAAATATACATAAAATGTAGAGCCACCACATGAACAAAATCACTCTAAAAACTTAAAGAGGAACAAAAATGGCATAATGAATATATTCAAAATTTTCATGTGTAATGTTAATCTAGATTAACTTCAAGGTTGATTAATCATTGTGCATGAAAAATTCCATACAAAGATAGATAATAAATTTAAGTTAATAAGTTATTTTATGAACCTCCTAGTTACTTTTGTTAGAAAAATGAATATTTAAGCTTACCTAGGGTTAATAGGGTAAGTTATTTATTACCTAGGGTTAATTTTATTTACCTAGGTTAATTTGTTGAGAATCTCTCAATAATATATTTGTTCATAGTATGTGAAAACAAATAGTGTGTTTTCTCTATTTTGTATTATAAATACTTTACAATCTATGAGAAAATAATGAGAGATTAATGAGAGAATACAGAGAATTTATAGGATTATCTCCTATTTTTTAGGTGTGAGAAATTTATTTTATTCTCTGATATTATTTGTAGGTTATTTGTTGTGGGTTCTTTCTCCTGGATTGATCTTATGGATCCTGTGTATCTCTTGCTCATTCATTCATGGTATCAGAGCTTGGAGTTCCAGTTAAAGATCCTCTTCCCTAAATTTTTTTCATCTATTAACACAGTCAAAAACATTATTTTTTTGATGTGTTCCAGATATTTTTTATTCTCTCATATTCTGGTTCTTGTTTACAAGTTTTTTTTGGAAATTTTTGTACTTTATGCTCATTAATGACCATACAAATTTCCAAAATCAGAATTTTTTTTCACAGGGGCATAGAAAATAAAGTCAGGAATCCATTTCAATTTGAATTTTTTCATTCCATGTTGGCCGTACAGCTCTTTCCTTCAAAAATTGGTTTACTGGTTCCTTTTGGCAGACTGCAGTACCTGTATGGTTTTCTGATGTGGTAGATCGTATGGTTGAATTTTTTGAAATCTGAGACCTGTTCGTGAAATTTGACTATTATATATTTCATTCCATATAAATTAGGATGAATTTGGACTAGGCCATACAGTGTTTTGGAAGGTTAAAACAAGAATTTAAAAAACTATTTTTAGTTTGCAGCATAGCCATACAATTTCATCCATTTTGAATGCCTTATACTGCATAAAATCAAAATCTGATAATTTTATGTGTTAGCAGACTTCCCAAGTTTTCATTTCCAGCTAAGAAGGATGGATTTGGACCAGGTTGTATAGTGCTTTGGGCAGATCTTGTGGAGCCAATTCTGCATTTGATGAGAGATGTTTTCCTTGGCCTGTGTTTACAAATTTCTTAAAAATTTCCCTGATCACCACGCCTTGCTAGAATGAGAGATTAATGAGAGAATATAGAGAATTTATAGGATTATCACCTATTTTTTAGGTGTGAGAAATTTATTTTATTCTTTGATATTATTTGTAGGTTATTTGTTGTGGGTTCTTTCTCCTAGATTGATCATGTGGATCCTGTGTATCCCCTACTCATTCTTTCATAACTTACCCTATTAACCCTAGGTAAGCTTAAATATTCATTATTATAACACCCTCCCTTAATTGAAACATAGGGAAAATGACGAACAAATATGGGTCCCAGCTACTAGGCCTGATAAGGTACCCATGTACAAACCAATCAAAATATATGAAAAATAAAGGAAGGACTTCATGGGAAATCCCCCCAAGGACAACTTCCTTCACCCCAAGCATCAATCACAACTGAGATTAATTATGATAAATCCAAAGATTATTTAGCATTTATCTCACATGTGTGAGTCATTTTGGCTTTTTTTTATTAATTTTTTAAATTTTTAGTGGTTTAAATGCAAGTCTCTAGCTTTAAAAGTATAAATTTGACTTTGCTAAAGCAACTAGAGGTATTTTATTAAAAATTTGTAGGGAGGAAGTCTTGGGGTCAAATCCCCCTACATTTTTTTTGCATAAATCCATTTTTTTTACTTTTGTATAAGCTAAGGCTAAATTTTTTTTTCATCGAGAGACATTAAATTGTAACAGGAGGGGTGTTTTGAGGAAAAATGAATGTTTAGGTCATTATTGTCAACTTCATCGTCTTCCTTGAGAATGGAATCCCAATTGTTTGAACCCCTAAATTCTACAAATTATCATGATTGGAATCTAAAAATGTAAAAACTCCTTCAATCAAAGGGCTTATGGAGAATTTTTTCTGAAACAACACTTGTAGCATTCACCACTAAAAAAGACAAATATGCATATGGTTGTAAGCAGGATGGGGCTCTTAGATTGATTTGCCTCAATGTCCCAGATAATCTTCAATTTCAAATTGCAGATGCTATAATGCCAAAAGAGGTATGGGAAAAATCTAAAAACCTATTTGGAAAAGTTAATGAGTTTAAAATTTTACAATTAGATGCAGAATTGAGTACTCTCTCCATCAGATTTCCCTTCAATAGATGAATTCTAGGCAAAATTCAAATTTATAAGGTCACAGTTGAAAGCTGGTGACAAGGATAAAACTGATCAGGAGTGCATTTTCATGATTTTTTCAAAGTTGAAAGGACCATATAGTGTTTTTTCCTCTTCTTTTTATTCTATGATGGATACATTAGGTGATGAATTCAAATGCCCTTCCTTTGAAGTTTTTGGTGAAAGATTGACTAGGGAGCAAACAAAATTAATGGCCTTAGATGCTCTACCTAGTCCTAGTCATGCTGTAGTTGCCAATTATTCTAAAGTAAAAACTTCACCTAAGTCTAAACAAAATCAAGCACCTTCAAATAACCCTCTAGAGTCCACCACCCAAACACCTCATCATTCTAAATCTACTAAGACAAAAAAGTCCTTTAAGCAAAAGAAGAAAACATTTAGTCCATGTAATTTTTGTGGTGGTCCTAATTATGATGAAAGTAGATGTTTTAAGAAGATGGAACCATTAGAGGTAGCGGTCAGACAACATAAAATGTCCATTCCATCTCCATCTCCTTCTACTTCTCTTGCAGGAAAAGAGAAAGCACTTTCAGCCAGGGCTATATCTTCATGTCATGATCAGTGGATTTTTAACTCAGGTGCTTCTCACCATCTCACACATTCTAAGGATCTATTGTCTTCTCTTATAGATTACAATACATTACATATTGTTATGGGTAACTCCTCACAGATTGAAGTTTTGGGATCTGGTACTGTTGACAAATAGGATGGATGTTTTAACAATGTATTGCTTGTACCCCAAATCTCTTCTAATATTTTCTCTGTATATCAAATATGTAATTTTGGTACTGGTAAAACTATGGATTTTTCTTCACATGATGTTTTAATAAGAGAATGTAATGATCCTAGTGAGATAGTTGCTACAGGTACAGTAGACCATACTGCAAGACTCTATACTTTTGATAAGTTTGAGTCTTTTATGTCTTATGGTTCTTCACTTATAGCACATGGTAATAATCTTGACAAATTTTGGCATGAGAGACTAGGACATTTTAGTTATAGATATATGAAACAAATGAGTATAAAACATCTTTTAAAAGGCCTTCCTAAAGTCTCATGTATTGATGGGGTGTGTCTTGGTTGTCTAGTTGGTAAACAACACCAAGATCTATTTCCAGTTGGTAAGGCCACACATGCAAATGCACCCTTAGATTTGGTTCATAGTGATTTGATGAATTTTCCAACTCATTCTTTTTTAAGGGCCAAATATGCACTCATAATCATTTATGATTTCACTCGTAAAACTTGGGTATATTTTCTCAAGTTGAAAAGTGAATTTTTTGAGACTTTTAAGGCTTTCAAAGCCTTTGTTGAAAAATAGTCATCTCTTCCTCTTAAGAAGATACGCACTGACAATGAGGGGAATATGACAGTAATGCCTTCTATGATTTTTGTATTGAGCATGAGATACAACACTAGTTCACTATACCACACACTCCTCAACAAAATGGTGTAGCAGAGAGGAAGAATCAAACATTGAAAGAGATGGCTAATTATATCATTCACTCTAAAAATTTGGGTCCACAATATTAGGCTAAAGCTATAAATTATGCAAACTACATTCAAAACCATATGCCTCACAAAGCTATGCAAAATATGACACCAAAAGAAGCTTGGTCTAGGATCAATCCTGATATTTTAGATTTTCACATCTTTGGGAGTCAAGCATGGGCATTAGATCCTGATGACAAATGTAAAGCATTAGAGAAGAAAATCCAACCACTCATTTTTGTTGGCTATTATGAAGATGTAAAACCCTACCATATTTTTGATCCTATCACACATGATGTGTTGTTTCGATGGGATGTTCAGGTTGATGAGCTACCCACTCCATAGGAGTGTACATCTAGTTCTTCTTCTCCCCCTCCTTCTTCTATTGAGGATAGTGAGGATTTGCTTTCTATTTTTGATAATGATGATGTTGTACTTGTTTAGCCACCATAGCCATATTCTTCACCGCCTTTGCCCAAGTGTACAAAGAGCACTCTATAGGTAGTTGGTTCTTTCATTAGTGATCCATCTGATTCTCATCGCACTTGCTCATAGACATCTGGTGTTGCTCTTTTGGGACAAGCTTGTACAAATGATCCACTGTTGTTTTTTGAGGCCATTGGTATACCCGAGTGGGATGTTGCTATGTATGATGAGTATTCTTCATTGATGAAGAATGATACTTGGGATCTTGTCCCTCTTCCTAAGGGAAGAAAACTTGTAAAATGTAAATGGGTCTATAAGACCAAATATGTTGTAGATGGATCAGTAGATAAGTACAAAGCTAGATTAGTAGCTATGGGTTTTTCATAAGTTGAAGGGGTTGATTACTCTGAGACTTTTTCCCCTATAGCTATGATGGATTCTATTCAGCTTGTACTCTCTCTTGCTACTTCACATTCTTGGTCTATTTTTTAGATGGATGTGAAGAGTGCTTTCTTGCATGGTGATCTCTATGAGGAGATCTATATAGAGCAGCCTCCAAGATTTGTCCAGGACTCATCATTGGTTTGTAGACTTTGTCATTCTCTTTATGGCCTCAAACAAGCTCTTAAAGCTTGGTATGAGAAGATGGATAGTTTTCTTTTGAGTTCTAGTTTTATTCATTGTGAGTCAGATCATAATGTATACATCCTGAAGTAAGGTGAGGAGCTTGTCATATTGGTTTTGTATGTTGATGATCTCATCCTCACTGGCAGTTCAAATTCCTTGATACATGACATCAAGGACAAGTTGGTATATAGGTTTGATATGATAGATCTGGGATTTCTACATTATTTTCTTGGTCCAAGTTTTTTAGTCTTCTGAGGGCATCTCTATTAGACAGCAAAAGTATGCAACAGATCTTCTTCATCAATTTGGCATGGCTAATTGTAAGCCTTCCCCCACTCCATATCAGTTAGGTATTATGTTGTCTACCACTTGTATGACTCCTCTTATTGATCCAACTTTGTATAGGTAACTTGTAGGTAGTCTTTTATACCTAACTCATACCCGTCCTGACATCACATTTGCTATGAACCTTATCTCTTGATTCTCACATGAGCCTCATGAGAGTCATTGGCAAGCATCCAAGCATATTTTACACTACATTTGGGGCACCACTCACTTTGGTATACATTACACACCACAGAGTTCTACACATCTTGTTAGATACACTAACTCTGATTGGGCTGGTGATGTTGACACTCGTAAGTCCACTTGTGGATTTGATTTCACACTTGGTTTAGTTCTAGTTTCTTGGGCATGCAAAAAGTAGATTGTTATTGCATTCTCCTCTATTAAGGCTGAGTATCGAGGTGTTGTCAAAGCTAGTCAGGAGACACTTTGGCTTCGATAGTTGTTTGGAGAGTTTGGCTTCACACAGCAGGGTCCTACTAATCTTTGGTGTGACAACCAAAGTGTGATTGCTATTTCACACAATCCTATTGAGCATCAGTGGACAAAACACATTGAGATTCACATGCACTTCATTTGACATCTTATTCAGGATTTCTTTCTTTCTTTAGAGTTTATGCCTACAGCTGAGTAGATTGTAGACATCTTCACTAAACCTTTAGCTTCTCCTCATTATCTTTAGTTGTGAGCAATGATTGGGGTGAAGGAAGTTGTCCTTGGGGTGGATTTCCCATGAATTCCTTCCTTTATTTTTCATATATTTTTATTGGTTTGTACATGGGTACCTTATCAAGCCTAGTAGCTGGGACCCATATTTATTTGTCATTCTCCCTATGTTTCACTTAAGGGAGGGTGTTAGAATAATGAATATTTAAGTTTACCTAGGGTTAATAGGGTAAGTTATTTATTACCTAGGGTTAATTTTATTTACCTAGGTTAATTTGTTGATAAACTCTCAACAATATATTTATTCGTAGTATGTGAAAACAAATAGTTTGTTTTCTCTATTTTGTAATCACAACAAATAGTTTGTTGTCGTAAAAAAAATTATTTGTATTATAAATAATTTACAATCTATGAGAAAATAATGAGAGATTAATGATATAATATAGAGAATTCATAGGATTATCACCTATTTTTTAGGTGTGAGAAATTTATTTTATTCTCTGATATTATTTGCAGGTTATTTGTTGTGGGTTCTTTCTCCTGGATTGATCATGTGGATCTTGTGTATCTCCTGCTGATTCTTTCAACTTTGACTAGTATGCTCACACATGAACACAAGGATGGAGTTTTTGGCCACTTTTTCCTAACATATTTTGAACATGGATAAAATTACATAGTCACATCATTGCCTTTGTGTCTTAATAATCTTGAAGAACTAATCACTGATGAATATTATGATCTATTGTATAATAATAGTGGATCATAAAACATCCATTTAATTATGAATTATTACAAAATGAAGTGCATGAAAAAATCAAAGGGTTAAAAGATAATTTTTTCCAAAATGAATAAATTAGTATTTCTAGTAAAAATAGTTCATTCAAAAAATAACCACCAATCATCTACTTGTAACTAGATAATTATTCTAGTGATAATAAGAATCATACCCAATTTGAATTTCCATAAATGTTGATATAAATAAGGGTATTCAACATTGTGTACATAAGCTTACTTATAGTGGGACACACTCATGAGGATATAGATGGGACTCTTGATAATTTAGAAACATAACTATGGAAAGTTGACACATTTTTTTGCCACATATCATATACACCTAAAAAACAATCTAAGAAGGATCAAGTAAATTAATTCCTTACCTTATTGACGAAGTGTATGACTTCAATGCCTTTATGGATTCACACTTTAGATGGAAACCATAAGATAGTGAGAATAATAAAACCTAAGATGTTCAAGTTCCATATCATGGATGGCATGCCAAAGTTGGAATATAAAGCAATAATAAAATACCTTTAATGTTCTCATTTAACAAAAATAAGGAGTATAAAAGATAATTGTGATCTAAAGTTTATAAAAGGGAAACCTCATCTTAAACCTTTTAAATAACTCAAAGAGATGGAATCTATAAAAAGGGACTAAAATCATGTATTGAACATTAGGTAAAAATAACAATGGGTGGATGTAGAGAATATTGTCTTCAAAATATAATGTATTGGTAAAATGTTTTATGTTTTTTAGATAGACCATTTGTAAATAATAGTAGGATGGTAAATGCTTATTTTTTGACATAAAAAATCCAATACAAAGATGTATATAAACAAATAATCAAAGGTTGCAGATACTCAAACTAAATATTTATAGCATCTCAATCTTGTACATTTGACAAATATAAATCATGGATCTACCATTCAGTTATATACCTTTGTGTTACCAAAAGGCTCATATTCACCATCTAATTATTACTAAATCATTATATCTTAGTCTAATACATGTAATTATAATGATGTAGATCTCATGTATTACATAAATAGCTTAAAATATGATAAAAATCATTCACTGCTTGTTTTAGATCAATACCTATTTTCTATCCCTCTAAACACTACTAACCATAAAGGGACATTAACACAGATGGTAGTATCCAGATCCTTATCTAGTTTCTAGTAGACAAAACTCATAAAAATTAAAAAATTATCAAAACCTATGGGTCAACCTAATTATCTTATTGAACACTACAATGAGATATTTTCAAAAAGTGTCGTATAAATATAAGTCTAATCCTTCTCATTCCTCATCTATAAAATACCAAGAAAACACCTAATAAAACTAAATATATCCATTGAAAAAGCACTATAATATTCCATATTCATCCCTATTTTGATATTTATCATATTAGTCATACCATAGGTCTAAAACATTCAAATATTAGCTCATGAATGAAATTTGTCAAATTACAATCTAGATCACTACATGCATTTGCATATAGGATATTTCACCCTTATGCACACACTTTCCCTTACATAAAGGATAAATTTATAAGTCTGAAGCCCTCCTTGGAGTATTGGATATGTATTAATTCCCCATTGATACATGGGTCAAGTTGTGGTAGCTTAACATCATGAGCCCATTAACCATTTCTTAGAAAACTCATTCCAAGGGTGAAGAAGGGTGAAGAGATAGGACTTGATCAATTAAAAAAATAAACAACCTATATCCTAGATATAAATAAACCATTATAAAGGAAATAAAAAACCTAAAATAATGAATTTGGTTGCATCCAAATCTAGTCATAATTCTATACTAGGTACTTGCATCATAGGTAGGTAGTAACATTAATGGTAATGTCTAGATCTGATGATAGTGTTTCTGGTCGTATAAGTAAAATTTTATGGAATATGATTACTGATCTAGAATATTGGCCCTACATATACACCTATCTTCAATCTAGATCTGCTTACACATAGTAAGCTAACTAACTATCACTTTTCCTTATTTATTATAATATCATTCAGTGGTTTTTCTTTATTATCCTTATCAATATAAGATGTATAAATTCATAATATTATTTATTTGAGTTTTCTATTAATTAATATATTATAGATTAGTCTATCACCCTTTTTTATAGTTACATCTATATTATTAACCCTAGATACCCACACATATCTAAATTTAATGTTAAATATTTAGTGGAATCGATCGTTTGGCTTAAAACCCTAGTTTGAACTAGGGTTTCTTGATTTAGTATTTTATTCAATTTTCATTCTAATTTCAAAATTTAAAAAAATTAAAAATCAAGAAAAATAATTTTCTTAAAATCATGTTTAATATGGATACATATTGTTTGCTTCATTATCCAATATATAATGATAGTCATGGTTTGCCATGTTAAATTCATCATAGATATAATGAAAATAAATTTTAAAAAAAATACTTAACACAAAGAGAGTGTTTTAAAACAAGATCAAACATTAATCTCTCTACACAAATATTTTTGTAATAATATAAATCATATTTCTTAATGCCAATGTGTTTACTTAAAATCCTTTGTTCCCCTTATAGCTTATTTGAGTGACATCTACCACCACATGACCATTATTCACCCATGATTTATATTGGATTTTTTGGTCCATATTATTACTACATGAAAAGGTAAGGGTGCCCAACCTATCTCTCCACCTCTTAATCTACAGCATGTTCCTCCCAATCTTGAACTAGGGATCAAAAGTAAAGGATGTGATCTTATCGACCAACTAAGCAATACACATTCTAATATCTTAGTCCTAAAGATTTTAAAATAATATATTATCTAAAAGGATATTTTATATGAAGAATTGTGTGAAACAAAATTACCAAGTGATATATAACCTACTTACATTTTAGATATTATGTAAGATCTAAAAATAAATCAAATCTCAATACCTTTTATCTAAAATATTTACTATCAAAAGATATTATTAACCAATATTTACCTTTATTTATACAAGTATGGATAATAAGGGAATGAAAGGGTGATAGTTAATAATGTATTTGGTCTAAATATTTTTAGAACATATTACTTAACCACTATGTGTATTAGCACCAGTATTCTTCAAAAATCAGACATGCATATAAAAGGATTTAATAACTCATGCAACCCTCCAATTGGCCAAATCATGTTATATGTGACATTGGGAATAAAAATGGTTCCAATTATAGTCTAATTAATGTCTCAATCATTTCATTATAACTTAATATTGGGTAGACATTGGATACACACAATGGAGGTTGTTTCATCTATATTACATTGATGTGTCAAATTCATACATGCCATTACCAAAGGAGCCAATGATATAAAAACAATAAAAAAATTCAACATTTGATCTTCCTTTATTGTCTATTATATAAAATCAAGATGGAAAAGTTTCATATTGATATGGTATCAATGATGAACTTCTTCCTACTATGATAAATGAATAATTATAAAAATAAAAATTTGATCCACTTGAGCATATTTTGCATAAAATATTCACACTGAAAGGTCTTGGTATATACAAGTTAAATTCATCACCAAAGGATACAAAATTACATTTTAATAAGGGAAAGGAAAAATTATTAGATGAACATGTAAATGTTTGGTATTCAATCCATTCCTATTAGATACAAACATTAAGTTAACCCTTTAATGGTTAGGGACTCACTTAACATCCTAAATTCCCTATCAAAAAAGGTTCAATCATCCCACACAATTATCCAAATCATATCCAATGCCAAATTTATCCTTCACTCAACCAAGTGTATGATCTCTCACATCTTCTAAGAAGGAAACATGATGGTAGACACCTTGGAAAATATGGGCATACTCAACTCAAAATTATCCACATTGATCAAACCCCTCAACATTCCATCCCATATCTACCCATTGATAAATAATGATTCAAAACTATAAGCTCTTCAAGTTTTTAGTAGGGATGCATGCACGAGAAATATAATGATTATCAAAAAAATTAAAATCACTTTATGTCATAATAATGACACTATATTTTAATCTAATGGTGAAAAACGTAACTTCAAAAATTCTCCTACCAATAGTTGTGGACTAAAATAAAATATTAGAATTTTAAACTACTATATGGCCGCTACAACCTTCAACATATAAGTAGAAATAAGACCAACATCATGGGAGGAGATTGGTACCATTGTGAACCAATTTTCTATGCATAATTACAAACTAATCAAAAATTTTGGAGGAAGTTAGAAAAGGGTAGAATCATAGAGTTTATGCTCAGTATTAAAGGGAATGATGATATTCTAGCAAGGGATTTTATGGTAGGATAGAAACAATGCCATGTGATCTTTAGGGGACTCACTATGGAAGTGACATAGGAACCCATGGGGGATGTTATTGACATGACTTATGAGTGAATAAATGCCTTCAAATAAAAATAGAAGAAATAAGAGCTCATGAAGACCTTATTCAAGATAGACATTATCTACTAAATGGACACGAAGGGATTTATAATGGGAGACCTCCCATGGAAATGGTCAGAATTTTGCTTATAGATAATGCACAACCTAAATTTGGAAGGAAAGTTCACCCATATCTTTTTTCACCATTTCTTATTATTAAACCACTTTAAAGGTCATCAAATTAGTCTACCATATTATCTTCTCATGTCACTAGAATCCACAGTCCTATCCTTCCAAAAAAAACCATGATTGACATAATCCACTAAGGACTAATTCTCCTTATTACTAAAATAATGACCCCCTTAAGAAGCTAAGAAATCTATATAGTGGAAAGTATTAAAGAGAAGAACTCTGATAAGGATATATTAGTTAAGGGTAGTGTTAGTGCCTAAAATTGCACTAGATAAATTGGTCCCTTGACCTAGATATTAATTTCTAAGTCTTTTGCCCAACTTCAATCCTCAAATGTTCCTTTGGAAGGTCAAGTTCATGTAAAAATTAGTTAAGTATTTTGTCTTATTTTTACTTGGTGAAGGTTTTTTTCCCTTAGAATTTTTAGGTATTTTACATGAATATGTCCCATGGAAATAGGTCTTTAGGATTTTTCTCTTGGAAAAAAAAGTCTAAAGACTTATTTTCGTCAGACATTTTATCTGCTACAAAAGTTCCAAAGGAATTCAATGACTTATATCTTTCCATCTAAGTGTTTTTTAAAATTTCTAAAGGGATATTTAAATTATATTAGGTCATTTATTTCACAAAAATTATCCATGACAAAAATTTAGAAGGGAAATTACCCTTTAGGAATTTTACCCACACAAGAAGCCTGAAAGAAATCCTTGTTTCAGGAAAAATTCTAAGTCTCATTTATTTCAAACTTTTTGTCTACAACAAAATTTTTGAAGGGCATTTACCCTTCAAGAATTTTTCCTACACAAAAATACTGAAGGAATTTTAAGGTCATATGATTCACCCAAAGGTAATTTCCATAAATCTTGAAGCATCATTTTGGCCTTTCTAAAATTACTGAAGGATCATTTCCTTCAAGCATTTTGCCTTTGAAAAGTTCCCAAGGGGAGCTTTCAAAGGTGAAAAGGACACTTATATAAAACCTGAAGGACATTTTTGAAGGTTCATTTCACCTTTAAAAAATGTCCAAAGGATTATTTCCTTTGGGCATTTTGCCCTTGTACAATTACTAAAGGGCATCTACAAAGAGTCTAAAGGATAAGTATGGAAGGCAAAAGACAATTTTAGAAAGTTTGAAAGGCACTTTCAAGAGATTTAAGGGCCATTCCAAAAGTTTGAAGGTAAATTCAATGGGGAAAGCACCCTTGATAATACATCCAAAAGGTAATTTTCAAAATTCTAAAGGGTATGTTCAAAGTGCCTGAAAGCTTCTTTCAACGAGGTTTCTATGGAGTAGAGGTCTCATTTCTTTCAGACATTTTACTCGAGCAAAAAGTCTGAAGGAATTGCATTTCTTCAAGAGAAGTACTAAGGTCAATTTCAATAGGGAAATAATTTTAGACAAAATACCCAAATCAATTTTATTGACATAGGTAAAGGAGCTAAGTGCCAAATTATTTTGTCAAAAGTGCTAAGTGCCAAATTCTTTTGGTAAAAGTTCTAAATGCAAAATTCTTTCAGCAAAATTTCAAAGACAAATTTCTTCAAGGAAATTATCTCTAACATTTTTTCCCAACATAATGCCCATGAAAAATTTCCTCATAACAAAGTCCTCAAAAAAATATTTCCAAATTGTAGGTGATAGTCTCATAGACATTTTTGATGGGTACACAAATGTCAATTCTTATATATAGGGACTAGTCATTGGAATTTAAATGTCTAAGATGGTCATGTGAGCATAAAATTTATACCTCATAAAGTATCCATTTATTTTTAGATGGAGGTAAATCCAAAGGCTCACATTTATTCAAATAAAGATGATCCAAAGTTACATGATTAATGCTAAAAATTCAAGGGAAATCAAGAAGCCCACACGACTACCAAGTGTCAAGTTCATGGGGCATGTTTTAAAGTCTAAGCATGTTACAAATATATGATGGTATAAGCTGGTAGTTGAAAATTCAATAGGGCCCAAGATCAAGTGAGACACTTTCACATCATGTAAGCATGATAAAATTAGGACTGGCCATCTTCTAGGTACATAAGAGGCTCATGGGGTTATCAAGTAACATATCCTCAAGGCCAAGGAAGAAGTAGTATCTAATCATGCCTCACTCCTTGGATCATGATCCAATGGAGCACATTTTTCACCCCAACATAATTTGATGGTGTGTAACCAAGGTTGAAAAGTTAGAGATCCTATGGGCCAACATAAGAATGATAGGTAGTGTAGCTATATGCCACAAGGATATAGCTCGATCATCCTATTGCAAGATCTATGACTCACATGTGTTCAGGAGGTGAAGATCCAATAGTGTGAGCCAAGATAAACTTTTCAAAGAGCCTAGATTGCATGAGAAGGTGACAAGTGTCTAGATCAGAGCCATTAATCACTTTTAGAACTATGCAAATGCCCAGTTGGATCCAAGGTGAAATGCTACGTGTTAGTATGTGGTAAGATTTGTTTTAAAATATAAAATTGATAGTTATCTCATAGATGTGGTAATGATTCAAAGAGAAGAATAAGGTCCATAAAGCCTTTTCAGAGTGAATATATCCAAATCATGATTGTGGATCTTTTTCTATTCCATATCACAATTAGATCAACTCTCAAGCCATCTTTACAGGTAATGGGCTTTTCCTTAGCATGCAAAAAAAGAGATTTCAAGCCCATAAATTTCCATGATTCACAATTGAGTAAAAATAAATAATTTTTGACTAAGTTGTATATGAGGAAAAAATATGTTTGGCTTTCAAATGATTTTCTCTCTTTAGTTGTGCAAGTGAGTGATCAAGGGGATATTCAGGGGGTTCCACATCAAGACAAGATTTGTTTAGCTCCTCAAGTGAATATCCTCCCTCCAAGCTCATGTGAAATACATTTTTCAAACAACATATCAAATGATATGCTCTAGTAAATTTCAAGTCCTCATCATTCCTTGAAGAGGTAGTTACAAATATGTTTTTTTTTTTTTTAAATCAATGTAGTAAATGGCATTTTCTAGTTGGGATCATCTTGATGGGACTAGAAAAGTTCATTGTGCAATTTTTAAAATTAATAGTCTATAGTCCTAGATTTGGGAAGGATTTAAAAAGTATAAATAGGGGATTTGTATTCTATTTCAAGGTTGTTAGTTGTTGTTGGTAGAGATTGACTTTCAGTTGATATAGGTTATTTTTAGGCATCCATTTTCCTCTAAGTCTAGGATCTACAAAATTTATGGGATCAAGTGTTATGTGTAGACTTTATCTCCCATGCTAAGGTGGTTGAATCTATACAACCATTAGCAAGCTTTGAGAGCATATTCATGGCTCCCTTGTCAAAAAATCAATCTCACCATGTAGCATTTTGAAGTGTTGATGTTTATAATATTTATTTTCAAGCTACTAGATAGTATTTGTAGTTTTTTACTGTAATCATGTTAATGAAATGCAATGACATATTTTATATCTCCTACTGATTGGATATTTGGGTCCATGTTCATTAATGATTATCATTTTAAGCATGCATCTAGGTTATAACTCCCTCTCTATAGTTACTTGTAACTGTGTTATGGAAATACCTCTGAGGGGCACCTTGGGTTTATGAATTTAGTAGGAGAAAGTATTTGAGATTCTAGTTTCAATGTATATCCTTGTCTCTTAGGGATCATTTGGTGTCTATCATTGTCTTGAATTTGAAGTGTTTTCTACATCTTTACTGAGGAACATCATGATGAAGTACTGTTAGATAATTTGTTGTTCAGAATCCACCATGTCACATTCCATTTTATAATTAATTATAAACTTGTTATACCATATCCTAACCCACAAATAACACACCTTGTTACATAATATAAGTGTTACTTACCTTGTAAATGCATATTATATTACATATCTAAATATGTTTGAAGTTTGTGCTTTAAATTCCTAGCATTGTAGTCTTTATTTAGTCCTTTTACTATTAAAAATTCATCAAAATGAAGGTTGTAGTCATATTTTCATCTAACTTTATTAGCTTGTGTATGACATAGATCATTTATAAATTTATTTTGATAGGCCTTCATGGGTGAAGTGTACAGATGTGGTTATGCTCTAGTCACATTTTTCCCGTATTCCAATAAATCCCAATGGATTTTGAATTATGAAATCCCTCCATGAGAGAAAGCTACCCCATAGGTTCTCTCACCTTGGTCTAGGCAAAGACAAAAGTAGTAGGGAGATAACCATACCCTTTTTAGGTGACTCCTAGTCATTTTCTATAGTCTAATGCATTCATGATGCCAAACATTCCCCTAGATACAATGACATTCTAGAGGGTTTCTCATCACTATTTACCATTTTCCTCAAGTGCACAAGGTCATATTAGAAAGGTGTATAACTAGGAACCAACACCAAACTGGCACCATTTTTTAGGATAATTCTTATCACCCGTGTTTCTAAGGACTCTTGTAGAGAGCTAATATCAGTTTGAAAGTTCTCTACCTATGTCTTTATTAATCTAATTGGCCTTTATTCATCAAAAACACCAAATTGGTGTCATTTTTTGGGATTCTTGTAGAGAGCCATAATTATTTCACCTTGTAAGCTTATCTATTGTTACTACATTGATTTGACTATCTTGGCTTTCAACATCATAGCACTCCATTAGGGGAATGCTAGGAGGTTTTTAAGGTTTGATAATTTGACTTATGTTGAATATTTTATAAAGAGCTATTAGTATTTCATGTTGAAAGGTTTTTTGTCCCTTTTGAACATTATTTTGAAAATTTTGGTGTCATTTTTCTCTATCTCTTTTAGCTTTAACAAGTTTATTTTCAGTTTGTATCACAATAGTTTGTAAACTATTTTATTCTACAAGTTTGATTCTAGTGGTGACTCTGACTATATTTTTTGGTTTCAAGAAATATTGGTGCCTATTATAAATATTTTATAAATTTTAGTTATGAGTATCTCATTTTTTGTAAAGCTAGAAGGACTAAGATTATCTTTCAAAGGTGACCCATCAAAGAGACTTGTTCCACACTTGGGTCTTCCTCAAAGAAGAAGGGGACAATTCTAGAGGACTATTTAAGGGAAAATTTTAGTTGTTCAAGACCATTTAGGTATTGATAATCTTGAAATATATGTTAACCCCCCCCCCCAATTATTTAGGACTATCACAACTCTTCTATTGATTTTGAAACACATAGTCCTATTTATTTTCTAGCTCCTTCTCGACTAGATAAATTCCCTCCTAGGTTTGATCTGCCAAGTCCACCTCATTCATCCCATCATATTCCTTTTTCCTTTGTTCTTGAACCACTTATTAAACTAATCATGAGGCATATTTATCAAGAGGAGAATGAATGTCTTGTATTTAGAGTTCATAGGTTTAGCCCTATCAATTTTAAAGTGATAGAAGGATATCTTAATGAGGTTCCACATGAAGTTAGGAAATGTCTTCCAAAATTTAAGGGAACAATGTAGTACACAATGATCAACATCTAAGGGCCTATCAGAATATCATTGAATATTATAAAATTGAGTATGAGGATGTGTGCATAAAATTGTTTGTGTAAATATTAGAGGAAGACTCTCATGACTGGTTTAACTCCCTTCTTGTTGGATGAATTGATTCATGGGAAGAGATAAAAAATGTTTTTAGAATTTATTATGGTGCTAGGATTGATCTAAGGTTTATCTTAGTTGAATTTGAAAATACCAAGAAGAATCTTAATGAGTGTGTGTAGGACTTCAACACTCAATTCAACAAGACCATGATGTAGTTTCCTAAAAACAGTAGGCCTAGTAACACAACATGCTTGATAGACTATTGTGATGCCTTTGATAAGAAGGCTACTTATTTTTTGAGGGAAAAAGCTCCCAATAACTTTTTTTTGGCATTCAATATGTCCATACATATTGAGAACAAAATCAAGGCTATGGGAAAGCCCTTGAATAAGTGGATGATGTGTAGGTAATTAATCTAGAAAAGACACAACCCACAAAGATAGCTAACTTGGAGGAAAATGTCAAAAATTTGGCCTCTACTATTAAATAATTATCATAAAAGTTGGATAGAGATGAAAAGGGGGTCCTTAAAGTGTCTACCATCTATTATAGAGATCCCAATATGAATCAAGCACAAAGGGCGCCTACTTTCCACCATAGAGAAAATGACAGAGGAAAGAGGCGTGCATGTGAAGATAGTTATAAAAAGAAACCATAATAGAGGGGATAAAAAAGATGTTCCTAATCATTTGATCACCAAATTAAATGTTGTAAATTCATACTTAGATATTGATTGGTGTGAAAAATGATTCTTTCTCCAACCTCCATATGATATTGCTGAACAACTTGATGAAGAATTTGATGAACCTGAATATGCATAATCTAATTATGAGATTTTTATGTTTGATTGTCAAATAACTTAGGATGAATTGATTACCTCCATAGAGTTATGGAATAATACTATGAATGATCAGCTTTGGAGCACTGTTGAATTAGAAAGTGTCCCAACTTTTGATTTTACTTGTGATGTCAATGTGGCACAAACATATGAATTATCTATTCATGATTTTAATTTCTTGTGATCTATGATGATCAAGAAATATCCTAGGGGATTTTCATTATTTAAGGATAGAAAATTTTTAATTAATGTAATAGTTTCCAAAAATAAGGAATATAACTTGAGAAGTAGGCAACTAGGTGTTACTTCTCAAGATACTACCCATATAAATTTAAAAGTAAGGAATTCAATAAAAGAATAAAATAAAGGTATAATAGTCTAAGAACCTTCTAAAATAGCACCTATAACCCAAGATGATAAGCCTAGAGTTTTTTTTAAGGAGAAATGAAATGCCAATGTTGTTTATCATCCCCAAAGATGCTAATGAGCTCAAGCAAAATCTACCTTTAAAGGTTTCTATCAAAGTTTCAAATCCACCTCAACCTCCTCCAATTCAGATCTTGAGTGATTACATTCTAGCTAAAGGTGTCATTACCCTTCCACAAAATATGCCTCTTCCTTATTATACTGTATGTGACATGGCTCAAGTGTTGAGTTAGATAAATATCACCATGCCACTTGTTGAGCTATTATGAGTACCTAAACACAAGATGAGGGAATTTGAATATCTAGAATTTGGTGAAAGGTTAAATACAAATGAAGTTGAGTTGTCCCAAGAAACCTTGAAATAAGATGAAGAATCAGAAGAGGTTGTTGAACCTATTCTAGAGGTCTATTTTGGAATTGTGCTATTAGAGAGTAATCTAAACGTAGATCCTTTTTTATACAACTCTGCTAATAAATGGTTTGGTTGTTCATAACTACATGTTTGATTATAGAGATTATTTTAATGTGATTCCCTTGGGTGTCCTCAATGAGCTTGGAGTGAAGATCATGTTATCCTTCTGTAAGTGTTATGATATGGAATCGTGAGAGGTTCTAGTTGTTAGACAAGTCAAAGGGTTGGTGGTATAATTGGTAATTCATCCTGTTAAATACTTGAACATAGACGTGGTAGTTGTAGACTACCTACCTAAATGGGGGGTGTTTCTATCATGTAAATAGGATACCAACATGGGTGGAAGTGTGAAAATGGGCCTTTATTACTCCACTATTTCTTTGGAGGGTAATATGGTCTAACTTTATAAAGAGCCTAAAATGGTACATGTGATTAAAGATCCAAAGCATGCTCTCAATGAAGTGTTGTATATGGATGTTGATCTTGGAAACTTTGTTGGGAATGATGTTATCAAACCACCCACTATTCTTAATATTGAGCCTAACAAAGAAAATTTAGTTTAGAGGATGTGCTTTGATGGGGCTTATTATAATCTTGGAAATGGAATTGGGGTTGTCTTCTATGCCCCCAATGGTAATTTTTTTATTTTTCCTTTCCATATTTATTTTGAGTTCACTAACAATACTACTAGGTATAAGGTACTCTTACTTGGTCTAAGGATTGCCTATGAATATGGAATCAAGTGTCTAATTATTAAGGGAGATTCTTATTTAGTGGTAAATCAAGTCCATAGTGATTTTACCATGAAAAATAAAAGGTTGAAACAATATATGAATGTTGTCTGGGACTTTTTGGAGTTCTTTGATGCATTTAATCTATGTTATCATGGAAAAATTTTCAACCAAGAAGCTGATAAACTTGTAGGGCTAGGTGCTCAATTTGACATTAAAAATATGATCCCTCATTGTCAATATCAAGTGGAGGTGCTTATCAAGCCTTCAATCCCAAACAATGTTCATTAGTGGTAGGCCTTTGATGATGATGAACAGATCAAGAGGTTTCTAAAATTTGAGGCTATGTTCCATGATAATCTCATAGAATTGGATTTATGGTTTAGGTTAATGATGGAAAAGAGACTTTGTTTGGGAAATACATCATTCAACTAAAGACAAACACAATCCCAAGAGGGATAGCTTAGAACCATCATTTGATGGAGTAGATAGAATCAAGTCAAGAGACTTATTCATCTCAAAGGACATGATTAAGTATAACTTGGGTTTTTTTGAGAATACAAGGAAGGTTTGGTTGGGTACTCACTTGAGTGCAACAAAGAATAAATATTACATGCAACTATTAAGGAAGTACTAGGATTTCCTAGCATGGTCTTATTCTAATATAAAAGTATATAAGGAGGAATTATTCCATCATGTCATCCCATTGCAGTATGATAGCAAGAATTTTAGGCAAAAATAGAGACCCATTAACCCCATCTTAGCCACTAAGATGTGGGAGGAATTAAAGAAGATAAGGAATAGTGGTATCATTCAACCCATCAAGTATTCATCATGGGTCACTAACTTGGTCCCTATAAGAAGGAAAAATGGTGATATATAATTATGTTTGGATTTTAAGAATTTAAATAAAGCTTCTTTAAAGGTTAATTATCCCTTGCCTAATGTGAAGAACCTGTTATAGAGAATTAATGGATAAAAAATGTTGTCCACATTGGAGGGATTATTAGGCTACAAATATGTTATTGTCAAGGAATTTGAAAGGTCTAAGACTATGTTCATGATGCCTTAGGGAAATTATGTATATATGAGGATGCCTTTTGGATTGATGAATGCTAGTGCAACATTATAGTGAGCTATGGATATTACCTTTCTAGGGATAATTAACAAGTTCATTATTTTTTATCAAGATGATATCATTATATACTCCTAAATAAGAAAAGAGAATCTGGAGCATCTTAAAAAGGTGTTGATCAGATGTAGGGAGTTCATCATTTCTCTTAATCCTAAGAAGTGCCACTTTAGAGTGTAGAAAGCCAAGTTATTGGGAAATATAGTGTCTAAGGATGGTGTCATGATTGATCCTGAAAGGGTTGAAGCCATCGACAAAGTGCCTATCCCTTACTCCAAGAAATAAATTTAGTTATTATTTGGACAAATTAACTTTATAAGAAGGTTTGTGTCTAATTTCACAGATATCACTCTATCTATTACTTCTATGTTAAATAAGGAATAGACCATCAAATGGGAAGAAAAGGTTTTGAAAGCATTTAGGGACATCAAGGGGGCTTTGAAGTCTACCCCTATTTTATCTAGTCCTAATTACACAAATACATTTCAAGTATTCTCTTTTATGTCATCCAATACTTTGGTTATTGTCTTATTGTAAAAGAATGAGGAGGGTCATGAGAAGCCCATAAATTTATTCATTAAGTTTATGCAAGGTCTTGAACTAAAGTACACTATCATAGAAAAGTAGGCTTTCGCTCTTTTAAAATCTATTAAAACATTGAGGCCATATATTCTGAGTTCAAAGATCATTTCCTACATCCTTCACACCATGGTGAAGGAAATTTCAACTTGAATCGATGCATCTAAAAAGAGGTGTAGGTGGGTCAATAATCTACAAGAGTATGACATGGATATTTAGAACACCAAGTTGGTAAGGGGGATGGGTCTAGCCAAGCTTATGACTGAGACCAATTTGCAATTTGTTGAGGTAAATAATTTTTCTTTTAATGTTGATGATTATTTGAGTCAAGGCCCCCTGGGTTGGTAAGAACCAATGAATAACTCTAAATCTTGTGTCCCAAAATTACATCTTTGTTGAGGATGGAATAACATGAAAGAATCTAGATGGGGTTTTCCTAAGATGTGTGCTAGAAGAGTATACTACTATCCTAATTGAAGACTTCCATAGTGGAATTTTTAGTGGCCATTTCAAACCTAAAGTCATAGCTCATAAAATTATTAGAGATACTTATTGGTAACCATCACTATTCAAGGATGTTGCTCAGGTAGTAAGATGATGTGAGAAATGTCAACACTTTTGCTATGAGGATGAAATCTTTAGGTTATCTTCCCTTTTAGCCAATGATGATTAAAGACCCATTCAGACAATGGGGAATGGATTTCATTAGGTAAATCATTGATTCATCAAGCAATGAACATATATGGATCCTATTTTCAATTGATTACTTCAAAAAATGGGTTGAAGCAATCCTTATAAAAAATCAATGCACTAGGTAGTCATAGATTTTTTGTCAAATTAGATTATTTTTAGATTTGGTGTACCTATTAAGATAGTTTTTGATAATGCCATGATCTTCAAAGCTAAACCTTTGGTGGCATTATGTAAAGACTATGGGATTGATTTGGCCTATGCTTCCAACTACAACCCTCAAGGGAATGGGTAATCTAAATCAAGTAATAAGAACTTGCTTAAGATCATTACATAAAAATTAGAATAAAAAAAGAAGTGGGGTGAGCAATTGAATTTTGCCTTATAGGCTGATAGGATTACACCTAAGAGGACTTTATGTAGAAGCTGTTTTTATCTTGTTTATGGATCTCAAGAATTTTTTCCTATGAATTTTTAGCTTCTCACTTATCAAGTCATGTAGCAACTAAGGGATGATGAGAGAGTCCATCACTATGAAAACAGGGTGAACTAGATTATTGAGCTTGATGAAACTCAAAGACAAGGTCATGAAAGACACCTTAAGCTCAAGGAGAAGATGAAAAAAATATTGGATATAAAGGTTACTCTAAGAACCCTCCAAGTAGGTAATCTAGTTCTTTGGGATAGCAAGCATGAGGAGAAGGAAAGCATATCAAGTTCGAAGCCTTGTGGATGGGTCCCTATTCTATTGATTATAGTATTATGGAGCATACTTTCTTCTTGAGATATCTAGATGGTGAAATATTAGAGATGCCAGTTAAAGTTAGACATCTAAAATAATTCCTTGATTAAGTCCATTTACAACATGTGTACCATATTGTATAGTGTTTTTTTACTTTATCTTTCCATTATTTTGTTTCCCCTTTCTTTGGGCCTTGTTTGTGTAGTTTTTTATGTTCTATTTTGTTGTGTGTTCATTGTTATATCCTCCTGATATATTTTTATATGTATACCATATTTTGTATAGCTTTCATGAGCATTTTCTAAAAAAGTGTTAAGTCCTAACTCTATATCCCAATGGATTAGTACCTATTCTTGTATTCTAAGGTTCTTTTCACACCCACAAATGGTGTGCATCCCTAGGTAAGAGATAGTGTTAGTGCCTAAAATTTCACTAGAATAATTGAGCCCCTTAGCTAGATATCAATGTCTAAGTCTTTTTCCCAACTTCAATCCCCAAGTGTTCCTTTGGAAGGTCAAGTTAATGTAAAATTTGGTTAAGTCTTTTGTCTTATTTTTTCTTGGTGAAGGTATTTTTCCCTTAGACTTTTTTGGCCTTTTTAAAAAAACACAATTTTTGATTGAAATGGGTCTTCAAGATTTTTGTCTCAGATAAAAAATTTGGAAGACATATTTCCATCAGATATTTTGTCTACTATGAAAGTTTTGAAAGAATTAAATGACTTATATATTTTACTCTAAGTGTTTTACACAAGTTCTGAAGGCATATTTCAATTTTTTTGGGTTATTTATTTTGGAATTTTTATCCATAGCAAAAATTCTGAAGGGAACTTGCCCTTTAGACATTTTGCCTACACAAAAATAATAAAGGAAATCCTTGTTTTGATAAAAATGCTAAGTCTCATTTTTTTGGACTTTTTGTCCAAAATAAAAAGTCTGAAGGGCACTTACCCTTCAAGTATTTTTCCTATACAAAAATCTTGAAATAATTATAAGGTCATTTGTTTCAACCAAAGGTACTTTCTAGAATTCTTGAAGGGTCATTTTGGCCTTTGAAAAAAAATTGAAGGATAATTTCCTTCGGGTATTTTACCTTTATAAAATTATTGAATGGATCTTTCAAAGAGGAAAAGGAAACTTACAAAAAACCCAAAGGACACTTTTGAAAGGTCATTTTATCTTTAAAAATATCCAAATGATTATTTCCTTCAAGCTTTTTTCCCTTGAAATTTTCTTGAAGGGAATCTACAAAGAGTCTAAAGGATAAGTCTGGATGGCAAAAAACACTTTTATAAAGTCTAAAAGGCACTTTCAAAAGATTTAAGGGCCATTCCAAAAAGTTAGAGGGTAATTTTTTAGGTCAAGTGCCCTCAAAAATACATATGAAAGGTACTTTTAAAAGTATCGAAGGGTATGTTCAAAGTTCTTGAAAGGTTCTTTCAGAAAGGTTGCCACAAAGCAGAGGTCTTATTTCTTTTAGACATTTTACCTGAGAAAACAATCTAAAGTAATTGTATTTATTCGAGAGAAGTATTAAGGTTAACTTATGTGGGTAAATTATTTTGGATAAAATTCCTAAAATAATTATCTTGACACATGTAAAAGAGATAAGTGCCAAATTCTTTTAGAAAAAGTGTTAAGTGCTAAATTATTTTGGCAGAAGTGCTAAGTGCCAAATTCTTTTGACATAAGAGTAGAGACCAATTTATTCAGGGAAATTATCTCAGACATTTTATTCAAAACAATTATCCCAACAGAATGCCCATGAAAAATTACTATAGAACAAAGTCCTTAAGAGAATATTTCTAAAAGGTGATGGTCTCATGGACATTTTTTATGGGCATGTAGACATCAATTATAAGCTATAGGGATTGGTTGTTAGAATTAAAATATCGTAGATGATCTTATGAGCATCAAATTTAGATCTTGTGAAGTACACTTATATTTTCAAATGGAGGTAGATCCAATGGCTCATTTTTTTAGAGTAAGATGATCTAAAGGTGCATGATCAAAGCTAAAAATATGAAGGAATTTAGGAAGCCTATATGGCTACCAAGTGTTAAGCTCATGGGGCATGTTTTAAAGTCAAAGCATGTTCTAAAGATTTGATAGTGTGAGTTGGTAGTTGACAAGTCAACTAGGCCTGAGATTAAGTGAGACACTTTCACGTGGCATAAACATGCTCAAATTAGGATCAACCATTTGCTAGGTACATAATAATCCCATGGGGATACTAAGTGGCATATCCTCAAGGCCAAAGAAGAAGTATCCAATCTCACTTCACTCCTTAGATCATGATCCAATGGAGTTAATTTATTCACCCTAGCCTAATCTAATAGTGCATAACCAAGTATGAAAAGTTAGAGATCCCATGAGCAAATGTATGAATGAGAGGTAGCACCACTGAATGCCACAAAGATATATCTCGAGCATCTCATTTTAATATATATAGCTCGTGTGTGTTTAAGAGGTAAATATATAATGGTGTGAACCAAGATATATTTTTCAAAGGGCTCAAATTATATGAAGAGGTGACAAGTGTCTAGACTAGAGCCATTAATTGCTTTTAGATCTATGCAGATTCCTAATTGGATCCAAGGTGGAATGCCAAGTGTCAGTATGTGGTAATATTATTTTTAAAGATAAAATTGATTTTTATCTCATGGATTTGGTAATGGTTTGAAGAGCAGAAGAAGGTCCATAAAGACTTTCTAGAGATAATATTTCCAAATCATGATCACAAATCTTTTTTTAATCGATGTCATAATCAAATTAACTCTTGAGCAATCATTATAGGTAATGGGATTTTCCTTAGCATTCAAAAAAAATATTTCATGTCCATAAATGTCCATGATTCACAATTGAGTAATAGGAAAGCATTTTTGAATAAGTTGCATATGAGGAAAAAATTTGTTTGGCTTTCAAACAATTTTCTCCCTCTAATTATGAAACTGAGTGATCAAGAGGATCTTCAAGTGGTTCTACATCAACACAAGATTTTTTTGTCTTCTCAAGTGAATATCCTCCTTCTAAGATCATGTGAAAGGTAGTTTTAATCCAAAAGATCAAATGATATGCTCTAGGTAGTTGTAAGTCCTCATCATTCCTTGAAAATATATTTACAAAGATGATTTGTTTTAAAAACTAATGAAGATCTCAAGCATAGTAAAAGGTATTTTCCATTTGGGAGCATCTTGATGGGACTAGAAAATTTTGTTATAAAATTCTTGAAAATTATAGCCCATAGTCCTAGATTTGGGAAGGATTAAAAAATTATAAATAGGGGCTTCATCTTCTATTTCAAGGTTGTTGGTTATCTTTGGTTGAGATTATATTTAAATTGATATAGGCCATTTTTAGGCATCTATTTTCCTCTAATTCCATGTTATACAAAAAAAATTGGGATCAAGTGTTATGTGTAGACTTTATCTCCCTTGCTAAGGTGGTTACATATGTACAGCGATTAGCAAGCTTTGAGAGCATATTCATGTCTACCTTATCAAAAAAGAAATATTACCATGCCTATCCCCATGGTATCATTATGAAGTTTTGATATATATAATATTTTTTTTCAAGATACTAGAAAATATTTGTGGTTCTTTACTATAATCCTATTAATGAAATGTAATGACATGTTTTATAGGTCCTACTAATTGGATATTTGGGTTTATGTTCATTATTGATTATCATTCTGAGCATGTATCTAGGTTATAAATCCCTCTCTTTAGTTACTTGTAAATGTATTATTGAAATACCTCTTAGGGGAACCCTAGGTTTATGAATTTAGCAGGAGAAAGTATTTGAGATTCTAGTTTCAGTGTATGTCTTAGTCTCTCAGGGGTCATTTGGTGTTTATCATTGTCTTGCATTTGAAGTGTTTTGTACATATTTATTAAGTAAAATCATCATGAAGTATTTTTATATACTTTTCTATTTGGTAGCCACCAACATGCCACCTTCCATTTTGTAATTAACTACAAACATGTTCTACCCTATCCTACCTCACAAATAGCACACCCTGTTGGATATTATAAGTGTTACTTGCCTTTAAAACACATAATATCTTACATATCTAAATTATTTTTGTAGTTTTTTCTTTAAAATCATAGCATTACAATCTTTTTTTAGTCCTTTTACTATTGAAAATTCTTCAAAATGAAGATTACAATCATAGTTTCATCTATCTTTAGTATCTTGTGTATGACATAGAGCATTTGTGTATTTTGTGTGACAACCATTCATGGGTGAAGTGTGTAGATGTGGTTATGCTCTGGTCATATTTATCCCTTGTGCCAATAAATACCCATGGAGTTTGAATTATGAAGTCCCACTATGAGAGAAAGCTACCCCATAGGTTCTCTCACCTTGGTTCAGGTAGAGTCAAATGAATCAGAGAGCTAACCATACCTTTGTAAGTTCCTTCTAGTTATTTTTTTTAGCCTGATCTATTTGTGATGCCAAACCTTCCCCCAGCTACAATGACATTATAGTAGGTTTCTCATCACTATTTTCAATTTTCCTCAAGTGGACAAGGGAATATTAGAGAGGTTTAAAATTGTGAACCAATAGGTAGAAAGAGTGAGTCCTCTCCTTCCACCTACCTAACTCACCCATGGGAGGGTATAATAAGTAAAAACTAAAATAATATGATCTTTTTCCCTTAAAAAAGAGCTAGAGCAAGAAAGTCCACATAAGTCTTCAATTCCCATAGGGACTCAAAAAACCTAACTTAAAAATACATGAATTAAAGGTGGAAAAGGTTTGGAGGAGGGATGATGACTTGGCCCAACTTCCAAAGGATCATAGGAAGAATTTGACTGAGTTCCATGAAAATCTATATAAATTGGGCAGGTAGCTAGTGTCATACATGGAATAATGGAATAATTTCAAAAATGAAATTGTTGATATAAGGGAAGGGATAGGGGAATTGAAATTTTTATAAGGATTTAAACTAGAGGGAACCCCAAAAAGTAAATAAATACTTGCCATCACCTCGAGGAGATATAGCACCAAGAAAGGAAAATTGATGATTGAGAAGGTCAAAGGCTCTCCAAAATAAGGAAAAAACATGGTGAAAGGTTAGGGAACTAAAATCGTAGGGATGATAAGTAAAAATTTGAAGAAGAAGATAGGTGGTAATAGGAAGGAGACCCAATCTATGTAAATACAATATGTGGTTTTGTTTTTAGGTTTTTTATAGGTCCTTTTTTGCTAAAACTCTATGACTTTTTGTGTCTTATAGGATAGGATGGTCTTATTTATTTTTGTATTATTTGAACTTTTTTATTTTTGAATGGTGGTTTTTAGACCCCTATAAAACTAAAGTTTAACCTATCAAATATATCATTTCAATAATGTTTAAACTTCTATTAGTGTAGGTTTTTATTTATCCCTATTTATTAATTAGGGAGATTGTATTTCTTGTGCATACATGGAGTTTTCCTACATTTGTGGGATAGGCTAGCTTATGTGGAGGTGTGTGTCATAGATGTGTCATAGGTGTCATAAGAATGTCATAAGTAACTCCCTTGATGGGAGTTACTTCTCTATTCTTAACACCTTGTCACCACCATTCATGGAGGAGTTACAGTCTATTCATGGGGTGCCTTGTCCACCTTTTGTGGAGGAGTTACTTACATACTCTCCTATTTGTATTCCTCACTTTGGTCATCTCATGTTAATTAGATTTTGGTTTTCTCCATTTTGTCTTATGTAATTTATCTTCTTGTGTTATTTTCAAATTGCTTTAGCTTCTATGTGGTGTGCACTTACTTCATCTCATGTGATCACATTTCCATTACACTCACATTATCCAGATTTTGGCAACAACTCTGATATGGTATCAGAGCATGAATGGTAATTGTGTGTCTAGTTATGCTTTTAGTTCATTTTGAAATCAAGAGGGGTGGAGTTCTCTTTATTTTTTTATTTTTTAGATATTATCTAAAATAAGAAAATATATATATCATTTCTGGTATTGTTTTCTTGGGAATCCTTAGCCTTTGGGTGTCTTGGTTGTCTTCACTTTAGGGGTTGATTCCGTAGTTAGCTTGGGTGCCATTGTTGAGTACAAGGAGTAGAGGGAGGAGCAACAACTCCACGTAGCAGTCTTTCCAGCCTAAAATATCACGCCAACTTCTGCAACACCCAGCATCCTTCTACAGCCATGCCATCAGTTGTACAAAGTCCAAAATAGGTCTGTCTTTTTTTGAATATGGCACAAATTTTCTGATGGCGCATCCTTTCTGCCAGGTCTACTATTATCCTTCTAGTAAGGCACCTTCAATAGTGCCAAGCTTCTACACCTAGCTTTCGGTCTTCAATTCTACCATGCCATCAGGCCATACAACATCCATCATAGGTCTGCATTTATTTTTTTGTCTTTTCTAAGTTAAATTTTGGACTGTGCTATTTTGGTGCCCCTTCCTTACTTGGCATCCCATGTGGCACCCCTTGGACACTTGGCAATCCTTCATTCTATCTATGCTTTATTTTTTTTCATTTTAAATTGACTTGTAAAACAAAAATCAGTCAATTTGACTGAATATTTAGTTTTTAGATAGTTTTGTAATTTTGGGGTTTTTTCATTTAAAACTTGTATCTTCGCCTATCGAAGATGAAGGGTGAGGCCTGAGTTGGTAGGAGGCCAATTCCCCCTCACATAAACCTCTTTTGGATTCCTCATTATGTTCTAAATCCAATGAGTGGTTAGAAGGCCACTTTCTCTCTCATAACAGGCATTTTTTTATGTTTTAGTGCTTTTTTTTGTAAAAACACTAGTTTACAGGAAAATTGAACCTTTAATATCTTGCAAACGGTAGCTCAGATTTGGGTGCCATTTTTAAAAAAAGTGTTTTTAATTAAATTATCCACATTTTAGGCTTTTTATTTGTTAAAAATGCACTATTTTATAAAGTGCCTAAAATTTGGGTCTCTCAGGACGCATTTCCGGCTGAGTCTGAAGTCCTGTTTGCTTTAGTCTTGTACTGATTGCTCTAAAATGCATTCTCAGCTGAGCCCAACATATTTTGAGCATGAACTTGCATATTTGGGGGGGACTCAACATTTTAGGGGGGTGTGATTGTTTTTCACAACTTACATATCTTTGCTTTCATTCTCCTTTCTGCATAAATTCACAACTTGCAATCAACACAACTTCACCTAAATTCAGATTAAAATGGATTATTTTCAACTTAAACCCCTAACACCCTTAAACTATCATGAATGGAAGGTTAAAATGTCAATCATTATTAGAAGTAAAGGGTTGTATAGGATCACCATGGGTACTAAAGTAGAACCCAACATTGATGTTGAAAAGGTCAAGTGGTACAACCGTAGTGATGAAGCCTATGGATTACTGAGGTTGTCTATGTCTCTAAAACTTCTCTTCCATCTAGAATCCTCCCAGACTCCCAATGACATATGGGACACCTTAGAAAATTTATTTGGGAAGCTTGATGAGATGAGAGGTCATGAGCTCAAAAATGAACTCATAAGTCTAAGTCCTAGCAATTTTGACACCCTACAAGACTTTTTCACTAAGTTTAAGGCCCTTAGATTGAAATTTAAATAATATGGGATAGAGAAGAAAGATGATCAAATCATACTTTCTATTCTCACAAAGTTAGGTCCAAGTTATTCAGTCTTTGTCTCTACTTTCCATGCCACAAAAAGTGCCCTTGGCACTACATGGAAAATGCCTTCTTTGGATTCATTCATTGCCAACTTGACTAGGGAGAAAGATAAGCTAATTAAAATGGGCACAATGAATTCTAATCAACCCCAAGCTTTGATATCTAGAAATGGTAAGGACAAGACTTCAACAAAGGAGAAGAAGAAAAAGAACAAGGACCAAGAGAAGAAGAAAGAAAACAACAATCCTGCCAAAAACAACACTGAGACTTCCTCTTCCAATGCTAAACCTAAGAAGGAGAAGGTTAAGTGTGCCTATTGTAAAAATATAGGGCATGATGAACACAAATGCATGAAGAAACAAATAGATCACCTAACTCATCTTCTAGAGAAGAACAACATAGGTGTTCCTGAGTCCATCAAGCAGAATTCATCTACCCAAGATTCTACCAAGGCAAAAGGCAAGGGTAAGGAAAAAGAAAAGGGCAAGGCCCTTGTAGCTACAACAACTTAAACATATTCATGGGTCATTGACTCGAGTGCTTCTCAACACATGGGCCCTTCAATAGTTGAGTTTTCATCTTTAGATCCCTATAGCATGACTTCAATTAGTCTAGGTGATGACACATTAGTTTCTGTTGTAGGGAGAGGGTTAGTTGAAATGGAAGGAGGAACATTCAATAATTTTTTAAGTGTTCCTTCTCTTTCAACCAATCTCTTATCAGTGTACCAAATCACTCACATTGGTTAGGGCATGAGAGTTGAGTTTTCACCAGATTTAGTGGCTATCAGGGAGTTGCATAGTGATACTACAGTGGCAGTGGGTAGGGCAGATCACCAAGCAAGGTTATACATTTCACATTAGATTATTCTCCAAAAACATTACTAACTCATTCAGATGGAGTTATCAAAGTATGGCATGAGTGGTTTGGCCACCTTAACTACTACTACCTTGAGCAACTTTGCAAATATGACATGGTCATTGGCTTGCCTCGTGTCTAATTCTCAAAAGGAATTTTCAAGGGGTGCTCCCTTGGGAAGCATTCTAAAGTAAAATTTGACAAAGGCAAAGCTTGGAGGGCTTCACAACCTTTGGAGTTAGTCCATATTGATGTATCAGGACCCTTTTCCAAACCATCTTTCACAAGGGCCAAGTACATCCTCACTTTCATTGATGATTTCTCTAGGTACACTTAGATATATTTTCTCAAACAAAAGTCTAAAGTGTTTGAAAATTTTCTAGACTTCAAGGCTCTTGTTGAGAAATAGATGAGAAATCCATCAAGGTTATTTAAACTGATAATGGAGGGGAGTATATCAACATCAAGTTTGAGCAATTTTTCACCATAGAGGTGATTGATTTACAATGCATAGTCACTTATAGTCCTTCATAGAATGGGGTTGCAGAATGAAAAAATATGTTCTTGAAAGAGATGGGTAGCTGTGTGATTCGTTCCAAATCCTTAACACCACAGTATTGGGCTGAAGCCGTCAATTGTGCTTGCTACATTCAAAACAAGGTTCCTCATAAAGCTTTGAAAGGGATAACACCCTTTAAAGCTTGGCATAAAAGGAAACTTGATGTTGAGCACCTCAAGGTTTTTGGATCCCTAGCCATGGCCCACATTCTGAAGAAAAAATGCAAAGCTATAAAATGTTAGTCCAAGCCTTGCATCTTTATAGGATATCCAGATGGTATTAAGGGATATCACCTTCTAGATCTAGCCACTCATGAGTTTTTCATCAAGAGAAGTGTCCATTTTCATGAGAGTCCTATAGACTCAACACTTGACACTTCTTCTCCCTCATTGGATCTACTTATTCATGATGATTCCACATCAAATTTAGATCAGCCACAATAGGTTCTTGAGTCAGAGACATCTTCTTCTTCTTCAAGTTTAGATAGTGAGGATAATTATGTAGAGTCATCCACCTCTAGTCAGTCAGAGGATGAGGAGTTAGCACCTGACTTGCCCACTTCTGGGCCACTTTGGGCTAGACAGACACTTGAGAGTGCTAGCACTTGGGTAAGAGATCCTGTAGATGACAAACATACTAAGGGGGATTTTTAGAGAGATCCACATGCCTTCTTTGCTATAGTTTTGGATCCACAGAATTTTTGAGAGGCATCGAGGGTACCTAAGTGAGATAGTGCTATGGAGGAAGAATATTATTCCTTAATCAAAAATCACACTTAGGACTTGACTTCACTTCCTAAGGGAAGAAAGATGGTTTGATGTAGGTGGATATATCAGACCAATTTTGTAGCAAATGGGTCAGTTGATAAGTACAAGGCATGATTAGTCACCAAGGGTTTCTCATAGGTGACAAGCATTGACTACTCAGAGACCTTTGTACCCATTGCAAGATGAATTCTATCTGAATCACCTTGATTATTACCACAACACATGGTTGGGATGTGCATCAGATGGATGTGAAGAGTGCCTTTCTTCACAGAGACCTAGAGGAGGAGATCTACATGGAGCAACCACTAGGATTTGTTCAAGATTCTTCCTTAGTATGCAGACTTAGGAAATTTATCTATGGCCTCAAACAGGCCCCTCAAGCTTGGTATGCCAATATGGATTCCTTCCTTCTCATAGTAGGTTTCACTAGGTGCCATTCTGATCTCAATGTCTACTTCTTACGGCAGGATGATTCGCTCTTTATTTTGGTTCTATATGTTGATGACCTTTTGATCATCGTGAGTTCTTCATCAGCTATTATATCAGTGAAGGCATCTCTTTAGGATAGATTTGACATGACGGACTTGGGTTTTTTCACTCCTTCCTTGGTATCGAGATCTCACAGTCAGATTTAGGGATTTCTCTTGCACAACCTAAGTATGCTCTTGACTTATTGGCTCAGTTTCACATGGTTGATTGCAAGCCATCTCTGACTCCCTTTCTTTTAGGAGTTAATCTTGAGGCTAATTGTTCTTCACCATTGGTTGATGACACTCAGTATCGACAACTTGTTGGTAGTCTCATCTACTTGACTCACACTAGGCTCAACATATCATATACAGTGGAACTTGTCTCCAGATTCATGTAGGAACCTCATGAGCTGCATTGGAAGCAGCTAAGAGGATCTTGCATTACATAGAAGGTTCACATAGATATGAGATTCATTATAGATTTGGAATAGAGGTTGACTTGGTTGGATATATAGATTTAGACTAGGCTAGCAATTCACAAACTCGTAAGTCCACTTTTGGTTACAGTTTCTCTCTAGGTTTTGGTCCTATCATTTCATCTAGCAAGAAGTAGAATGCTATTGCTATATCATCCATAGAGGTAGAGTATAGGGGAGCTATTAATGTAGCTACTGAGGCTATTTGGCTTTAGGGGATACTTTTTAAGTTTGACATTCCTATTAGGTAGCCCACCATCATTTATTATGACAACTAGAGTAACATTTATATTTTCAAGAATCTAGTTCAGCACCAGTAAACCAAGCACATAGAGATTCACATGCATTTCATTCGGGAGCTTATTCATAGTCAGGTCATTGACTTGATATTTTGCCAGTCTTCAGAGCATCTTGTAGATATCTTCACCAAACCTTTCACCGAGAGAAAGTTTATTCATCTATGAGCTCTTCTTGGGGTGCTGTCTACATATGCAACAACATCATCTTCACAGGGGACCCACTATCCTCTTCTTTCTTTTATGTCTCTCTTTTAGGGGGGAGTTTTTTTCCTATGGGTTTTTTCCTTTTCTCTATCTTATGGGAGATTGCATTTATACATGGGTACCTCATCAGGCCTAGTTATTGGGACCCATTTTATATTTCCACACTACCCACCTAAGCTACGCTTATGGGGGGTATTAGTGTAGGTTTTTATTTTTCCCTATTTATTAATTATGGGAATTGTATTTCTTGTGCATGCATGGAGTTTTCCTACACTTTTGGGATAGGCTAGCTTATGTGGAGGTGTGTGTCATAGATGTGTCATAGGTGTCATAAGAATGTCATAAGTAACTCCCTTGATGGGAGTTACCTCTCTATTCTTAGCACCTTATCACCACCTTTCATGGAGGAGTTACAGTCTATTCTTGGGGTGCCTTATCCACCTTTTTTGGAGGAGTTACTTACGTACTCTCCTATTTGTAGTCCTCACTTTGGCCATCTCATGTTTTTCAGATTTTGGTTTTCTTCATTTTGTCTTGTGTAATTTATCTTCTTGTGTTATTTTCAAATTTATTTAGCATCTATGTGGTGTGCACTTTCTTCATCTCATGTTATCACATCTCCATTTCACTCGCATTATCTAGATTTTGGCAACAACTCCGATAACTTCATATAAGTCTCCATAACATATTTTATAGATTTCAACATAATAAATCATTTGCATTCAATAATTTATATATTACTTGAGCATAATATGATATCTTTACCTCTTAATAGACATAAATTAGGTATTATACTTATTTTTACATAAGGATGACCATGTTATAACTATCATGAGATCACTATCCATAATACAAATCTAGATATGACACTTATGCATGCTCCTTGGTAATACCACCAATTTCCCATACCATGTTTCACTATTGGAGTTAACTATGAGAATCCATTGTATGGGATCATAGGATATCATTTTTTCTATCATATATTCCAAAAATACAAAAATATTCATCATTCCCATCTTTTACTATCTCATTAGCATCTATGTTGTTTGGATTATTTTAGTAGATAACATATCACTCCATTCTTATCTACACATATTTCATGCATCTTGGAGTGTGATATAGACATACCTAGACACATAATCTATGCATTTGCATATTTTTTATCTTTCCCTACTCACATAATATAGTATGTTGGGGGCATTATTTATTTGATCATGATTGATACATATTACATACCCTTTATGATAATTTATGCATTATCATGTTTGATCTTATAATTGCTTACACATATTTATATCCATGCTCATATCTTTCATAGTGTACTTTATATGCTATGTTACACATCATTATTGATAGCACATATAAACAAGGACTAGTATAATATGTTTATGTTGTTTGCTTATGTTTTATCTATTTATCACTTTTGTGTGTGCATTATATTACTTGTTATTATATTTATTGATGAACATTTGAATATTTTCCTTTCTTTTTGACCCATGTTCCATTATATATTTATCAAACATTTAAATATGTCATTATGTGTTGATTTTACATTTAAATATGTAATTATATTTAATTATGTGGCATTTGAACATGCCCCTTGTATAAAGTTTCCTTGAACAATTCTTTTACATTATAGTGAGTGATCTTGTGTGTGTTTTCTATTAATTTTTGAGATTTTACTATTACACTTTGGACATTTCCATGATCTATATCATGCATTTTAGGAATTTATGTGATCACATGTTATGAACCTAATTGATATATTTACTTCAAAATTTTATCCTTATATGCTACATGATTTATACACAAGTTAGATAGATACCTTATCCTTTTGAGGTAAGGTACCTATTAAGTTTATATCTCCCTCACCTTAAAATTGGTATCATATTAGTGGGATCATGTCATATGATCATGACCTCCACATTTTTCATAGTTTTTAGATTACAACAGAAACATGTCATAAGAACATGACCTCACACTTATATACATTTTCACATTTACTAGATTTTAGTGGGGGCATGTCATAATAATGTGACCTCCACACTTATACACTTACTTAGTATCTCTATATTTTAATGAGGACATGTCATAATAACATGACCTCCACACATGTATAATCTCTAGTTTAGTTTCATGATTTAGATATATACTTGGGTTAGAATCTTATACATTGCGCCAATTTTGCATATATTCAAAACATATTTTTTCATATTTATGACACATATACTCCATTTTATACATATTATATGTGCATATTCCATTATATTTCACAAAAAATTATAAAATGTACTAGTTATACTACTCACTAAAATGCACCAATTACACCAAGATGTATTATTATCAAGCCTTTTCTACTATATCAGTTGGTTCATTATATAGGTTGGAGTGATTAAATCATTAAAACTCACCATATGTATATATTTGAGTGATTAAATAAACCAATATCACCATATGTATAATATAAGTTAATCAAATGACTCACCCTCATTATATTATATATGTTCACATTTAAGTTGTGAGATTGAGATTTAATAATCTCAATGACCATGTCAAAAATCATCCTTAAATTGGATTGGGATTGTAATACCTTCTAATATCCCTCTTTAGATCTCTAAGGTTTAGGTCTAAACCTTCTCCACCTCTAATGTTTCATAAAGAAACACCTTTAGTAATTCAAATCATCAAGATCCAACATGGTTGCATAAACACATAGGTGTATTCCTTCCTTTCTCTCTTTTTTTTCAATAATTTTAATTATTTCAAATTTAGATTATATTCATGAATTTATAATGTAACATTATCTTTTTTATAATTCATACACTACTGAAGCACTCAAAATAGACTCAAGCAGAGTCAAGGTGTGTTATACACACATAGGTATACATTTCTTTCCTCTAAACTAGTAATTTCATCCTTATGCATTACCATATTAAAGGGCGTTGAGGTAGAATGTATATAATAAAATTAAATATTTATAGCATCTCAATCTTTTACATTTGTTAAATATCAATTAGGTCTCTACCCTTAAACCTCCTTATTGTCAAAAGGATCTAATTCACCATCTCATTATGCCTAAATGATTATCTCTTAGTTTGTTCCATATCATTATGATGAATCATGTCTCTTATACTACACAAAAATATTAAAACTTGATAAACATCATTCACTACCATTTTAAGATCAATACATATTTTATAGCCCTCTAAACAATATTAACCTTAGAGGGACACTAAAACCGATGCTAGTGTCTAGATCCTTATCTAATTTTTAGTAAACAAAATTCATTCAAATTATAAAACTATCAAAACCTATGGCTTATCCTAATTGTATTATTTAACCCTACCATAATATATTTTCAAAATGTGTGGTATAAATACAAGTCTAAGTCTTCTCATTCCTCATTTAAAAAAATACTAAGAAAACACTTACTAAAGCTAAATCAATAAACTATGAAATAACTCTACTCTATCATATCCATCCCTATTTTCATATCAATCATAGGAGTAGGCATAACAGCAGTCTGAATCATTCAAAGAGTATCCCATGAGCAATATTTTTCAAATTACTAGTTATATTACTATATGCATATACATATAATATATTTCACCTTTTTCATATACTTTCCCACACATAGAGTACTAAATAAGTTTAAGGCCCTCATTATATTTTTGTTTATGTAATAAGCACCCATTAATAGAGTGGTCTTTATAGCTACTCAGCACCATGAGCCCACTAACCCATTTTTTAGTAAACTCATTCCAAGGGTGAAGAACAGTGAAGAGCTAGGGTTTGATCAATCAACAAAGAGAGACATATTATATCCCAAATATTAATACACCAACATAAATTTTATATATAACCTATAAAAATGAAGTTGGTCACATCCATATCTAGTCATTATTTCATATTAGACACCTATGTCATAGTTGGATAATAGTATTGATGGTAGTGCCTAAATTTGATGGTAGTGTTTGTGGCCATAGAAATATAATTTATAAAATCTATGAATAATCTAGAACACTATCCCTACATAATTTACACGTATATTCAATCTAGATATGCCTACACATAATAAACTAGATAAGTATCATAATTCCTAGTTTATTTAAACATCTTTTAATCATTGTACTTTACTATCTTTAAAAATATTAGTTATATAAATTTAGATTATTATTTATCTAATTTTTATATTAATTGACCTTATATAGATTATTTTATCACCCTTGTGTTAAAGTTTAATATTTTTAACCTTAGATATTCCGACATATCTAGATTTAAGGTTAAATAGAGCCAAAAATTTCATAAGGAAGATTACATTAATAAAAATATCCTAAGTAATAATCATATTTATATCAAGTATATTTTAAAAATACCTAAATAAGCATTCCATCCATTGATTCATGTGTATATGGGATAAATGATGTTAGTGCATCTAGTAAATGAAGATGAAAAGATATGTATGGGAATGGAAAATGAAGATACTTAGCTTAAATAGGAAGTATATAATGTGGATAAAAGGTTAGGATTCAATATTTAAAACCTACATGGAGAGTAGAAGATTCAATATTATATCAAGATTTATTTATACCAAATAAAATATGGACCAAAATAGATGAAATTAAACAAGATATTGGTGTGGATAGTATCATCTATGAATGGGCACAAAAAAAATATTAAAAGGATGATTGATTAAGATACCTGATAAAGGACATGAGGCCGTTAAATAATACATTAAACTACTTGAACTTGGTAATGAATGTTAAGTTAATTAGTGAAACTATCGAAGATCATAAATTAATATGTGATATCCCCTAGGCCTGATATATGGGTTTATTAAAAATCAATATCTAATAATAGATTATAATAAATGTATTATTATTTAATATAAATGTAATCTTTATATTTATTTTATCTAATTATTTATCATTAATATATTTGTCATTATGTTCATTATCTCAAGTTCACGCAGTCTCAAAAAATTTAAGTGACTTTTTTCAAAGTTCGTAGATTCATTTTTCAATTATAATTTATTTAAGTTCAATTCCTCCACATCAATGGCTTCACTATATAAAATAAATAAATATAACACATTTAAAACATTAATAAATCACATACATTACTTTCAAGAAGTCTATAACATTAAAACAAAACACGTGGAAATCATCATGAGGCTAAAATGTTTGAGTCATGGATTTATCCTTTTTTTCTCATTGAGGTGGCCTCAAAATATGGTAAATAAAATTTATGACTCCAAATATGGTATTTTTTTCAACAAAATATATCAAAATACTATGATCATATCTTAAAATTTAACCAATAATTTGGTATGTACAATGTTTTGAAAAATAAATTGACAGCAAATTGAATTCAAATAGCAATTATAATGGGATCATACGGACATAAAGTCATGGATGCTACATCGACATGTAAATTTATGGATTTAAATGTATACTACAACTAGTTCCCTTAGTCATGAATATATGTATCTAGCATGAAAAATTAGGAAACTTGGTTTAAGACATGATACAATGCATATATGAAGTGATTAATTATTTCAAAAGGGTACTAGAATAAATGAAAACTTATAAGATTTAGATAAATGTATGTGGAATCCACTTTGGTTTTATAAGGTTATGGTGGGATAATTATTTGGCCAATAAATAATATTATCTAATACTTGTACATAGTGTAAATATGTTTTGCATTGGTGCACTAATATTTTTTAATCTTACTTTCATGAAATTATGATGCAATTAGTTAATATGACATAAACATTGGACAAATATTAGAGAGTATTATGAAAACTATTATGTGATACTAGGAAAACTATGGGGCATTATGTGATTAGCATTATGTGATTATTAATACTTAGGATATAAATGGAACCTGATTTCACACTAGTTCCATCCAATAATAGAAACATTAGAATCTAATATCACATTACTTAGAACCAATAATAGAGAAATTGGAATCCAAAATAACACTAGTTAAAAACCAATAATAGTAATATTTAAATACAATATCACACTAGTTAAGAGCCAATAATAAAAATATTTGAATCTAATTTCATCAATTATAAAACTAGAAATGGTGATACTGTAAGTCCAGATTCTTAGATATGTGTACATATTTTAAAAATCATGGTTAAAAACATTTGTATGGTAATAAAATTATGTGCATATTCACCATCAATTTTATATGTATAACAACTAGAATTAGTATTTTTAAACACATAAATTAACATTTAATGTTGAAGTAATGCACTTGTGAACATATTCTCAAATGCACTTATCTCAATAAAATCCATGTTCCTTGATCACTTTTCCTTCAATTATATGTGAATGACCCTTAATCTTAATAAAATTATGATTTTGATATTCTTATTTCACATTATAAATATCCTAAGATCATCCATAAACTAATCCATAGTTATATCTTAGCTACCTATGATCCCCAAACAAGGATGCCTTTTGAGTGTTATCCCACCCACCCATATCATCTAAATTAATGGTGCATCCTCCCATCAAATAATGACTCTTTGATCAATTTCATATTTGCCAAATGGATTTTTTTAGATATTTCATGAAACCCATATAAAATAATTCTAAAATGATCACTATAAAATCACATTTTCCATTCATTTACCCACTAGATGGCAAGATGATAAACACCATTACAAAGAACCAAATAATTATTGAACATTAAGATCAAATTCATTGCTTCTTCCAATTATTAGTTCATATCCATAAGATTAATTATTTAAGTTTGAATACACCTTTGATGTCACAAATCATTACCAAAGAACATTAATCCTACTAGGATTGTACCAGAATCTAGCATTACACTATTCTTTCACACACACATGACTATAACATGGAAGAATTACATGGAGTTTGATCTATGTTCAGAGTATTGGTATGTAGGCAAGTTTAAAACATAGGGGGTGTTGAGGTATATCAAAATTTTCACCTCTAAACCATTTTTTCATTTTATCCATTTGTCATTCATGGTATATTGAGCTAGGGTTATAAGTGAATAATAAGGTGAATAAAGTATTATATATAAAATCAAGAAACATAGATCACACACATAAATCTTACATCTCACATCATATACATCAATTTTCACTCAAAGATAAGAAACCTAACCAAATTCTTACACTCTGTATGGATAAAAACATGACATGGTCAGGTCTAATTAGTGCAACCTCATCTAGAGATCTAACTAAGGCATGTTCTTAGTTCAAAATCATCTCACACAATCATTAGATATGTAGTATCAATCTTAGTATTGCATTCGTGTTTTCTAGCTAAGTTATTTCATTCTTATATTTTCCCTTTCTAGAATTTTAATAAATATATCAAAGTTCCAAATTAGAAAAACTTACTTTATTTCATATCCTAATATTCTAAATTTATGTATAATTTTGTCTTAAATAAGTAATTAATATTTATTTAGCCAAAAAAATTTAAACATATTTTTGAACCCATGTATTTATTTAATATTTCAAAACACTAATGATATCTATATATCTAGGTTTTTATCCTTGTTTTTTCTATTTTGAATCATTGTCTTAGTATTTTTAGATTTGATAAATTATTTATTTGTAATAATCATCCAAGTTCTTATTTCATTTTTTTTCCAATTTAAGAAAATTTTCTACCTATCTTAGACATAGTAATACATTAAGTTGTCTTAAAGTTGAATATTTTAATATTTGAGTTGATAATACCATAATGGTGAAACTAGTTAATACATTTGATTACAAAAATAAAAGATAGTTACAAGTATTTATTTTGAATAATAAAGATATGGAATATGCATTCATAAAGATTTTAGAGAATAAATTAATAAGGCATCTAAAGTTCAATCTTATGAGACTTCTAATCCTACGGGTTCAATGGATACACATTTTTTACCACCACTTTCTATGGGGGAAACCCAAGGATATCAATGGACTAATATTCTAATTCATACTCAATCACTAGGAACACCTCTTTTGGTTAGCACACATTCTTCTCCTAATGTAAAATAGCTTATGCACAAGATTTAATATTTTTAAACTAAGGTTTTACATTTAGAATAAGGAGATTTGAAATGTAATTATGTCATTTATTCTCAAACTCTATTTCACACTCCATTGGTATGATACATTGTATTATATCATCTCCCAACATGTTTCATGGCACCTAATGTTGCACTATATGATGGAAGTAACCTTGAACAACATTTGAGATCATTTCATGCATCATGTTTGGAGTATGCATCCAATAATAGGTTATTCACCAAGTTATTTTTATATAAGTTAAAATAAATATGGTTTTCAATGGTTTTATGACTTACCACATCAATTGGTGTATTCATATAATCCCTTTGTTAATATGTTTTAAGCACATTCTTCATGAATATCATTGAAAATATTTAATATGCTCATACTTATTACATAAAATTGAAATATAATGAACCTATCACATAATATTAATTAAGGTATAATAAAATTTTATCTAAGATGAAACTCCCATGGTAGGTAGATAAATCCAAGATATCTTAAAATAGAGCTTGTTTTTGCCACTACATGAATCCATCATGTTCAAGAGATTATTATCATTCATAGATTTATATCATATAGTTAAAGAAAGGGAAGTCAAATTATTGGAAAGAAATAAGATTAAGTATGAAACCAATCTATATTCAAATTAAAATAATCCAAGTAATACACCACATAAGGTGAGGCCACATTAAAATAAGAATGATCTAAAAGGAAAAAATAAATGCAGTTTTAGAACCAACTTTATGCATTGTATGATTATATCCTCCCAAAAGATGGTTTACTAGCTTACCAAAAGCTAAATATAGGGTACTCAAAACTTTATTATAATCCAATCTCGTGTCTTTCCCTCTCATTAAAGAGGTTGATGTAAGTAAACCTCTTCTAAAGGGATATGACCAAAATGCATTTTAATATTTTCATAGAGCACCAGGGAACTATATTAATAGGTGCATCATTTTAAGGAATAATATTCATTAATTGATAGATGAAAACATCATTGATTACAAAATTACATTAACATTACATGTTTACAGTACCATTATTAGGTTGGTCCAACAAATGTGGCCACCAAGTTTATAGTTGTACCCAGTGCAAGGGTCTTCAATATGTTTCTTGGGGTGACCTTGGATTCAGTAGATCCATGTTATTTCCATAGTTCACAGGTGTTTAAATTATATCTATGTTAATGATTTCATCATAGTTTGGGGTGTCCCATATGAATACCCCCTACAATAACATGATATTTTTATAAATAAAAAATTCTAGTTGAGTACCCCTAAAAGGTTCAAAATAAAGTGTCTACCCTTTCGAGGAGGACTCTCGTTAATAGATCATTTCAGTAGAGATTTTTCATATATTCCAAAAATCCTCTCTCTACTTTCACATATCCTATATTGATATTTAATGGAACTAATGTGTTACACATAAAACACGAACACATAATTCATAAACTCCATGATGGGTTCAAAAAATTCTTAGAGTTCCTCATGTTCAACAACATTCATATTATACTACATATTATCATAACTAAAATTTCACTAACGGAATGAAAGGAAATTATTATTCATATTTTGATTTTAGCTTAGTTCTATCAAATCAATATGGCACTTTCCATTCACAAATGATCACCCCTCTTATAATTAGATACATGACCTATTTATTGTGAGTGCCCTACAAGACTCATAAATTATTATCCTTATTTTTTTCTCAATTTATATATGAAAAATACATAAAATTCAAAACATTTCAAAAAAAATCAAAAATAAGGATCTATGCATGATTTTTGTAGTTTATTTGCATCAATCAATTTATTATTGGTTTACTCAATATTTCTCTTTTTATCCAATTTATATAAAATATTCTTCACAAGTGTAAATTATTGAAAGAAACACATACATGTTTCCATATCAAATGTTGGTGATGACACTATATCAAATTCAAACATTGCATATACACAAAATCGTTATACCTTGATAGTAATAAATTGCACTATTGTCTAGTTATATTTTACTTGTCCAAGTGAACACATGCTTTACATTATTAGATCCAAACTCATCACATGCCTCCTATAAAATTTTTTATATCTTAAAATGTTCATTTGGGCAATAGGTTATACATTATTTAGGTATCCATATTTTTAATACCTCAATTTAATACATTGCACAAAATCAGTTCTTATTTCTCACTTACATTCTCACTATTATCTTATTATATACTCAAGTTAATAAATATAATAATGCTAAAAATTATTCATGTATAACAATATCATGTATCCATACATTATTTTCTTTTTATATTTCTTGCTTCATCACTTGAGTGTGATCAACTTGTTTGTATTGTGGACATTTAAACATGTCCTTATTTGTGGCACTAAGCGTTATTATTATATTTTTATATTCCTGTGAGTGAAATTTGAATGTCTCCCTTATATGTGGCCCTTTAGCCTTATCTTGCATGATTTATGTGTATTATTTATGTATATGTGTCACATGGACATGACACTTGTTTGATATTGTTTCCTCTTTTTTATGCCATGATGGAGATAATGCATCTTCCCTATTCTTCTTAGCCATGATCAATATCAAGCATCCCTCCAGTAGTTGTACTCAGATTTTATTACTCAATTTTGGTTAATTTATCATCACACACTTATTAACATTTATCTCAACCTAGTACTATGTATGCTTGGTTATACATGCATATCCCATTAATAATTATTGCTCATTTTATCTATGATGATGCCATGCTCTCCTATGTTATCATTATAACTCCATAATTAAAATTTTTATGTAACATATTTTCACATAAATTTTTCTCTTGAGTCAAGTTATTTCTCAAGATCTACAACTCACCTCAAAAGAGGGGTAATACACATTGGATTCTCTTAGATAGTAAGCTCATTTAGAATAGTAAACATGCATAAATTGAACATTTTATTAGTTAATCATAGGTCATAAAAATATTGTACTCAGAAAATAGTTTTATAAAACAATGATTCATTTGGACAAGGGTGTAAACCAATTGTGTCCATGGAAACATGTTTTTGTCCTAGCATTCAAAATACAATAACTTCCATATTTCTCAAAAAGTCACTTAGTCTACAGATCAATTAAAATATTTATTAGAAACATGTTTCATGTTTCTACATAGGTTTGTCTAATATTTTTATTAGCTTAGGGGAATCACGCATAATTTGTGTTCCAAGTTATCTAACATATTTTTCATAAAAAGTTACTTCAATTGATATTACTCAATTTCATAATCTATATACACCCAAATATCATATTGGGGGCATGTGCATAGCACATGAATACCTTCTTACTCATATTTTTCATTAGTTTCATAGATGAAATGTCAATACTTTTCATTCTTTATGTTTTATACACTAGGCTTAGATCATACTATATTTTTGTACCAATTTTGAGCTAATTTTACACCAGAAATGAGTCTTATTTCATTTATAGTGTTTGATTCACCTTTTTAAACTAGGTTTGTACCAATGTTTTGGACCATAATTGATCCATTGGAATTCATACAAGTATTCCAAGTTAATATAACTACCTTGAGTTGTGTAATGATGAAGACAAGGCTAACTTGAGTTTTTAAGGACACTATTTTCAATAAGGATTCAATCATGCATAGTCCAATCTAAGTTCATTAATGAATAATAAAATTTCAAGGGTCATAGCCTCTTCAATCACCTAATTTTCACTAGAAAACCCAAATGTTCATTTTCCCAATCAGTATATTCATTCCTTTTTATTAGACCTAAAAAAAATCTTGTCTTTAATTTTTAATTTTTGATGAAGGGTTACTCCACCCATCATTCACACACAACACAATAACAAATATTCTCACTAAAATTTTAAGGAAATAAATCAAATAATTTTTTATTATCAAAAACATAAATTAATATAATAACATGATTGTTTCACCATAAATAAAATTTAAACCTATCATACTTCATGCAAGCTATAGCCATAATCAACACTAATATTATTAAACTACCAAGTCCTAGAATTTTTTTGAAATGGTCAAAATATCCTCCCAAAATGAAAGAATATAGTATTAATACATAATAGGCCCAATATTATAACTAAATTCAAGATTCCTTGATTTGGGAAAAGGTGACATGAGTTAGTAAAAGTATCTAGTCCCCATCTTTATGCACTTGCCCAATGTTAGCTTAGATCCCATTTTTTTCCTCTTTAATTTCTATTTCTAAACTTGTACAAATGTGACCAACTTAACTTGAGGATAAGAATGCAACACAAATTAGTAATTTTCCTTGAAACCTAATTATTATCCTCTCCTAGATAACCACACCTAGAATTGGTAAGTTTCCTTAGAAATCATCATTATCCTTTCCTAGATAAGCATGCTCAAAATTGGTAAGTTTCCTTAGAAAATCATAATCCACTTCACCTATAAATTCATGCCCCACTTTGGTGGGAAATTATATTGAGTTGATTCTTTCACCAAAGTATTTATTTTAAAATTTTGAAGAGATGTGTAAAATTTCATTTCTATACATGCACAAATATAAGCTTACTAAAAATAGCAAGTTACTCTTTTTAACCTTCAACAAATTCTAATAGTCATAAACCAACAAAAAATTCAACCTATTACTGATGTGTCTAAATGAAACATAGATTTTCTTAGTGTTTAAATAACACTTCTCATTTTAGAATTCCAATAATTTAGAGCATGAGTAGCAGGTTAAGGTAACTTGATGTCACCTATGGTGAAATAGCGGCATAGATATGAATAAGTGTTCCAAAAAAATTATAATAAGTGATGGTTAGGAGCCATCATGGTCCATTCTTTGTGAATTACATAGGATCTATGTTAACTCAATGAATTATACCCCACATTTAAACTAAAAACTAATCTAGATATTTATTTATAATGAAGTCTAAACTAAAGTGATCTAGTGTAAAAAAAGAACAAAAGAGGAGGGTAAGGTAGAAAATAAAGTGAGTGAGTGATTGCCTATCTTAGTCTCAAATATTATGAAAAAACATCAATTACAACTGAGTATGCATTCAAACTGATACATAATGCAAAATAGCCTCAGCTCATATTTCACTATATACTAGGTAAACTTGAAAGGATAATGTAAAGAATCACAAGTAAGAACTAAGTTTACTTTTAAATATTTAATACTATAATAAAATAGAATTTTCACATTTGAATATAGATCAAAATAAATTGAAGTAAATCCAAGATTATGCACAAATTAGAAACCATGTGATTAGAAAATGCAACCCAAAAATCAAAGAATCTATTCAAATTTAAGACATAGAACTAGCAATTGAGATAAAAGCTATGTTAGCAATTGACTTATCAAACATGGACAATCTTTGCATAACTACTTGATTATATTAATTGCTTCAAGTATACAAAATTTTCTAAAAATTATTTCTCTTTACAAGATGGTGATACATGACTTTTATAGAAAGGTTGGGAAGTATACCAATCAGTTACAATATACAAGTGTACAAAAGATAAGTACAAATTTCCTTCCCTATAAATTTATAAAATACACTTATCTTTCACAATTAGACTGACCTAGGGGAAATATGCTAGCAGACTAGCATATGCCTTACAAAATAATATTCCTATTCTAAATATTACAATGTTTTTCACAAAAGGAATATTATCTATTGGGTGGGACAGTTGTTGAAGGGTCCCTTTATTGATTTTGTAAAAGATCCATTATTTTTTGATGTTGGTCTTTGATGAGCTCCAGGTCCACAACTGGCTTCATGAAGCATACTTCTTCTTGATCATCCAAGTCTATCTCATCCCTAGCCATAGATTCCTTTATGGTCTTTGCCTCTATAATTTTCTCTTTGGCTATGAAGATCATGTCCAAGATTCTTCTATTATCCCTACTAGACTGACCTTGGCTCTCGTTCTTAATTGATTTCAATACCAAAATGACCATATCCTTGTATTTAGCTTCATCAATGATTTTAAGGGTAGTAGTCTTGCAAGGATTTACCAACATAGCTCTTAAAAGATGCTTAATTCTAATTATCAATCCTTTATCATCCATCAAAAACCTATTAAATTTTTTTTTTCTAAGCACTTAGACCTTTAACCTTGTCTAATATTATTCCCAATATGGCATTCGAATGAGCTAAGCTGGTAGTTTTGAACCTAGGAATCTTGTTTGATCTTGGGTCTCTACCTTTTACCATTATGTTATTAACCCCTAGCTACTTCACATTGTTGGCTTAGGGCATCCTACCTTAATTTTATTTAACTCAAATAATTAAACATATCAAAGAATGAATCTTCAAACATATCCATCATGGTGTTAGGTACTAACAAAATGGCTTGTGTTTCTAGGTTTTCCTTTTCTCTTTCCAAATTTTGGATTCTTTGTTTCATCCCTTAGATCCTAGCCTTAGCTTGAGCTCATTAAGCCTCGATCAAGCTCTCAACATCCTCCTCATGGATAGGAGCTTCACCAAGTTTTTTCCCTCTTACTAAGGTTAGAAATATAAAGGGCTCAACCTTTTGAAAGGTGAATTCGTTAGCTCTCACCATGTATTTCTTAGTGGTGACCCTTTCTAATCCATCTATCTTTGGATTAAGCTACATGGTGGTCGATGACCCTATCAATTTTAGAGGTTCTAAGACCTCTACACCTATGTTACCTAATTCTCCTATAGAATCCATTTTCTTGCCATCTGGTCTTGTGGTAATCACAATTCTTATTTCCTCTTCTTATTTCATAATATCCCTAATCCATGGCTTAATTTCATCATGTAGTTAAATTCCACTAGCCTTTTCCAGTTCCCATGAGTGGGAGAGAGAGGGGATCTTCTACAATTTACCATAGATGAACCAATCAAGGATGATTGGTCCATGGATGGATAATTCATCATTGAATAGATTGACATCACTAGTGGGGTGAGTGAAGATCAATCTTGGCTTCTTTCTTAGTCTAATAGGGACCAATGCTATTTCTAATTTCCTCTTCTCTTGGGGTGCCATAGGGACTATGTCAAGAGCAAGCTCTTTTCCTTTCTCTTCCTTAGGCTCCCCTATTTGGACTTGGGCCTCTTCAATCTACCCTTTTTCCCTATTAGTGCCATATGCCTCTATAAGTTCCTTGAGGACACCCTCAAGTGTCTCATCTAGACCTAAGGAAATAATCTCCAAATAATTAATTGGTGAAAGTGCTCTTTGGAGTAGTGTTGAAGATGAGGGCCCCTCTCTAGGTCTCTCTTCTATCTTTTCCTTCTCATGCCCTTATTCAATCTACTTTTACACAATTTACCCTTGATTTTGTGGCTTCTCCACTTGAGGTTGTTCTTAGGATGTCCCAGATGGTCAAAGTAATAAGTGATATTGGAGAGGATTCATCTACCATGCCTCTCCTACTAGCTTATCATATTTTGTCAACTTGTGCTCAAGCTTGATGTTGTGCCCTTTAATCCTAGCTAGTAATTATTCATAGTTCTTGACCTTAATGTAGATGGTGTCATGAATATAGATATGATGTTAATACTTAGGTTTGGGCATATTCTTCTATTTAAAATTATTACTTAATATATTTTTGGGGTCTCATAATCTGAGTTTATCAAGTTGAAACCCAAATGATTCCCTATGCTTAGACATGGTTTCAACTTGATTCTAATTTTTTAGCATAGTTATTCTAATAATCAAAGGGAATGGATGAAAAATACCCCTAATCTTCTCTTTATAATTTCCATCAACTCCATTGATGAGTTGGGAAGCAATTTCTTGCTCATCCAGCTTACTCGGTACATACATAGGCAACCTATATGGTGAAGATATAATTCCCTCAGTCTGAATAACTATGTAGTGTAGATAGATCCATATGTTAGCCATCATCTCTACATATTTATTGATCAATATATGGACTCTATTCATGGGAACACCTATAATATCCTCCACTATGGCTAGGTAGACACAATCATAGATAAATTGTATGTGGTTCTTATACTTAAAGATGTGTAATTTGGAACAATGGTGGTAAATGGTGGTTTGACCCTCAGGAGACTAATTTAATGTTAGGGAAACTAATGGAGGCAAGAAAGGCATCTAGTATATATGACATCATATAGAATTTTTTAGCTATTTTCATCTTGATAGCAGTGAACCACTTGGTTAAAAAGACACTAATCAAGTCCCCAGTTAGAAGGATGAGCTTTTCTTCCACCATGAAAACATGTAGGGGACCCAAGTATTTCTTACATAGGTGGTTGAGGGGGCTCCTAAGGCTTGATTTAATAGGGTTATGATTACCCTAATTCCCTCCCTAAATTATACTATTAGGATATTACCCTCAAAGTCTCAAAGGACATGGGTTCATTGGTATAACTAAGGTCTAAGGATGGTGTCTAAGTCATGCTCAGATGTCCACTCCTTGAGTTTGGTTAAGTATACATTGGGAATTGGGATCTTATAGTATTTTTTAAAGGCCATAGGGGAAACGTAAGCTACCCTCTTATAATTCCCTTCTCACATGATCTAATCATTATCAACCCTATAATTAACAAAAATTAGAGTGAAAACATATATATAATTGAGAACCTTAAGATTAGTATCTGCATGATGAAGGTCGATCATTTGGACTATGTCTAGGTCATAGTGCCTCCTACTCACCATGGCAATTCTCTACTCCTCCTTGGTGATGGGTTTTAGCTCCTCTATGATGAAGAAGAGTTTAGGCTAATTATTTATGCTTGAGTAATTTAGGGCCAAAACATCTAATTTAATGTCCTTAAATATCCTACCTTCATTATTTATTAATAGGTAGAGTTATATATCCTCTTTCAACTAATATTTATGGAATGCCATGGATTCAACATTTTAATTTAATTACCCTAGATTGAAAATTGGTCTCTATGGTAGCTATTTTTCACTCAAAAACACAATCAATCTTTTTTTAGATTGAATTGTAAACAATTAAGTTCACTCAGGTAATTTTTATGGAAGAATTAGGGTTTTAGAGCTTTAATGGTAGGATGCATCTAGACTCTAGCTTATACATGCCTTGGAATTGATTTAGACCTTTGGCTTTATACTTTCACATTTTTATCCTACAAGATCTCTTTTTTTATCCTTTTTTGCTTACATGGTATGTATGTGGCAATGAGCTAGACCTTTCATGGCATTTTTCATAAATGTTTTTTGAGTACTAGCTGTTGGCATTTAAAATGCCTTCTTTAAATTCACACTATCGGATGAGAATCTTGTGGGTAACTGTGAACTATTGACATGATTCAAGTTTTTATTTATGATTAGATACTTTCTATTCTAAGCCTTATGGTTGTACCACTTGGCATCTTTATATGCCTTTTTGTGCTCCATATCCTATGTTAGTCATTATTTGAAAGAGCATTAGCTATGTGGTGACTCATAGGCCTTTGAAAATTCATTAGTGATTTCATGTCATTGGATCATGAATAATGATGAAGCATAGACTGTCAAATCATCTATTAGTTCTACCTCAAATGGGCTTTCACCATGTGTCAAGCCCATGGGCTCTTGAGACTTTATTTAAAATTCCACGCGGTATTTGTGTCATTGGATCATCTTCTTATGATGAAGCATGAGTCATTGCTCTGTAAAGATACCCAAGATTTAAGTTAGCATATTATTTAGGTGGGACATAGGCTTAAATTCCTTAGGTTAAGGTTTATTTCATGTTTATTAAACACAAAATAAACCTTAGGCGAAGAAATTTATTCCTACATTTTCCAAATTCATACAAAGAGGACCATGGCTAAGTATTTTTAGGCCAAAGTTTACATTGTGTTTAGTAAACACAATGTATACTTTGGGATGAAATATTTATGCCAAGATTATAAAATATGCTCAAAGGGGGTCAAAATAATATAATGGTCTAATGTAAAATAAATTTTTATTGCATTAATAAACACATTAAAATCCTTAGGTTAGAAACACTTGGTCTAAGTTCTACATAACAAAGACTCTTTTAGAATAGGACTCAGTATAAGTCTATAGTTTAAGGTTCATAGGTTCTTTGAAAAAAATGCAATGGGGACCTTAAATTATAGAGTTAGACTAAGTTTATTTTTCATATAATTATACCATAAGACCATATCCATATTTTAAAATTGAAGGTTTCTGCTCTTTGAGCATATTCTCAAGGCTTCTATTAGTCTGCATGGAAATTTATGAGCTTTCTAGAAACATTTTGGAGTATATTTTGACCTTGAGTAGAATAATTCATTATCTTAAATTTGATGGTCTTGTAGATGTCAAATGTGTCCTTATGAAAATTTAATGATGGTTACAAGAATGCCAATTTTAAGTTAGTGAAGCTATTAATTTAATGGGCTTAAAGTTGAAAGTCATGTGGATGTCAAATACATCATTGCGTATGTCAAATGATGGTCATGTGAGAGTCAAATTTAACCTCATCAAATTCTTATGACCCAATGTAGGGTAGCACTTGGAACCTTTGTGGGGATTCCAAGATCTTGGATTTAATTCACTTCATTGGATTGAGGTCTTGTGAGTAAGCGAGAGCTATAAGATAGTGATCTGGGAGCTTGTTCATGATTGGTTATTTTTGTCAGGTGAGCCCCTTTGATTTTAATCCTTAAATTTAAGGGTGACACATGTTTATCCTATGGTCCTTCCATAATCCTTTGAATTTTTAATTTTTCCTTGTTCCATCTAATTAAGTCTTCGTGATGAATCAAAAACCATTAGATGAAGGCTAAGGGTACAACTTTGTTGGGGCCTTCTCACCATTGGATCTTCTTCCTATGATGAAGTGTGGATATTTAGATATTCTAATATGCATGTTATTTAAGTCAAAGTTTAGGACTTTATCACTCTATTAGATCAAATACAATGATAAAGTGAGGGTCTTTAGATCCTACAAGATGTAAAGAAGTTAAGTCAAAACTCAGGACTAAAGTAAAGGATTAGGCTTAGAGTGTAAAAGCTAAGGTTTTGCTCATATTAATAAATACATCAGGGCCTTATATTTAAACCTTTAGGCTAAGACATTTATTAAAGGGACCAAGCTAACATAAAATTGGACTTGGGGAATAGGATCTTAGGCTAACATGTTAAGACTAAGATCCTATTTGTATTAATAAATACAATGGGGTGTTAGATTTAAAATGTTAGGCTAAGGTATAGATAAAAGGGACCAAGCTAGGAAAAATATTAAAATGAACCTACAAAATGAATATTAGTTAGACATGCAAGGAACTTAAAAGGGGAAAATAATAAAGGGGATGAAGTATTTTAGACTAAGTTTTAATCATGTTAATAAACATGACTAAGCTTAAAAAATCAATTTTATACGTAGGTCCAAAATGAATTTCTTTAAAGGTTCCCACCAATTTAGTTCCTGCTAATATTCAAATTTGAATTGAGGGTTTTGCCAAGGTTTTGGAACATGAACTTATGAGGAAAATACACCAAATAACCTATAATTAAAAGCCATGAAGACCATTTATTAGCGATGTTAGAAAAAAATAAATTGAAACATAACTAAGCCTAATTTTGATAAAGTGGATGAAATTCAAATTCTAAAAATGATCTTAATATACCATATTTTCATGGTTAATCTCTAGGGTTTCTCAAGGGTCTAAATTTTCAAAAATAGAGGTATGTTCTCCTCAAAAAATGGTGACTCATGGGGGAAACATAACAATATGTTATAACTTACCGAATCTAATTTAGACAAATAATTAGGTCATCCACTCCACTTGATCAATATCATTATCCAGATTAGATGATGGTTGAAATAAACCTTGTACTTGTAGAATTAAGGTTAAATATGAAGACATAGCCATACTAGGTGTGTTATTTTATTCCACTTACTATATTCCATGGGGTTCAAGAAATAATTTTGAGGTTTCATGTCATTAATCACTAACACTAACTTATAGCATGTTTAGATGTTCATTAAGAACCATGATTTTTAGCTCAAGGAAGTCTTGGGCATTGCTCTACTATTAAATAGACATCCATAGCCCTGCTAGAGATTCCTTTACATCCACTCAAGGCCTTGATCTACTATAATATAGGCATCCATAGCCTTTATAGAGATTACCAGAATCAACTATGGTTATAAAGCTTTTGATTTTGCATTGAATTCTTCTTTTTTATATTTTATTTAGGTCTTTATGCTTTTAGAAAGGTTGTAAACCAAAATATCCATGTTTTAGGATTTGGTCAAATGCTTGATTGTTAGAGAATCACCTATGGCTATAAAATTATCCTAGGCAAGGATGTTGATTAAGTGAAATTATGTCTACCCTTTAACAATTTGAGCTCTCACCCTAAAAGTGTAAGTCTTCTTAAAACCAATTTAAGGTTAGGACAATGCTTAAGTTATTATGGAATGATTGGCTTCTTCCATTGGTCTTTACCAATTTCTTCAAATTACAACATTAGGCTTATATTTTAGAACCATACACATCATATGCATGAGGTACATATCTATATTTCTAAATTTTGGGTATTTAAAAATAAACTACCTAACTTTGAGCTCAAGATTGTCTAGAAGTACTTATTAAAATCAAGGAACAAGGCAACCAAAGCAAACACATAATAAAAATTAGGAAAGCAAGAAAGAAAAGGAAAGTATATATATATATATATATATATATATATATATATATATATATATATATATATACATGCATATATACAAACAAGGGATAGGAAGGAAAAAACATGAAAGAAACTAACTAGCCTACCAATACTAAATATATCCATCTTACTGTTTACTCCATAAAGACCCCAGGGGGAGTAGTAGAGAAGTAGTGCTTGAGGTACTATCCATTGGTGGGCAGTGTAAACTCTTCTCCTTATATATCTTTGAGCTTGAAGGTGTTGTTCACCAGTTTTTTTACAATCTAATATGGGCTAATCCATAAAGGTGTGAATTTTCCATGTTTGTCCTTAGGCTCATATGCTTTGTCCTAAAGGAGAACTAGGTCTCCTTTTCTGAACACCTTAATCTTTTATCTCTTATCAAACCATCTTTTAAATATGGTTTAGTGCCTACTAAAATTAGAAAAGTATTTCTTACTTACATCTTCCATCAGAATTATGTTCAACAATCTTGAATTCACTAATTCCTAACCCTCTTCCATATATTCTTGTATGAATCTATATGTGGGAAAATTAAGAGTGATAGGGAAGATCGGTTCCCATACACACATTAATAGAAAAGGTGATGCCTTCAAGGCTTGTTTAATCTTGATCCTATTTTCCCATAATGTATACTTGAGTAACTTGTTCTAAGTCTTGGGTTTGTCTTCAGTAGATTTCTTGATTACTTTCATCAATTTTTTATTGCTAGACTCAGAAACTCCATTCCCTTGGGGATAATCATAGAATTAAAGCTTTAGACAAATACCATTATCATAAACCCATTCAGTCATCTCTATGGATGAAAATATAGACCCATTATCACATATTAGAGAGACTAGAGTTCCAAATCTATAAAAAATGTTCTCTTCCTTGAAGTTTATCACTTCTTCCATTCTGCATTGTTTAGTGGCTACAATTTCAGCCCACATTGATAATAATGTGTGTAAATAAAGATGAATTTGTGACCTTTAGATGAATTTGGGTTGAACACTCCTAAGAAGTCTAATCCCCATTATGCAAATGGTTTTTCAATCATTACTAGTTGTAGAGGTATTGCTAGCTTAGACTCCTTGGTGATAAAAATATGGAAAGAGTGGCACTCTCTCACATGCTTTTGAGCATCCTTGAAGATAGTTGGCTAATAGTATCCAAATATAATAATCTTATGTGTAATAGTCTTCTCTGATGGGTGTCTATAGCCAAAATTATCATGGAAGGTACTCATGATTTGAGCATTTCCTCTTTTGAAACACACCTGAGGTAGACTCCTTCAAATTTTTTCCTATATAAGACTCCTTTCTTAATCAAATAATGAGAAACTTTGAGCCTTAGAGCCCTTTTTTTCTCCCTTGTTAATCCTATAGGATAGGTACCTTAAATTAGAAAATTAATAATACAATTATACCATTTACTAGCTTGAATGTTTTTGATCAACTTGCATAATAGTTAACTTAGGGTTAATATTAGCAATCATTTGGATCAGACCTTGGAACCTTACTAGTTTTGTTGTTTTCATTTATATTCCATATTCCTACAAAACTCACATCCACTTACCTTTGTATTCTTTGATATCATTATAGCATAACATAAGCTTTGTGGTAGGGTCATGTAGAATAGCATACACCTTATTTCTAAGGATATAATGCCTAACTTTAATTACTTCCTTTACTAATGCATATGCCTACTTATCAATCAATGAGTATTTTAACTTAGCATTATTAAAATTAGTACTCATAAAATTTATTGGGTGATCACACCCTTCAACTTTTTGAGTCAATATATTAGCCATGGTGTGATCAGAGGCAAATGAATAGAGGTAGAAGTCCTTTGAAAAGTTAAGACTTATTAGGTCTAGATCCTAGTTAATGGACTCTTTAATGTCATTAATGTCTTTCTAAATCCTTCATTCTATGATACCTTGGCATCCTTCCTGAGTAAGTCATTTAGTGGCTTGATAATCTTTTCAAATCCAAATGAATTTCCTTACAAATTTTATCTTACCAAAGAATGAATTTATTTATTTCTTACTTTTTGGGGGATCTATTTTGGATATAGCATCTACCCTTTAAAGATATATGGAGATCTCATCCTTGGTTATAGCATGTCCCAATAGCTTACCTTTAGTAACAGAAAATAATTTTCTTAGGGTTTAAGGAAATCCCATACCTTTTGCATATTTAAAACACTATTGCAAATGCATGAAGTGATCTTCCATATTTTTAGAAAAAACCATTATATCATCCATATAAATAATGATGCATTTACCTATCAGGACTTAGAAGGCATGGTCCATAGCTCTTTGAAAAGTAGCTCATGCATTGGTTATCCCATATGGCATCCTATTGTAAGCAAAAGTTCCCCACTTGGTGGTGAAAGTTATCTTCATCCTATCTTATTTGTCAACCAATACCTAGTTATAACCTTAAAATCCATCAAGAAAAGACATCATGGCTTAACCTAAAACAGCTTGTATAACCTAGTTAAGAGAAGGAAGAGGATAATTATCTTTCTCACATGCTTTGTTTAAATTCCTAAAATTATTGAAAAGTCTAATCTCACTATTTTTCTTCTTGATTGGTACTAAATTATCCACCCAAGTAGAGTGCCTGATGGGGAAGACTATCCTAGCATCTAGAAGTCTCTTAACCTCTTTAAAAATCATTGGCTCTATGATAGGGTTTATAGACCTCCAATTTTTCCTAAATGGTTTATAGTTTTATTTAAGAGGGATGGTGTGAGTGATGACCCTTGGATCAAATATATTTAATTCATCATAATACCATGCTATAACATCCCTATATTGGGTAAGGTGCTCTTTAGATTTCTTATTTTTAATGTTTGTGTAGGCTTTTCCAAAGTTTAATAGTTAGGGTTAATCTTGTAGACCAAGATTAATAGAATTATATTATTTCCCACTTACCTTTTGAATCTTAGAAAACTTAGACAATTTATCCTAATCAAATATTCTCTCTAAATAAATCATCCCCTTAGGGATCTTATTACCATTCAACTAAATTACTTTACCATCAAACTTGTCCTCCTTAGATGCATTTTCATTAGTTTCATCAATAATATGAGCATTAAATGCTCCAAAATTAGTCATGAAATATAATATCTATTGATCATCACTAAAAACTTGAAAATGGTTAACATTATCAGACACTAAAGGACAAGGGACCAGCTCAATGCTAAAATTGGGGGAATCTTGGTTGGGCATGAGGTTGGATGCAGTAGATGCTAACTCATTATCAACTTGGTTTTCTTCCCTTGGGATGGAGATAATGTTAAAATCATCAAAGGATTCAATCAAATACTAAACCCTAAAATTATAACTCTTAAGATATAAGATCTTGCATTTGTATTTGCTTCTTTCTTGGTTAACCACTACTTTTAAATCCCCATAAACTAGCAGTTCTTTGACCTTATTATTTATATCAAGATTTTTAGTACAAGTGAATTGGATTCTATAGGAATCATGGTATTTCTCACCAATGGTGTTAGTAAGGATAATACCTACTAGATCCAACCTTGCACCTAACACCCTCAAAATGTAATTTCCATTGTCTAAGAAAAACATGAGCACTTTTGGGATTACATACCTTATCAGTCTCTAGGGTAAAAACCCCTAAGTCTAAGTCAATTATGTTGACTCTCTCATTCACAACATTGTACTACATTATCATGTGTTTCATATTTGGTTCCCTTTCAATCCTAATATGATTAGGAACTCCCTTCCAAGGTAGCCACAAATGTGATCAAACTATGGATATGTAATCATTCAAGGCCTTGGTCCATTCCCTACTCAACAAGATTTCATAAACATTAGGTATATCAATACCTTAAATATAAATGAATTATTTTACTCTAGGCTCACAATCTAGTTTCATGTGAACATTTGAAAGTTTCATAATTACCTTGACTCTATATTTTTCTAACTAAGTAACAACCCTATCAGATTTAATAGGAGTTAAGACAAGTTGTTTACATATACCTATAAGCATTATTTTGGTATAATCACCATAATTTGGTAAGAAATTATGTAATTTCTTACCAAACATCCTAATAATGAACAAGAAAGGAGGAGATTTAGCTTTGGCCTTATGCATAGTCACATTAGCATGGTCAACCTTGGGTGGCTTGTCAGGCATCTTTGATAGAGATTCCAATAGGAGGTCCCTTTGCTATGAAATCTATGTAGGTTCATGAAATGTATTATTAGCCTTTATATTTTTCATGTCCTCAACAATGTTATATCTAGTTTTAGAAGAACTAGGAATATCAATGTTAGGTTTAGAGGTACTCCCTTTGGGTGGCTCTAGATTGTTGCTTGAAGAAGTGTTTGGATGAGTTCTAAAGTTGTTTAGAGGCATTGAGGTAATCAATGACTACCTCTACTCTCTATTCCTTAAGAGATAGGTCTTCTTCAAGAACTATTGAAAGGTTTGGATCTCCTTAAGGATCTCATCATGTTCATTCTCTTCTTGAAAAGGGAAATTAAAAGTATCCACCATGAAGGCTTAATCAAATGACTTGGATCCAGAAGTACCCACACCACTTTCCTTGTTAGGGACTACTTAAATGTATCCAAATCCTCTTAGAAAACCTCAAAATCTTTACAAAACTCAATGCAATCAATTTCATCATGTTTTCCTATGAAATGTACTCTATAATAATCAGGTAATGCAGTATCAATAAATTTAATGTCCATGGTATTATTTTTAGAAGATGTCCCATTATTCTCATTATTATAAAAACTATCATTCTAAAATCTATTACTTAGCCTATTATATATTTGAAATGAGAAGTTCTTACTAGAGCTTTCAGTAGTGTTTCCAACTTGTTTTTGTAGCTGAAGAAAATTAGTGCTTAACTTTTGGACCACTTTTAAGATAGATTCATTCTCACTTTTAGGGGTTTCAAAATTATGTACCTAGTTATTATTAGCAAACTGTATTATATCCCTTTGATCATTTGTATTGAAGCCATTAGTGGGATGATTTAAGAATCCTAAGTTTTGATTGGGATTAGCATGACTCAATGGCAATTGATTTAAGTTTGGAATTTGGTTTAAGGCTAGGATATTTTGGTTATTCCTAGGGAATAAGTTTAGCATGGGAATTAATGGGTTGATGTTTGGCACAAAGTATGCCATTTACCTTTGGGGTTGCATCAAATCATTGATGGTTCCTACATTTAAATAGGCCCTAGCTAATGAATTTATAGTTGGCATGGATCTCTTCAATAATAAAAAGGTCATGGGATCTACTACATCCTTGTAGATTTCTAAAGCTAAGACATAATCAAGTTTACAAGGTTCTATGGTCTTGCTATACATTTTTTGAAATTTAACATTAAATGACCTAATAGGCTCAATTACATTTCTTTTAATGGTGGTGAACTGATGGTAAATTATAGAAAGACTAATAATCTTACCAAATTAATCTATAAAAACATCAGTGAAACCGTCCCAACTAGTGATGTAATTGTTAGGTAAATTCAAGAACCATTCATAGGTAGCAGCCTTAAAGGTAAAGGGGAATAAAATAAAAGCCACATCCTCATGCACAAAATTTAATAATCTTAAGGTAGCTTTAAAATACTTAATGTGTTATGTAGCCATTGTAATACCCATTGGACTAAATGTAGGCAAATAATTCTCAGGGTTACATGGGAGATCATGTACCACACCTATCACATTGATTGAATACTCTCCCAACCAAGCCATACTTGGGTGAAGGTTGAAGGAAAAGGTACCATGAAGAGGTGAAGTTGGAAAATATTTAGATCTCCTACATCTACCTTTGTCATGCCTAGCTTTTCTATGAACCTCAAGTTCAAGCAAAGGCTCCCTTGTCTCTGAGTTTGATCTGGTTTGAATCTTTGGAAATTATAGCTTGAAGTTTAAAGATATTATTTTAAATAGGATGTATCAAGATAATATTTATAAGTAACAAGGATTAAACATGTAAATTAAACTCATTTTGCACATATTACATAAAGAATAGTAAAGGACATTGATATTTGCCTAAAATAGTTCAAAAATGTATCCAATTATGTTAATATGATCTATCTTTATAATTTTAAACTCAAATGAGCTCATATATATGAAAGGTATGCCAATATTTGATAAAAAAAAGCCGTCTTAGCTTCAAATACTACATATTCTCAAAGCTTAAGCTAAATTTACCAAAACTAAGCATCAAATCTTAAATAACCTTGATCTTTGTCTAAGGAAGAACAAAGATATGCCACTAAATGCAAATATTAATGATTTTTATTCTTCTAATCAAATAATTTACTCAAAAACACAAAGATACATTAATCGTAAATCAAAAAATGCTAAAAATAGCAAAGATTCATAGAATTTATGAATTCCCTCATTTTAGAAACAACAATAACATTTGTTGATGTCTCTAAATGCACCATAGAGTTTCTTAGTGTTTAACTAACACTTCTCATTTTATAATTCTAATAATTGAGAGTATGAGTAGCAGGTTATGACAACTTGATGTCACCTATGGTGAAATAGCGGTAGAGGTATGTATAAGTGCTCCATAAAATTTATAATAAGTGATGGTTAGGAGCCATCATGGTCCATTATTTGTGAATTATATAGGATCTATGTTAACTCAGTGAATTATGACCCACATTTAAGCTACAAACTAATATATATGTGTATTTATAATGAAGTCTAAACTAAAATGATCTATTGTAAAAAAAGAGCAAAAGAGGAAGGTAAGGTAGAAAGGAAAGTGAGTGAGTGATTGCCTATCTAGGTCTCAAATATTATGACAAAGCATCAATTGCAAATGAGTATTCATTCAAACTAATACATAATACAAAATATCCTAAGCTCAAATTTCACTATATACTAGACAAACTTTGAAAGATAATGTAAAGAATCACAAGTAAGAACTAGGTCTATTTTTAAAGATTTACTACTATAATCAAATAACATTTTCACATCTAAATATAGAGAAAAATAAAGTGAATTAGATCCAAGATCCTTCAACTAATCTGGCATATGAACAAATTAAAAACCTTGTGATTAGAAAATGGAACCTAAAATTCAAAGAAGATATTCAAATTTAAGACACAAAACTAATAATTGAGTGAAAATCTATGTTATAAATTAACATATCAAACATGGACAATCTTTGTAAAACTCCTTGATTATATTAATTAATTCAAGTATACAAAATTTTCTCAAAATTATCTCTTTAAAATATGGTGATACATGCCTTTTATATAAAGGTTAGGTAGTATACTGATTAGTTATAATATACAGGTGTATAAAAGATAAGGACAACTTTCCTTCCCTAGAAAGTTATAAAATACACTTGTCTTTCACAATTAAACTAACCTAGGGGCAACATGATAATAGACTAGCGTATGCCTTATAAAAGAATATTCTTATTCTAAATATTACAACATTTTTCACAAAAGGAATATTATCTACTAGGTGGGTCTATTGATGAAGGGTCCATTTATTGATTCCATATAATCTCCATTACTTTCTGATGTTGGTCTTTGATGAGCTCTAGGTCGATAACTAGATTCATGAGGCATACTTCTTCCTGATCAACCAAGTCATCCAAGTATCTATAATCCTTGGCCATAGATTCTTTTATGCTCCTTGCCTCTATAATTTTCTCTTCAGTTGTGAAGATCATGTCCAAGATCCTTTTGTTGTCCCTACCAAACTGGCCTTATCTCTTGTTCCTAATTTATTACATTACCAAAGTGACCCTATGTTTGTATTTATCTTCATCAATGATTTCAAGGGTAGTGGCCTTGGTAGGATTTACCAACATAGCTTCTAATATCTACTCAATTCTAATGATCAATCCTTTATCATCCATCAAAAGCCTATTCAAATTCTTTGTCCAAGCATTTGAACCTTAGACCTTTTCTAATATTATTTCTAATATGACTTTCAAATGAGCTAAGCTGATAGTTTTGAACTTAGGAATCTTATTCCTAATAAAACTAATAATGAGATCCCTTACTTGGGTCTCTGCCTATTGCCATTTTGTTATTAACCCCCTAGCTACTTCACATTGTTGGCATAAGGAATCCTAGCTTAGCTTTATTGAGCTCAAAGAATTAAACATATCAAATAATGAGTCTTTAAACATATCCATCATGGTGTTAGGTGCTAATAAAATGGATTGTATTTGTAGGTTTTCATTTTTTCTTTCCAATTTTTTTATTCTTTGTTTCATCCATTGGATCCTAGCCTTAGCTTGAGCTAATTAATCCTCAATCAAGATCTCAACATACTCATCATGGATAAGATCTTAACCAAGTTGTTTCCCTCTTACTAGGGTTAGACCTATAAAGGGCTCAACCTTTTAGAAGGTGAATTTATCAGCTCCCACCATAACTTTCTTGGTGGTGACCCTTTCCAATCCAAATGTCTCTAGATTAAACTAGATGATGGTGGATGACCCTATGAATTTTAGAGGCTTTGAGACCTCTACACCTATATTACCCAATTCTCTTAGAGCATCCATTTTCTTTCCCTCTAGTCCTGAGGTGACCATAATTCTTCTTTCCTCATATTCTTTCATAATATCCCTAATGTTGTACCCAAAAAATGTCACTCATTTTTAGGACAACATATAAGCTATTTTGGTCTTGCAAAGACCAAAATATCTCTTCTCATTTCAAAAAATTGTTCTAAGCTTTCAAAATTGGGAATTATTCAAGCTTTTTTAGTCAAAGGAATAATGGTTCAACAGGTTCAAAGGCTTCTAAAAGGAGGTTAAATCAAAAGAATTAGTTTCCAACACTTAGTCATTTTCAGGATTGGTTCAATGCCTTGGTTCAATCAAAAATGTCCATTGGCAAGCATCTAAGCAAGGATCCAACCATTAAACCATTGAAACTTGAACCATTTTGGTATAATGGGTTGAACAAGTTTAAAGGTTCAATGTCATCGGCAAGAGTTAAGTGCTTCATCAAGGTTTAATGGGTTCAAGGTTCAATAGGATCAACACATTTGGTTCAAAAAAGATCAAAAGGACTCAGCTGAAACAAGGGAATGAACCATTGAACCTTTGAACAAAATTTGGTTCAATTGGTTGGTTCAAGTGACAAAGTTCAAAGGAGTGCCCCAAGAGTCAAAGACACAAGTGCCCTTGTAAAGGGAATTCCCATGGCAAAAAGTGACCAAGGCAAACAAATAGACTAAGACAAAAGCCTGATAGAATCCTAAAGATGCTACCAAGTGTCATCTTTCGAGCCTCATTTCACTTTGATTCTAAGAGCTATGGAAGCTGCCACATGTCCTTTGTAATTTAAGTAGAACGTGCCAAGTGGCATCATCTACATGAATCCAAATGAGTTCTGCATAGTTCTATAGTGTTTCTAAAATATGATGGAAGCCACCATGTGTCATCTTCCATAGGACATTCAAAAGGCATCCAAAGCTTCTATAATTTCAATGGATGCCGCCATGTGTCCTTCATCAAAGTCACAGTGGATGTTGCCATGTGTCATCCATTGAGACACAGTATCAAAGTAGTGGAACCTGCCACATGTCTCTCATCAAATGTAGTGGAAGCCACCACATGTCACCTTCCATGAGAAACTAATATAAGTCCTGAAGACTTTTCAAAGGCAGCTAAAAGCTCAGTGAAAGCTGCCACCTTTTTTGTTGTAACTCCAGGGAGAGTGACATGTATCTGCATCTGTGATTCTAAATTTCTAATAGGTTTCAAAGCCTCTATCAATAAACGTTTCTCAAAGAAGTCATGGAACATTCCACGTGTCCCTTTAAAAATTTTGGTGGAAGCTGACAAGTGTCAATCTCCACAATTTCTCCCTCTTGCTTCTTGTTTTCATAAAGACTATGGTGGACCCCTAGTGAGCTACCATAGAAAAGTGAAACTCACCACGTGTCATCATCTACTTGAATCTCCAAAGAAAATCATAATGCACCATGTGTCATCATCCACTTGACTCTCCAAAGATAAGTGGAAGCCGCCACCTATTCATTTATAACTCTGCAGAGAGTGACGCGTGTTTACGTCTGAGTTTCGAACAAGTTTATAAGCTTATCCTAAGCATTTTTTAGAGCACAATGGAGACCACCACGTGAATCTAAAATAAGTCCTGAGTGTTTTCAAAGGCCACTAAAGCACAACAGAGACCACCACATGTCATCTTCCACCAGACTCATAAAAAATGTTTCTAAAGCCTCTAATAGCAGCAGAAGCTACTGCATGTCCTTGCCTATTTCTAAGTGGATGCTGCCACGTGTCAATCTTTTAGAAAAAAGTGACCAAAGAATAGAGAGGCAATCTAAGGACCTGATTCAACAGCTAAAAAAGGAGAAACAATGAAGAAAAGAATTAGAAATATCCATGCATGAGATATGTTTCAAATGATGGCAGACTCGAGGATGCCAAATTGGTGGCAATGAAGTGTTTGTTGATTTTTTTAGACTTAAGTGTGAAATCCCTAATCACTGCAAAGTAGAGGAAACAATACGAAAGATTTGGAGTGTCAACATAGTGTTTAAATCCAATAGACCTCTTAAACCTAGAAATGTGGATGTAGATTTCTTGAGCCTTTAAAAGACATGACTTGTTCAAGAATAAAGGCAAAGTGAACAATGGTGCAATCAAGAGAGGGAACTAAGAGGATCATCCAGTTCTAGGGGATGACATTTGAGTTAAAATACAAAACTAAAAGTGCATTCAAAGCATTGCATGTGTAGCATGATCTATTCCATGGGATAAACATGCCAAACCTCTCTCAACCTCTATATATTGTAATCTCTTTAATTGTTAAAGGGATGATCTTTTCCTGTCATAGAAGCAAAAAAACTCTGCCTAAATTAAAAGGCATTTATTGAGACTTTGAGCTCAAATTTTTAATCATTTTTCTTCATTTGAATAAGAAAGCAAATGACCTTTTCAGACTTTGTGCTGGAAATAGCCTGTGTTATTTAGGGAATTGTTCATATCTCTATTTCGTAAAAGCATTTTTATTTATTTGATCTAACAAGTAGAACTAATAGAAGTGGTTAGGAAGGTGTCCTGAAGACCAACTGTGGGATGACTTTGTGTCCCCATAAGTAACTTCAATGTGTTTGTATTTTCTTTTTCCTATGTAAAGTACCTTGAGATGATTTTATGCCCCCATTGTTCTTCGTATCTCTCTCTTGGGCAGTTAAGGTGGAGACTTTGTGTTGCACCTTATATTGCTGGTTACTTTGTACTTTGGTTACCAGCTACTTATTCCTTGAAAGGACTCCTATTTTTTCCTGCAAGAATACTTCTGAAAGAAGAGAAGTGCCTTCAGTGTTTCCTAGGATTTCTCCTCTATTTATTAGCATCATCTCTAAAAAAATAGAGATGGATGGTTTGTCCTACCCTTGTGTCTTATTTTTTGCTTATATATATATATATATCTGTATAATTGATAGGGAACCTCCCCTTGATGAGAGGAGAGATTTATCCCCTTTTGATGTAGTAAACCTGCACATCTGGCCAATCAATCTCCCTATTGCTATGGTGATAGGACCTATTTTTCTCACCAGTTAGCTGGTCAACAAAATATTTACCCAACAATTTTTGGTAACTCCGCTAGGGATATAATTTTGTGTAATTTGGAACCTCAATTTTTAGATTGAAACATCACCTATATAACCCTTATCCATTATAGACTCTGGAAACTCTATTTCATGTCTTACCCATTATTCATTATAGCCTTACCATCTTCCTCCACCTCTGTTATTTTATTTGGTCTACAAAACTAGAGCTGCTGGGAAAGAGTGCACAGTTTGAAGCCTCAAGCTGAAATTGAGCCAGTCTTTTTCCATTTTTGTTTTATAATCTGGCCACTCCATCTAGATTTCTTATCTCTATTTTTATTAATTAAATCATGGTAGTTCGAGGCCCTTAGGGTAACTTTTTTGGCCCATTCAACTTGACTCCACCTCTGCATGAACTCCCACATAGTTCAAAAAAGAATTTTCCCAAATTCTTTGGTGATGGGATAGTTCACCCTGATGAACACATTACAGCATTCAACATAGCCTGTGGTGTTATTGGAGTAGAATTTAAAGACATGTTAGTCAGGCTTTTTGTGGAGACACTACAAGGTGCTGCTACAGACTGGTTCTACCATCTGCAAGCTGGATCAGTGACTGACTGGGATACACTTAAAGCCAAGTTTGAAGCAAGGTTCAAGCCTATAGAAGATGCACATGCCTTGCTAGCTCAGCTCACTCAGATGAAGAAAGATCCTCATGAGCCTATGAGGGATTTCATAGCCAATTTTGACAAATTGAGGAACAAAATTCCTATAATTGCTCGACCTACAGCTAAGAATCTCAAATGTTTCTTCATTAATTCTTAGTTACCTGAAGTAAGTTTTATTTTGAGACGTGCTGGTCAAATAGATCTTGCTACAGCCCAACTTTTAGCCACTGAGGTAGAAGATGATCTCATCTTAGCAGGGAAGATAAGAAGAGATTCAAACAAAAATAGATCCTCTTCATCTTCTGAACATTCACCCATAGTCACCACTGACCCAATGGTATAAAAGCTGGCAAATGAATTGCTAGCCTTGAAAAAGCAAATGGCACAAAGTATGTCTTCTACTCCTCTATATAAAGATCTACCAAGGAGGACATTCCCTAATCATCCATATCAAGGTAATGCTATCAAAATTCAAGGGCAACAAAATCATCTTTCTCCCCCATAGAGGAATGCTACCCTTGAAGCACCTCTAATAAACTCGATAGTTGGATATCTGGAAACAGAGCATGTTTCCTATTTCCAACTTGAGTTAGAGAAAAAAATGGTGTTGATCTCTTATGGGAGGATCTAGAAGAATTAGCTGGTGACTCCCACATTGGTTTCCTAAATTTCTAGGATGAACCCAAAAGTGAAGGTGAAGCAATCAAAGGATCATACACAGTATTCACCAGATCCTAGAATTAGTCAGCCCAGTAGTCTGATAAAGAGAAGATAGAGGAGCAACCCCAAATAGCAATTTCAATTACTAAGCAGAGAACCCCTCTTCCTTTTCAATCAAAGGACCCAGTGATTACCAAAGAAGTAAGTACATTGAACATCTATACACCTTCTACTTCAACTTCGCAAACCAGTCCTCTCTCTCCCAGAAATCAAAAGGATGAACTCCCATCCTCTCTTCCAAGTCCATTCCAATCATTTAACATGATTGATCATGTCAAGGAATCCAAAATTCAAATGACTGAGTTTGAATCCCTACAAGTCAATCTTGAGCAATTGGACATTGATGGAGAACTAGGTGCGGACCTGTCTAAGGAAAAATACGTGGCACCCAAACATTAGCCCTTGCAGCACAAATTTTATTTAAGTCTTTAGGTAGGGGTAATTATTTATTTACCAAAGAAGATGTTCATGTTTCTATAGATGAAAGTCCTGTAGCTGACAATCTAGGAATTGATCCAAACAAGACTTTAGGAGAATTGGTAGGGTGTAGTATAAACAAGGAAGGATCTTCTATCTCTAATGAAGAGAAATATGATAAGAGATCAGCTTCTGATGATGACAACAATTCTTCCACCAATGATGAAGTTGAGATTGAGTTGATATCTCCTCAAGAAAATATTCTTCCTTCATGCAATTTGCATGTTAGCAACACCTTTAACATAGCTGGATGCAAATCTCTATTGCTCGGATTGAAGATTGCTCAAGATGAAGAAGTTAAACTCCTTCACATCAAAGGAGATGTTAAGTTGATAGTTTGTTAGGAGTTTGATGTGGACAATACAATCATGTGCTAGATTGAATTAGAAGAAAAATCAATTATGGTAATGGACCATGCTGCTACAAATCAAAATCAGGCAAAGGAATCTTTCACCAAGAGAGTAAGGAGTTATGGTTTCCATTTTGAAGACCACATCCTACCTTGGAATAAGAAGAAGAAAAGGCCAAGAGGAAGACACAAAAAATTAGTTTCCTGGTGGAGAGCTCCATTTACCCATCATCGTTTATGGGGACAAAATGTCTTCTTGCTGGTTTACCAAGATGGTGCACTATTTTCACTGTCTTTCAAGAAGTAACATCTGAAATACTTTAATTCTTGAAGCATCAAATCATTCCATATGTATATATGTATATTTGTATAATTTTTAATTATATTTTTTTTTATTTGTTTTCATTTTTGGAGCCTTTCATTTCTGGGTAGCATGACTCCATAGCCCAATGGCATACTTAAAGACACTAGAGATTCTGGATTCTACTCGCTTCAATTCTTTTTATAATTGATAAAAGTTCCCAAATGGAGCTAGCTGTTGTACCCAAAAAATGTCACTCATTTTTAGGACAACATATAAGCTATTTTGGTCTTTCCAAGACAAAAATATCTCTTCTCATTTCAAAAAATTATTCTAAGCTTTCAAAATTGGGAATTATTCAAGCTTTTTCAGTCAAAGGACCAATGGTTCAACAGGTTCAAAGGCTTCTATAGGGAGGTTCAATCAAAATAATCAGTTTCCAACACTTAGTCATTTTTGAGATTAGTTCAGTTCCTTAGTTTAATTAAAAATGTCCATCAGCAATCATCTAAGCAAGGATCCAACCATTGAACCATTGAACCATTGAAACTAGAACCATTTTGGTTCAACAAGTTTAATAAGTTCAAAGGTTCAATGTCATCAACAAGAGTTAAGTGCTTCATCAAGGTTCAATGGGTTCAAGGTTCAAAAGGTTCAACACATTTGGTTTAATGAAGATCAAAAGGACTCAGCCAAAACAAGGGAATGAACCATTGAACTGATGAACCAAAGTTGGTTCAATCAGTCAGTTCAAGCGACAAAGTTCAAAGGAGTGCCCCAAGAGTCAAAGACACAAGTGCCCTTGCGAAGGGAATTCCCATGGCAAAAAGTGACCAAGGCAAACAAATGGATCAAGACAAAATCTTGATAGAATCCCATGGATGCTACCAAGTGTCATCTTTCGAGCCTCATTTCACTTTGATTCTAAGAGCTACAGAATACACCACGTCTCCTTTATAGTTTAAGTAAAACACGCCAAGTGGCATCATCTGCATGAATCCAAATGAGTTCCACATAGTTCTATAGTGTTTCTAAAATATGATGGAAGCCACCATGTGTCTAAAAGAATGAGCAGGAGATACACAGGATCCATAGGATCAATCCAGGAGAAATAACCCATAACAAATAACCTACAAATATTTCCAGAGAATAAATAAATTTGTCACACCTAGAAAATAGGTGATAATCCACAAATTTCTCTATATCCTCTCAATAATCTCTCATTTATTTCTCATATAATGTAAAGTATTTATAATACAAATAGTTTGTTTCATGTTAACAAACTATTTGTAATGACTACCAAATAGAGAAAACAAACTATTTATTTTCTCATACTACAAATAAATATATTTTTGAGAGATTCTCAACAATAAAATAAATTAACCAAGGTAAATAAATTTAACCCTCGGTAATAAATAACTTACCCTATTAACCGTAGGTAAGCTTAAATATGCATTATTCCAACACCCTCCCTTAAGCAAAACATAGGGAGAATGACAAACAAAGATGGGTCCCAGCTACTAGGCCTGATAAGATACCCATGTACAAACCAATCAAAAAATATGAAAAAATAAAGGAAGGAAGGACTTCATGGGAAATCCCCCCCAAAGACAACTTCCTTCACCCCAAGCATCACTCACAACTGAAGATAACGAGGAGAAGCCAAAGGTTTAGTGAAGATGTCTATACTTTGCTTAGCTGTAGGTACAAACTCCAAAGAAAGAACTCCATCCTGAATAAGATGTCAAATGAAGTGCATGTGAATCTCAATGTATTTTTTCTACTAATGCTCAACAAGATTGCATGAAATAGTAATCGCACTTTGGTTATCACACCAAAGAGTAGTAGGACCTTGCTGTGTGAAGCCAAACTCTCCAAGCAACTGTCAAAGCCAAAGTGTCTCTTGACTAGCTTTGATAGCACCTTGATACTTAGCCTCAGTAGAGGACAATGCAATAGTAGTCTACTTTTTGCATGCCCAAGCAACTGGACCTGAACCATGTGTGAAAGCAAATCCACAAGTGGACTTGTGAGTGTCAACATCACCACCCCAATCAGAGTCAGTGTATCTAACAAGCTATGTATAAATCTTTGGTGTGTAATGTATACCAAAGTGAGTGGTGCCCCGAATGTAGCACAAAATATGCTTGGCTACTTGCCAATGACTCTCATGAGGCTCATGTGAGAACCAAGAAATAAGGTTCATAGCAAATGTGATGTCAGGACGGGTATGAGTCAGGTATAAAAGACTACCTACAAGTTACCTATATAAAGTGGAATCAACAATAGGATTCGTACAAGTGGCAGATAGCACAATACCTGATTGATATGGAGTGGGTGTAGGCTTATAATCAGCCATGCCAAATTGATGAATAAGATCTGTCACATACTTCTGCTGTCCAATAGAGATGCCCTCAGAAGACTGAAAAACTTGAAGACCAAGAAAATAATGTAGAAGTCCCAGATCTATCATATCAAACCTATTTGCCAACTTGTCCTTGATGTCATGTATCAAGGAATCTAAACTTCCAGTGACAATGAGATCATCAACATACAAAACCAAAATGACAAGCTCCTCACCTTGCTTCAAGATGTATACATCGTGATCTGACTCACAACAAATAAAACCAAAACTCAAAAGAAAATTATCCATCTTCTCATACCAAGCTCTAGGAGCTTGTTTAAGGCCATAAAGAGAATGACGGAGCCTACAAACCAATGATGAGTCCTGCACAAATCCTTAAGGCTGCTCCATATAGATCTCCTCATGGAGATCACCATGCAAGAAAGCACTCTTCACATCCATTTGAAAAACTGACCAAGAATGTGAAGCAGCAAGAGAGAGTACAAACCAAATAGAATCTATCTTAGTTATAGGGGCAAAGGTCTCAGAGTAATCAACCCCTTTAACCTGTGAAAAACCCTTAGCTACTAATCTAGCTTTGTACTTATCTACATATCCATCTGCAGCATATTTGGTCCTATAGACCCATTTACATTTTACAAGTTTTCTTCCCTTAGGAAGAGGGACAAGATCCCAAGTATCATTATTTATCAATGAAGAATACTCATCATACATAGAAACATCCCACTCGGGTATACCAATAGCCTCAAAAAATAACACTGGATCATTTGTACAAGCTTTTCCCAAAAGAGAAACACTAGATGTCTTTGAGTGAGTGCGATGAGAATCAGATGGATCACCAACAAAAGAACCAACTGCCTATAGAGTGCTCTTTGCCCACTTGGGCAAAGGTGGTGAAGAAGATGACTGTGGTGGCTGAACAAGTGCAACATCATCATCATCAACAATAGAAAGCAAATCCTCACTATCCTCAGTAGAAGAAGGAGGGGGAGAAGAAGAACTAGATGTACACTCCTATGGAGTGGGTAGCTCATCAACCTGAACATCCTGTCAAAACAACACATCATGTGTGATAGGATCAAAAAGACGATAGGATTTTACATCTTCACAATAACCAAAAAAATGAGTGGTTGGCTTTTCTTCTCTAATGCTTTACATTTTTCATCAGGAATGAATGCCCATTCTTAACTCCTAAAGATGCGAAATTCTGAAATATCAGGCTTGATCCCAAACCAAGCTTCTTCTGGTGTCATATTTTGCACAACTTTTGAGGCATATGGTTTTGAATGTAGTTTGCACAATTTACAGCTTTAGCCCAATATTTTGGACCCAAATTTTTAGAGTGAATCATACAATTAGCCATCTCTTTCAATGTTTGATTCTTCCTCTCTGCTACTCCATTTTATTGAGGAGTGTGTGGTACAGTGAACTGGTGTTGTATCCCATGCTCAATACAAAAATCATAGAAAGCATTATTGTCATATTCCCCCCCATTGTCAGTGTGTATCTTCTTAAGAGGAAGAGACGATTGTTTTTCAACAAAGGCTTTAAAAGCCTTAAAAGTCTCAAAAACTTCACTTTTCAACTTGAGAAAATATACCCAAGTTGTACGAGTGAAATCATCAATGAATGTGAGTGCATATTTAGCCCCTGAAAAATAATGAGTTGGAAAAGTCATCAAATCACTATGAACCAACTCTAAGGGTGCATTTGCACGTGTGGCCTTACCAACTGGAAATGGATCCTGGTGTTGTTTACCAACTAGACAACTAGGACACACCCCATCAATACATGAGACTTTAGGAAGGCCTTTTATAAGATGTTTTGTACTCATTTGTGGCATATATCCATAACTCAAATGTCCCAATATCTCATGCCACAATTTGGTAATATTATTACCATGTGTTATAAGTGAAGAACCAGAAGACATAAAAGACTCAAACTTATCAAAAGTATAGAGTCTTGTAGTATGGTTTGATGTACTTGTAGCAACTATCTCACTAGGATCATTACATTCTCTTATTACAACATCATGTGAAGTAAACTCAACAATTTTACCAATACCAGAATTACATATTTGATATACAGAGAGAAGATTAGAAGAGATTTGGGGTACAAGTAATATATTGTTAAAACATCCATCTTGTTTATCAACAGTACTAGATCCCAAAACTTCAATCTGTGAGGAGTTACCCATAACAATATGTGAAGTACTACAATCTGTAAGAGAAGACAATAGATCCTTAGAATGTGTGAGATGGTGAGAAGCACCTGAGTCAAAAATCCACTGATCATGACATGAAGATATAGCCCTTGCTGAAAGTGCTTTCCCTTTTCCTGCAGAAGTAGAAGGAGATGGAGACGAAATGGAAATTTTGTGTTGTCTGACCGCTGCCTCTAATGCTTCCATCTTCTTAAAACATCTACTTTCATCATGATTAGGACCACCACAAAAATTACATGGACCAAATGTTTTCTTCTTTTGCTTAAAGGACTTTTTGGTCTTAGTAGATTTAAAATGATGAGGTGTTTGGGTGGTGGACTCTAGAGGGTTATTTGAAGGTGCTTGCTTTTTAGACTTAGGTGAAGGTTTTAATTTAGAAGAATTAGCAACTATAGCATGACTAGGACTAGGTAGAGCATCTAAGGCCATTAATTTTGTTTGCTCCCTAGTCAATCTTTCATAAAAAACTTCAAAGGAAGGCCATTTAAATTCATCACCTAATGTATCCATCATAGTATAAAAAGCAGAGGAAAAAACACTATATGGTCCTTTCAACTTTGAAAAAATCATGAAAATTCACTCTTGATCACTTTTATCCTTGTCACCAGCTTTCAACTGTGACCTTATAAATTTGAATTTTGCCAAGAATTCATCTATTGAAGGGAAATCTGATGGAGAGAGAGTACTCAATTCTGCATCTAATTGCAAAATTTTAAACTCATTAACTTTGCCAAATAGATTTTTAAATTTTTCCCATACCTATTTTGCATAGTAGCATCTTCAATTTGAAATTGAATATTATCTGAGACGTTGAGGCAAATCAATCCAAGAGCCTCATCCTGCTTACAACCATATGCATATTTGTCTTTTTCAGTGGTGAATGCTGCAGGGGTCATTTCAGAAAAAATTCTCCATAAGCCCTTTGATTGAAGGAGTTGTTGCATTTTTGGCTTCCAAACATGGTAATTTGTATAATTTATAGGTTCAAACAATCGAGTTTCCATTCCCAAGAAAGATGATGAAGTTGACAAGAACAATCTAGACATTCATTTTTCCTCAAAAAACACCCCTCCCATTACAATTTAACGTCTCCCGATGAAAAAAAAATTATCCTTGGCTTATACAAAATTAAAAAATGGTTTTATGAAAAAAAAAATGTAGGGGGGTTGACCCCAAGACTTCCTCCCTACAAATTTTTAACAAAATATCTCTAGCCGCTTTAGCAAATTCAAATTTGAACTCTCAAAGCTAGAAACTTACATTTAAACCACAAAAAAAATTTAAAAAAAAATTTAAAAAGCCAAAAATGACTCACACATGTGAGATAACATCTGAATAATCTTTGGATTTAATCATAATAAACTCTTTTCCAGCAAGGCATAGAGGTCAGAAAAAATTTTGAGAAATTTTGTAAACACAGCCAAGGAAAAAACACCTCTCAGCAATTCAGAATGGCTCCATTGGATCTGCCCAAAGGACTATACATCCTAGTAAAAATACATCCTTCTCAGCATGAAATTAAATCCTTGGAAGTCTTATTTCACATGAAATTTTCAGATTTATAATTTATGAATCATAAGGCATTCAAAAATGATAAATCTATACGGCTATGCAGCAAACAAAAAAACAATTTTTAAATCCCTGTTGTAACCTCCCAAAATGTTGTACGACCTCATCCAAATTCATCCAAATTTATATGGATAGGAATATATAATAGTCATATTTTATTAACAGGTCTCAGATTCCAAAAAATTCAACCGTACGATCTGCCACGTCATAAAAATGGACAGGTACTATAGTCTGCCAACAGTCTACCAGTTTTTGAATGAAAGAGCTGCAAGCCCAGATCCAAATGAGAAAATTGGAATTTAAATGGATTCCTAAATTTATTTTCTATGCCCCTATCAAAAAATATATGATTTTTTAAATCTGTACGGTCATTTAATGAGCATAAAGTACAAAAAATTTCAAAAAAAACTTGTAAATAAGAACCAGAATTTGAGAGAATTAAAAATATCTATAACACATCAATAAAATAATGTTTTTGAATGTGTTAAAAGATAAAAAAATTCAAGGAATAGGATCTTCAACTATAACTCCAAGCTTTGATACCATGAAAGAATGAGCAGGAGATACACAGGATCCACAGGATCAATCCAGGAGAAAGAACCCACAACAAATAACCTGCAAATATTTCCAGAGAATAAATAAATTTGTCACACCTATAAAATAGGTGATAATCCACAAATTTATCTATATCCTCTCAATAATATCTCATTTATTTCTCATATAATGTAAATTATTTATAATACAAATAGTTAGTTTCATGTTAACAAACTATTTGTAATGATTACAAAATAGAGAAAACAAACTATTTATTTTCTCATACTATGAACAAATATATTGTTGAGAGATTCTCAACAATAAAATAAATTAACCAAGGTAAATAAAATTAACCCTTGGTAATAAATAACTTACCCTATTAACTCTAGGTAAGCTTAAATATGAATTATTCCAACAGTGTCATCTTCTGTAGGACATTCAAAAGGCATCCAAAGCTTCTACAAGTTCAATGGATGATGCCACGTGTCCTTTGTCAAAGTCACAACAGATGTTGCCACATGTCATCCATTGAGACATAGTATCAAAGTAGTGGAACCTACCATATGTCTCTCATCAAATGCAGTGGAAGCCACCACGTGTCACCTTCTATGAGAAACTAATATAAGTCCCGAAGACTTTTCAAAGGCAGCTAAAAGCTCAGTGAAAGCTGCCACCTTTTTCATTGTAACTCTGTGGAGAGAGGCACGTGTCTGCATCTATTATTCTAAATTTCTAATAGGTTTAAAATCCTCTATCAATAAACATTTCTCAAATAAGATATAGAATGTGCCATGTGTCCCTTGAAAAAGTTTAGCATAAGCTGACAAGTGTCAATCTCTGCAATTTCTCCCTCCTACTTCTTATTTTCATAAAGATTGTGGTGGACCCCCAGTGAGCTGCTGTAGAAAAGTGGAATGTGCCATGTGTCATCATCTACCTAACTCTCTAAATAAAAATGTAATGTTCCATGTGTCATCATCTACCTGACTCTCTAAAGATAAGCAGAAGCTGCCACCTATTCATTTATAACTTTGCAGAGAGCAACATGTGTCTGCGTCCAAGTTTCAAACAAGTTTATAAGCTTATCCTAAGCATTTTTTAGAGCATAGTAGAGAACACCACATGTTATCATCTACGTGAATGTAAAATAAGTCCTGAGTGTTTTCAAAGACCATTAAAGCATAGCAGAGACTACCATGTGTCATCTTCCACTGGACTCATAAAAATGTTTCTAAAGCCTCTAATAGTAGCGAAAGTTGCCATGTGTCCTCACCTGTTTCTAAGTAGATGCTACCACATGTCAATATTTCAATGGAAATCAACCAAATAATAGAGAGGCAATTTAAGGACCTAATTCAATAGCCAAAAAATGAGGAACAATGAAGAAAAAAACTAGAAATATCCATGCATGAGATATGTTTCAAACGATGGTAGACCTGAGGATGCCAAATTGGTGGAAATGAAGTGTCTGTTGATTTTTTCAGACTTAAGTGTGAGAGCCCTAATCACTGTGAAGTAGAGGAAACAATATGAAAGATTTGGAGTGTCAACACAATGTTTAGATTTGATAGACCTCTTGAACCTAGAAATGTGGATGCAGATTTCTCAAGCCTTTAAAAGACATGACTTGTTCGGGAATAAAGGCAAAGTGAACAATGGTGCAATCAAGAGAGGGAACTAAGAGGATCATCCAGTTCCAATGGATGACAGTCGAGTTAAAATATATAACTAAAAGTGCATTCAAAGCATTACATGTGTAACATGATTTGTTCCATGGGATAAACATGCCAAACCTCTCTCGACCTCTATATATTGTAATCTCTCTAATTGTTAAAGGGATGATCTTTTCCTACCATAGAAGAAAAAAAACTTTGCCCAAATTGAAAAGCATTTACTGAGACTTTGAGCTCAGATTGTTAATCATTTTTATTCATTTGAATAAGAAAGCAAGTGACCTTTTCAGACTTTGTGTTGGAAATAGCTTGTGTTATTTAGGGAATTGTTCGTATGTCTATTTCCTAAAATCATTCTTGTTTATTTGATCAAACAATTAGAACTAGTAGAATTGGTTAGGAAGGTGTTTTTAAGACCAATTGTGGGATGACTTTGTGCCCCCACAAGTACCTTCAGTGTGTTTATATTTTCTTTTTCCTATGCAAAGGACCTTGGGATGACTTTGTGCCCCCATTATTCTTCGTATCTCTCTCTCAGGTAGTTAAGGTGGAGACTTTGTGCTACATCTTATAGTTCTGGTTACTTTGTACTTTGGTTACTAGTTACTTGTTCCTTGAAAGGACTCCTGTTATTTCCTGCAAGAATACTTATATAAGAAGAGAAGTGCCTTCAATGTTTCCCAAGATTTCTCCTCTGTTTGTTAGCATCATCTTTGAAAAAAGAGAGGTGGATGGTTTGTCCTATCCTTGTGTCTTATTTTCTACTTATATATATATATATATATATATATATATATAGCTCTGTATACTTGATATGGAACCTCCCCTTGATGATAAGAGAGATTTATCCCCTTTTGATGTAGTAAACCTGCACATCTAGCTGATCAATCTCCCTATTATTGTGGTGATAGGAACTATTTTGCTCACCAGTTAGTTGGTCAACAAAATATTCACCCAACACCTAATACATGGTTTAATGTCATCATGTACTTCAATTCCACTAGCCTTTATCAGTGCCCATGAGTGGGAGAGAGAGGGGATCATCTCTAATTTTCCATAGATGAACCAATTAGGGATAATTAGTTTAGGGATGGGGAATTTTTCACTAAATAGATTAGCCTCACTAGTGGGGTGAGTGAGGGTTAATCTTGGCTTCTTTCTTGGTCAAATAAACACCAATGCTAATTTTTCTTTCCTCTTCTAATGGGGTACCATAGGGACTATGTGAAGAGCAAGCTATTTTCATTTCTCTTCCTTAGGTTCCCCTATTTGGACTTGGGCCTCTTCAATCTATCCTTCTTCCCCATCAATGACATATGCCTCTAAAACTTCCTTGAGGACACCCTTAAGTGTCTCATCTAGAACTAAGGAAATCATGTCTAAATACTCAACTGGTGAAGATGGTCTTTTGGGTAGTGCTAAATATGAGGGCCCCTCTCTAGGTCTCTCTTCTAGATTTTCCTTCTCATGCACTTGTTAAATCTACTTTTGTATAATTTTCCCTTGAGGTTGTGGCTTTTCCACTTGAGTTTGTTCTTAAGATGTCCTAGATAGTCTAGGAAGCAAGTGTTATTGGAGAGGATGCATCTTCCATGCCTCTCCTATTGTCTTATCATCTTTTGTCAACCTGTACTCAAGCTTTATGTTGTGCCCTTTGATCCTAGCCAACACTTCATAGTTCTTGGCCTTAATATAGATGGTGTCATAAAAACTAAGCTAATGTGTATAATTAGGCTTGGGTAGCTTATTATCTTTCAAATGATTACTTACTATAATATTTTAGTCCCACATTTTGAGTTCATCAAGTCGAAACCCAAATGAGTCCCTATTCTTGACATGGTTTCAACTTGCTTTCAATCTTGTAGCATGGTTCTTATTATAATCAAAAGGAGGGGATGGAGAAGAAACTTTCTCTTTTCTTTAAAAATTCCATCAACTCTATTGATGAGTTGGGAAGCAATTTCTTACTCAGCCAACTTACTCAATACATACACAAGAAAACTATATGGCGAAGACATGATTCCCTCAATATAGATAACTATTCAATCTGGATGGAACCATATGTCACCCATCATCTCTACATATTTCTTGATTAATGGATGGAATCTAGGTATGGAAACACCTATAATATCCTCCACTATGGTTGGGTAGACACAATCATAGATAAACTACATGTATTTTATGTACTTAAAGATGTGAAATTTGGAGTAATGGTGGGAAATGGTGGTTTGACCCTCAGGAGACCAATTCTTAATGCTATGAAAACTGATTGAGGTAAGAAGGGCATCCAATAAACATGACATCATATAGAATTCTTTAGCTATTTTCGTCTTGATAGTAGTGAACTTCCTAGTTAAGAAGACATTGATCAAGTCCCCAATTAGAGGGGTGAACTTTTCTTCCACCATGAAATACATATAGGATACCCAAGTCTTGTTTACATAGGTGCTTGAGGGGGATCCTAAGGCTCAATTTAAAAGGGTCATGATTACCTTGATGCCCTCCTTGAAATAGACTATTGGGATTTTACCCTTAAAGTCTCTAAAGATATGGGTTACTTGGTGTAACCAAGGTCTAAGGATGGTGTCCATGTCATGCTTGGAGGTCCATTCCTTGATTTTGGATAAGTCTACATGGTGAATTCAGAGCTTATAGTATTTTTCAAAGGCCACAGTGGAAATTTAAGATACCTTCTTAGATGATCTGATAAATATCAACAATAAAATAAATAAAGAATAGAATGAGAACATCTATACAATGGAGTACCTCAGGATTGACAGCAACATGATGAAGGCTAATCATCTAAACTGTGACCAAGTCATATTGCCTCCTACTCATTGTGGAAATTCTCTTCCCCTCATTAGTCATGGATTTTAGCTTCTTTATGGTGAAGAAGAGTTTAGAACAATTATTTATTCTTGGGTAATTTAGGGTTGCAATTTCCCATTAAGTGTCCTTAAATATCCTACCTTCATTATCTATTGATAGTAGAGTTTTATCTCTTCTTTCAGCTATTGTCTATAAGCTACCATGACTTCAACTTGTTAATTTAGTTACCCTAGATTGAAAAATGGTCTCTATGGTATCTCTTTTGCACTCAAAAACATAATCAATATTTCTTTGGATTGAATTGTAACCAATTGAATTCACTCAGGTCACTTTTATGTAGGGTTTAGGGTTTTAGATATTTAATGGTAGGATACATCCAAACTCTAGTTTATACATGCCTTGGATTTGATTTAGACTTTTGCCTTTATACTTTCACATTTTTGATCCCACAAGATCTATTTTTTTATCCTTTTCTTCTTGTGTGGCACTTATGTTTCAATGATCTAAACCTTTCATGACATTTTTCATAAATGCCTTTTGAGCACTAGCCATTACCATTTAAAAAGCCTTCTTTTATTTTGCATTTTTGGATGAGAATCTTGCAGGTGGCCATGAACCATTAATCATGATTCATGTATTTATTTTTTATTGGCTCATTTATATTCTAAGCCTCATGTTTATGCCACTTGGCATATTTGTGTACCTTTTGGCATATTTTCATGCCTTCCTATGCTTTATATCCTACGTCAATCATTATTTGAATGAGCATTCGCCATGCAGTGAGCTCTTAGGATTTTGAAAAGTCATTGATGCTTTCATGCCATTAGATCATGAATCATGAATCATTGGATCATCTATTAGTTCTACCCTAAATGGGATTTTTCCATGAATTGAGCTTTTGGGCTCTCAGGACTTCATTGAAAAGTTCATGGGGTATTTACATCATTAGATCATCCTTTCATGATGAATCATTAGTCATTGATCTACAAATATTCCCAAACTTTAAGTTAGCTTATGATTGAGGTGGGACTTAGGCTTAAATCCCTTAAGCTAAGGTTTATTTTTGTTTATTAAACATGAAATAAACCTTAGTCTAAGAAATTTATACATAAGTTTTTCAAATTCATACAAATAGGACCATGGCTATGTATTTTTAGGCCAAAGTTTACATTGTATTTAGTAAACACAATATATACTTTGGGCTGAAATATTTATGCCAAGCTTATAAAATATGCTCAAGGGGGTCAAAATATAATATAATGGTTTAACTTCAAATAGATTTTTATTTCATTAATAAACATATTAAAATCCTTTGGTTATAAAAACTTGGTCTGAGTTTTATGTGACAAAGGCTCTTTTAGAATAAGACTTAGTATAAGTCTATAGTTTAAGGTTCATGGGATATTTGAATAAAATACAATGGGGACCTTAAATTATAGACTTAGACTAAGTTTATTTTGCATATACTTAGACCATAAGACCATTTTCATATTGAATGTTTCTAGTGTTTGAGTATCTTTTGAGGGCTTCCATTATTTTGCATGGAAATTCATGAGCTTTCTAGCAATATTTTAGAGTATATTTTGATCCTAAGTAGAATAATTCATTAGCTTAAATTTTATGGTCTCATGGACATCAAATATGTCCTTGAAAATATTGAATGATAGTTGTGAGAATGTCAATTTTAAGTTAGTGAATATTTTAATTTAATGGTCTTAAATTTGATGGTTACACAGATGTCAAATACATCTTTATGAACATCAAATGATAGTCATGCAAGCATCAAATTTAAGCTCATCAAATTCCTATAACCTAATGCAAGGGTGCCACTTGGCACCTCTGTGAGGATTCTAAGATCTCATACTTAATTTTCTCTATTAGATTGCGGTCTTGTGAGTAAGTGAGATCCATATGATCATGATCTAAGAGCTTACTCATGATTGGTTGTTTCTATCAGGCAGGCCCCTTTGCTTTTAATATTCAAATTCAAAGGTGCCACATGTCGATCATGTGGTCTTTTTGTAATCCTTTGAATTTTTAACTATGCCTCACTCCATCTAATCAAGTCTTTGTGATGAAGTGAGAACTGTTGGATAAAGGCTAAGGGTATATCTTTTTCAAGGCTTTCACACTATTGGATCCTCTTCCTGTGATGAAGCGTGGATCATTAGATCTTCTATAGTGCATGTTGTTTAAGTCAAAATTCAGGCCTTTCTCACTCCATTAAATCAAATACCATGATGAAGTGAGGGTCATTAGATCCTACAAGATGCAAGGAAGTTAAGTTAGAACTCAAGACTAATGTAGAGACTTAGGCTTAGAGTGTTTTTGATTAGTAAGGTGGCAAACCAGGGGCCGAACCCTATACAGTCAAAAAGGACAAGAAGGTAAACAAACAAAAAATGCCTTCAGAGAGACAATGGCATAGCTGAGAACAATAGACAGAAACAAAACACAAGCCATGGGAAGACCAGAGTCAGAGAGGTCTCCCCTTACATAATTATTGATCTGATAAGATCATTGAGTTTCTCATTCTTTGCATTGTCAACATACCCAGTATTACCCACCACTTCCATCATAGACATGTTTAGCAAAATTGTATTACAAATCCCTTTGGTGAAGACCTTCTCCAGCTTCTAAATGCAATCCTTTAGGGCCCCAATTTCAGTTTTCCAATCAGTCTCATTCTTAATGTCCTCACCAGCTTCCTCAACATACATTTTCCCCTTATTGTTCGTAGTTCCCATAGTGTCAACACCCTGCTCTTCAGTAACCTCAAAATCTCTAGTAGCCTACTTCCCTTCAGTGTCTTCCAAAATTTCCTAGATTTCTAGGTCCTCAGACTCTTCCTCCTAGGTTGCTTCTTTCGAAGCACTTTATGAATAATCAATCAGTTTGGCCTTTGGGGCTAATTTACCAGCAATCCACCCTGACCTTCGCACTCTAGAGGGGAATCCTTCCTTATTAATTTTGGAAGGCTTGTGAGATTTTCCACCTTGGCCCCCCATGGCCATGCCTAGATTCTTGTGGGTCCTTTTTGTAGTCTCTTTAATATTTTCTTCCTCTTCATCAACCTTTCTCTTCTTGCCCTTCTTGCTCACAAAGGAACCAAGGGTATCAACAGGGGTCTTTTTAGGGTCATTAATACACCTCATTCCTAACAATTCATTTCTTTTTGAATGATCTCCCTAATGTTTAAGGGAATATGAACACCTTGTCACCACACCCTCTAACCTAAAAATTGTTTCCCAAGGTCGGCACAAGCATCAACGACCCTGTTTCCTTCTCTATAGTAAGGGAAATCTCAACTTTAAAAAAATTTTGTAAAAGAAATTGGATATCAATAATGATGTCTTTTAGCTTGATTCCCACATTTGAAGCTTTATTAATGGCATCTATGACCATCTTAGAGTCTCCTTGTATATTCAAGTTCCTTATTCCTAGGGATATAGCTAACTTTAATCCCCATAGTAAAGCCATTACTTCAGCATAGTTGTTGCTCTGGCATCCAATTCCACGGGCATAGATAGCAGACATCCATCCTTTATCATTCCTTATAATTCCTCCTCCACTAGCTTTACCATCCAACTTGGATGCCCCATCAAATTTGAGTTTCATCCAGTTAGGTTTAGGGGGAATCCATTTAGTATTAAGTCTCTATAGTATTTTGGAGTTATTATACCCAGGGATCTGGTTTAAAACCTTCCATTTGGCTGCAATTTGGATTTCAATTTGAGATAGGGGTTTCTCCACAAAATGAATATGAGCTATTGTAACACTTTCCATAATGGTCCTAGTAAAGGAGTTAAACACCTAAGAAGCATTTCTAGTAGTGTCCCTAAAAATTCTATGATTGTGCTCTTTCCATAAAGTCCAACTCAAACATGGTAGAGCTTGATTCCATAATTCCATAAGCTAGGGATGTGTGAAGGTTGGGTTCTATCTAAGAATTACTTCTTTAAGGTCAAAATTGTAGACCCATTCAATACCAAAGTTGTTAAGTATTTTGCCCCATAATTCTCGGGCAAACTCACAGTGGATAAAGAGGTGTGAAATTGATTCCTCTTTTGAACCACACAAGAAACATTTGTTAACCAATGTAAACCCTCTCTTTTGAAGGTTATCCTGAGTAAGGATTTTGTTATGAGTAGCAGCCCACCAAAACATGTTAATTTTTGGAATAAGTTTATGATTCCAAACCTTTTTCCATACATATTTATTTTGAGCTTCAGGAATGAGAAAATGGTAAGCAAATTTGATAGAGAACAATCCATTCATATCTGGCCACCAGTATTGTTCATCCTCCTAGGGAAAGAGAGGGATTATGATCTCTTCAATGCACTACTCAATCTCCTAAACTCTTGAGAAAAGCTCAGGCTAGTGCACACATCAATCCAAAAGATTTTTCCAGCTCCTCATCCCATTGTTATTTTCTATATAATCACTAACCCTATCTCTAAAAAATTGGGTAGTCAAGTCAGAAATCTCTCCATAGTTTCCCTATGTGATGAGAGCCTTGTCCTTTAACTAGATATCATCCTAAAATTTAATATGCTGGCCATTTCCAAGTTTCCATCTAATTCCCTGTTTGAGAAGGCTTCTACATTTTAGCATTTTATTCCATATCATAGATCCCTGGGGTAATCCCATCTGTTGAAGAAAGTTGGAATCATCAATGCTATGCATGTATTTGGCATACATTATTCCCCCCAATCATTGTTTTTATGGATCAAGTTCCAACTAACTTTTGAGAGAAGGGCTTTGTTCATGTTCCTGATGGACCTAATATTAAGTCCATGAGATTTTGGAAGACACACTTTTTTCCATCTGACTAAAGACATTCTCTGTTTTTCTTCCACTCCCATCCATAAAAATTTCCTTTGGATCTATTCTAGTTTCTCAACAAAATATCCAAGAATTTTAAAAAGAGACAGGAAGTATGTAGGAATACCTTGCAGTGAAGCCTGAAGAAGTTGCAGTTTACCAGCACTGCTGAGTAGTTTCCCCTTCCAACCAAGAAGTTTCCTCTGCATTCTTTCCACAATTCCATTCAAAAATCTAGGAGATACCTCTTTGACCGAGAGTGGGAGACCCAAGTAGGTAGCTGGTAGGCTAGCTTCAACACATTCTAATATATCAATGATTTTATGTCTAAGTTCATTAGGAGTGTTGAAGAAATACACATTACTTTTCTAGAAATTTATCCTTTGTCTCGACTCTCTGGCATAATTATTTAAGATATTCTTCCATCTTCTAGCTTCAATCACTGATGAGATGCCAATGAAGATGGTATCATCCACAAACTATTGTACCACCATAGGATGAAGGGAGGAGGCAGGTTTGATGCCCACTAGCTTTTTTGAGGCTATATCTGCTTGTATGTATCTTCCTAGTGCCTCAGCCATAATGATGAATAAGTATAGGGAGAGAGGGTCTCCCTAAAAAATTCCTCTCAAGGACAAGAAAAACCCTTTAGGAACACCATTAACTAGCACTGAGAATTTTGTAGAAGAGACTACGTTCCATAACAAGCAAGACATTTTATCATTAAACCCAAATTTTTTGATCACTTGAAACAAAAAAGTCCATGAGACTCTATCATAATCTTTAGAAATATCAAGCTTGAGAGCCATCCTAGGGATTCTAATCTTATCCATGGAGTGAATAGTCTCATGTGTGGTGATGACAACATCAAGAATCTGCCTGCCTAGAATGAAACCTTTTTGAGTAGTATAAATAATTTTCTCTAGCAAAGGTTGAATCCTCATGATCGACATTTTAGTACATAACTTATACATAGTGTTGCATAGACTAATGGGCCTAAAATCAGTGAGGTGTGAAGTTTGTGATTTTTTAGGAACAAGTACTATGAAGGTATTATTAGCTTGTTTCAAAAGTTTACTTGATCTAAAAAAATCACGCACAATAGCCGTGAGGTCTGCTCCTACTATCTCCCAATATTCTTGAAAGAATATAGGAGGAAAGCCATCAGGACTTGGGGCTTCAAAAGAACCCATGGAGAATAAAATAACATGGAATTCTTCCTCAGATATAGGCTTTAACATCTCCAAATTATCTTCTTTCATTATCAAATAGGGGATTTTATCAATAAATTGATTCATAGGTCTATCGATTCTATCATTATTATTTTATTGCATAAGCAGATTCTGAAAGAAAGCCCTAGCTTGTTCCCCTATTTCATTATCCTCAGTAATAATGTCACCATTATCTAGGACAAGCTTATTTATTGATTTGGCTTTCTTATGTTTCATAGCTGAGAGATGAAAAAAGGTAGTGTTCCTATCCCCCTCTTTAAGCCACTGAACACAGGATTTTTGTTTCTATAAAACCTCTTCTCTTTCCATAAGATTCTTCCATTATAAAGACAAGATATTCTCTTCTTCTAAAGTGTCCTCAGAGTCATCCCCTTGTTCTATCAGTTGTTATATATCCTTGAGTTCTCCCACTATATTTTTATTCTACTAGAAGACCTGCCCAAAGCTATATCTATTCCATCCATGAACTTCTTGTTTAATGTGTTGGAGTTTCTTGACTATTTTGAACATAGGAGTACCTTGAATAGGAATTTTCCACCATTGGGCCACCATTTGTCTAAATTATTTGTGTTTGATCCACATAGCTTCAAAATGGAATGGGGAAGGTCCAGAATGTCCCTATTCTCTCCAACTGAGGAAGATCAGGCAATGGTCAGACATGGTTCTAGGGAAAGCCTATGCTTGCATATTATGATAATCCTTACAGTTGCTTGATATAATAAATCTATCAAATTTAACCTGAATCATTTGATCTCCTCTTCTTCTATTGGTGCAAGTAAAATTTTGGTTTTGTAGCTCTATGTCCAATAATCCCCAATCATTGATGAATTCAGCAAAGTCAAAAATGTTGTCCGAGTAATCCATAATTCCACCCTATTTTTTAGAAGGGTATAGAGGAGTGTTAAAATTTGTGGCTAACATCCATCTAATGTTCTAGGGATTATTCTTGAAACTGCTTAGGTCTATCCATAATGTTTGTCTCAAAGCTTTGTTATTCAGTCAATAAACATTGATCAATGACCAGTTCAAAGATTTCATAGAAAAATTGGTAATCAAGAAGTGCTTATTATAAGCCATAATATACCCCTAGATTTTAGCACTATTCCACATAGTGACAATCCCCCCCTAAATCCCCTTCAGCAGGACTAATGCAAAAAGGCACCTTAGGCCATATATAGGTAGCATTTTTTGTAAAATTCTCCTCATTCATCTTGACTTCTTGGAGTAATACTTAGGCTTAGAGTGTTAAAGCTAAGGTTCCTCTCATATTAATAATCACATCATGGCCTTATGTTTAAACATTTTAGCTAAGATGTTTATCAAAGGGACCAAGCTAACATAAAATTATACTCGAAGAACAAGATCTTAGGCTAAGATGTTAAAACTAAGGTCTCGTTTGTATTAATAAATATAATGGGGCCTTAGGATTAAAATGTTAGGCTAAGGTATATATCAAAGGGACCAAGTTAGGAAGAATCTTAAAAGGAATCTACAAAATTAATATTAGTTAGGCATGCAAGGAACTTAAAATGGAAAAACAATCAAGGGTAACAAGTATTTTTGACTAAGTTTTAGTCATGTTAAGAAATAAAACTAATCTTAAAACATGAATTTTATACGTAGGTCCAAAATGAATTTTTGTCAAAGGTTCCCACCAATTTAGTTCCTGCTAATATTCAAACTTGAACTTAGGGTTTTTCTAGGGTTTTATAACATGAAATTCCCAAAAAAACACACCATGAAACCTACAACTAAAATCCATGAAGACCATTTATTAGTAATTTTAGACAAAATTAAAGTGAAACATAACTAATTAAGATTGCTTTTGATAAAGTGGATGACCTTCAAATTCTACAAATGATCTTAACATGCCCTATTTTCATGCTTAATCTACAAGGTTTATCAAGGGTCCCAATTTTCAAAAATGGGGTTATGTTGGCCTCAACACATGTGTCCAACTAAATTAACAATCCTAAAAAAAAAATCAAAGCAACATAATATATATATATATATATATATATATATATATATATATATAATGTTAGGATGATGCAATATTGCCCTTACACCCTGGATGTTCCTATGTCAGACACCTAGGGTAATTTTGAAAGGTGACCTAGTCACATCTCAAATGTTTGAGGAAAACCAAAATAATCAACCTATTCCTTAGACAACCATGATGAATATTTAATGGTCCTTCCTTTCCACTTAATGATTTATTTTCTTAATACCTATTTCTTGTACTTTTTCCCACACAGCTATTTAGGATTTCTTCTATCTCTTCCCTGTCTAGAGTAGTTTCTAGAATTTTTGATAATTTTTGTGGTGGTATAACCTCTTTGTCTCCTTCATGATATTATATTAAATAACCAATGTTAAACGTAGGTGAAATTTTAAGTCCATTTGGAAATTCCACCTCATAGTCATTTCTTGAATCATGTATCTTTAGAATCTTCCATGGTCCAAACTTCTTCATTTTTAACTTGTTATATGTTCCAATAGGAAATATTTATTTTCTTAGGTGAGCCATAATTTCATATCTAACCTTGAATCATGTAAGCTTCTACTTCTGGTCTACCTTTGTCTTATACCAAGTATTCTTCTTATTAATATGTATTCTTACCTCTTCATACAATTTATTCAAATGTTCTACAAAGTCCTCAAAATTAGCAATACTCCTTTCCCCTTTGTCCATCTTCTCAACTCAAAATCATTCATTTGAATACTCCAATATACAATATAGAATAGGTATTTACTATTAATCCTATTGAAATAACCCTTGTAAGCAAATTTTGCATGTGGTAAAATGAAATCCCATCCTTTGGGATTATCTCCCATTAAGTACCTCAGTAGGTTGTCTAAACTCCTATTCACCACATTTATTTGTCCATAAATATATAGATGGAATGTATTAATAAAATTCAAATTGGTCTTTAATTTCTTCCATAATGCCCTCCATAAATACTCAACAAATTTGGTATCTCGATCTCAAACTATACTCTTTGGGAGACCATGTAGTCTTACCACCTCTTTCAAAAATAACTCTGTAATGTGAATAACATCATGAATCTTCTGGCATGGAATGAAATATTACACATTTTAAAATATTTCAACCACCACAAATATTTAATGATGTCCTCTTTGTGTCCTTGGTAAACAAATAACAAAGCCAATACTAGTATCTTCCTATGGTCTCTCTAGTATAGGTAACGATTGATATAGCCTAGTTTCAAAGAAGACCAAAAGGAGGAAGCTCAAGTCAAGGAAAAGGATATTGAAGACAAGAAGGTCAAAATGAAGAGACCTATCAAAAAACCTAATTCTATGAGTTATGCTAGTTCATTCAATGGTTATTATTTTATATGCAATCATTTTGGTCATAGAGAAAAAGAATGTAGATCTTCCAAGAATGAGTATTCATGGGACTATGGAAGGAGTCATAGTTAACATTAGTCAAATGGTATGTATAATATGGTTTTCTATATTTATCATAATGTAGGACATATTTCAACATTTTGTCCTAACAGAAGTAGAAGGTCATCAAGATAAACTAGTAGGTTTGAAGTTCCTAGAGTAAAAGAAAGAAGGAAAATGAATGTATGAAAACCAAAGATAGTGAATATCAATCATGATCAATCTATAAGCTCAAGTGGATTTTTTTCTATGACATATCATGATTTATATATAAAATTCATTAGTAATGCATGTTATCATCTCACATTGATGATTAAATGATTGATGAAGAGATCAAGCCTATAGTGTTAATCAAGCCTAAAAAGATATTGAAAGACATTCAGTCTTGTGAAAGCATGGAGATCTATGAATATCTTGAAATAGTGTTGTTTTATCTATATGGAAAGGGGTGACTTCATTAGGCTTCATGAATACATTATTTTTTTAGTAGAAGCATTGTGGATGCTTGGTTTGAGGGGAAGATATTCAGGTTGTTAACTAATTTTGATCTATGTTGATAAGTGGAATTGTGTTCCAAGTTCATCTAAAGGAGGTATACATGAATTAATGGGGATCATGTTTCTGTGTTACTTCATAACCTATGTTTCAAGTAGGTGTGATTCCATATGGTATTTTATTGAAGACCCTTTGTCATTAATGTCAAAGGGGGAGAAAGTTCAAGAAGGGAGCTTGACTAGATTGGGGGAGATGAGAGTGCTCAAATTGAAGAATATTTTTCCATAAATAATAAAGGGATATATTTTTGAGATTTTTTTTCATTGATGTCAAGGTCAAGTTTGATGTCATTAATGTCAAGGTCAAGGTTGATGTCAAGATGCATCTGGTAAAGATGCATGGTGAAGTGGTATGTGACAAGGAAGCCATGTGTCAAGAGAGAATTTAAAGGAAACCTTTGTCTCTCTATTGAGAGAGAATTTTAAACAATCTTAATGATTCTTTTGAGGTTGATGTCAAGTTTTGGTACAAGGTAAGCATGTTTGTGTACCAGCCCATGGGTATAAGGTTCTTGAGAAGCCTAGTCATAACAAGCATAGTCATATCATGATCATATGCATGATGAGCATGGAGAGGAATTTATATAAGTATGATATTGTATAGGGATCATAAAATTCATGTGATAAAATTTTATAATCATAAAGGATTGTTTCAAGTTTAGTTAAGTTTTAAGTACTTGAGAAGCCTAGTCATGATGCTAGTCATAACATAAAGAAACCCTGTGAGAAGGCATATGCTCGGTGTCTTGGTGAGATGAATTAACATAGGCATAAGAAGATATATGAGGTTTTTTCAATATTATTATGATAATTTTGATCACTTAGGTGAGTTTTAGGGTAATTTTATAGGGGTAAGACCTACATACCTAGTATGCAACAAGACCATCTCTAAACTTTTCTTGGCCTAATGAGGCAACATGAGCTATTAACAAGACATATGAATATTTTTTGACATTTTATAAGTATGTGATATATTTTATTTTCATGTATATAATGTTAATATCTTATGAAAATAGATTTAAAGGTCAATTTCAAGGCCTAATGTGACTTGTAGGTCAAAGCCTAGAGAGAAAAGAGAGAAAGCATGGCCTAATAAGGTATGAGGTTATATTTATAAGGAAATTATGGAAAAGTGAGTGTTTTAAAAGGTATTTCATGTTTTTTCAAGTAATTTTACCAAATTTTATGTCAAAATTTGAAGGTTAAGGCAAGAAAAAGTGCTTTAAGGTCTCTCAAGTGCATAAAATGGAGGGTTCTCAACCCAAGAAGGAATTTCAAGTGTTCATTAACATGTATAACCTTTTCATGAGAAAATAAAAAACTAATGGTGTATGGGTAAGGTTATAATATCAAATTTTCAAGCATTGGTTTTTTTAATTAAGGGCTATGCTTTATGAATGATCATTAAGACTGAAAGATGGTTTAAACCCTCAAATAACCCTAACAATGACCCGATGTGAAAGATATTGTTCTAAAGTGATAAAAAAAATTATGGTTATTTAAGTGATTTTATAATTTATAAAAATCTCTTAGGAACTTACAAGTTTTATTTATTTGTCAGGTGAGTAAATGGACCCTACAAGAAAGGCCTTTTTCTCATAAATTTACTATAAAAGTCAGAGTTTACCAACTTGATAAATGGATGATTTTTTAAGATTTAAATTATATTTTGTTTTCATGATGTTTTATAATTATATTCTAACTCTCATATTTTCTAAACTGGTCTTCCATGTTGAGTAGTCACTATTAGACCTAATGGTGCAAACATTGAGAAAACTAGGCAGAAGTGAGAAGTTGATTAGGGATGTGATTTCATCGATTAAGTATGAATAAAATTTCATGGATATATTTTTAAATACCTTTAATAAATTTTAATATTGTATATATTTTTTTTATTTCAATATATATAATGAAAATGTTGCTCATATGTTGACCTGTCTAGTTCAGATGAGATAATGAGGTACAAGACTATGAGATTGGTCTACAAGACCAATATTACTATTTGAAAAAGTTATATTTATATATTATATTTTTATAATAATTTCATAGTATAATTAAAATCATTTAAAATCCTCTAAAAGTGTCTACACAAGTGTGGAAGGTCACAATCGCCATGACTAGTCTTCAAGAAAAACTGGCAATTCTAGGTAAACAAGTTGCAATGATCAGTTTAAGGATATATGACATAAGATAAAGTATCAAAAGAATATTATTTTGGTTTTTGGGAAATATTTTTCATATCCATTCTTTTTATAAAATTCTATAGTTAGTTAAGGTGATTTAAATGTTGAAGACAAAAGGGGTTGACTGGTTCAGGTTTGACTATGTGTACTGAAGACAAAAGATTGGTCTACAAGACTAATATTTGGCATTATAAATTATGATAATTATAATTTAAATTTATATATATATATATATATATATATATGTAAAATAATATATTTAATGTGTCATATTTACTATTAATTATTATTTAATGTGTTTAATATCAAGTTTTTATTTGTGTTTTGAGGCTAGTTGACAGTTCTGAGTGGGCTACTTACATAGAAGGGTTTGAGTACTTTTGCTCTATGTTGGGAAGTTTAAATCATATGGTGATTTACATGATGTAATTTATCTTATTTATATCTTATTTTTTTCCATGTTATCTTGGAAAATTTGTGTTTATGCTTCAATTATTTAAGATAAACTTTATGGGTATGCACAGGCCTAGTATGAACAATGTTTTGAGAAGAGATTCGAGTGGTGGATGGAATTAAAAAGTGTTATGTATAATATATGATCTTATAATTGATATATTTTAGTATTTTAAGATATTTTTATTCTTTTTATGGATTTTATAAGTGTTCTAATGAAGATAAAGTGTAATGTGTCTTAGAACAGACCTAATGGGATTAGATCTCTATGAGACCTAAATGTGAGATAAGACCTAATCAAGATAGGTAAGACCTAAATGGACTAAAATAAAATGTTATACATATATATGAGATTTATTAATATCCATTTCATGTCTAAACTAAGAGGTTAAGGGTGTTTGGTAGAATAATAAGGATATGAACAAGTGACTTGTATAAATACTAAGTTATTTTAGGCATATCGGTGTGTGTATAGTGTAAGTGAATAATATAACACATTGGTGAGCATAATAAAGTATTTAATACCATAATAAAATAAAATAATATCAATGATGAAGATTTAACATAGGTTTTTTGTATGAAAATCAAGGTCATATGACCTAATCAAGTCAAGAAGAGGACCAATTGAGTGAAGAAGCCAAGAAGGTAGTTTGAGAGGCTTTAAAGAAAGAGAAGATATGAAAAATGATATCATCATCTATTTTATGAGAATAAAAGTGTTATAAATTTTATCTAGGTTTTTAGGTGGCTGATTTGGTATTAATTCATCTAGGGGGTTGGTGCCTTCTTGCAAGTGGGTGCTTGTTAAAGCCTAACTGAGTTGGTGCTAAGCTAGTTGGGGTTAGTGTTCCATGTGAAGTGGGTGATTAAATAAAGTTTATGTATATATTATATGAATATAATACATTTTTACATATTATTTATTTTTATTCCCATTGAGTTTTTTCAACATATATGGTGTGTTAAATTTTGCAACCTTGTTTTATGCTTGTATAGTTGATTGTTTATGCATTACTTGATCTATATGTTTGTGATTGATTAAGTGAATTGATAATAAATTTTTGAAGAATGATTCACTCCCCATAAATCATTTTGTTTCTAAAATTTGGTATTATATCCTGGTCCTTTGAATTGGGTTTAAAATCTTAAAGGAATATCCTAGAAGCAAGGATGACTAGTCATCAAGCTCAAGGTGAATTCTATGCTAGTAAGTCTCCATTATTTAATGGATATAATTATACATTTTGAAATTTCACGATGAATATATATTTTATGACTCAAGGTCATGATATTTTATGATTAATATATATTTTATGACTTAAGGTCATGATATTTTATGACTCATGATGACTATATATTTTATGACTCAAGGTGATGATATTTTATGAATCAATTAATTAGCTTTTGTGACTTGTCCAAAACCTAAAATATCTCAAAAAACACCTATTCCATGATAATCATGAGGTTTAGACATATTTTAACTATATTAGGGTTAATTAATCAAACCTAGGTTAGGATTTAACTCATTTCAAGCCCTTTGTTAAACTCATAAATACAAGAATTTTCCTCTTTATTTAAAGAGCTTGGACATAGTAAAGTTATAATGCAAGATTTAGGGCATGAAGCAAATCCATAGTGTTATAATGCCAAAATAAATCTAATCCAATCCATTTAAATCCATATCAAATACAAGTCCAAGCCAACCATGCTACCAAGAGGATATGGAGATAGTCAAGCCCCATTGATGAATACTTCTTGAGAACAATCCGAGAAATCCAAATGGATTGGTAAGGAACTATGTGAGTTCTTTCCATTTTTATTTATGTTTTGTTTATTTGTGTTTCTTCACCATTCTCATACCTTTGATCTAGGTAATATAGCGTTATTCATGTTAGTGTGTTTTTTTTCATTTTGATTTCACTTTCATTGTGAAGCTAACATATGATATGACCACCCCTCTTGGATTCCTTTCTCACAAATGGCATGCCTGATGGGACCATGAGTACCCTACATAGCCATTAGATCAATACACAAGTCAAAAACTAAGAAATAGATTCTTAAAACTCTTTAAAATTGTATTTCTAACCTTATTTGGGCCATATTTTTATTTATTTATATTTCTTATATCTACACAAAGACCAATGATGGTTAGTTACAAATGTTGATAGTTTGGCCTAAACTAGCCATGGTTCTACTCAACCACCCTTGATTATGTGTAAACTATTGATGGTTGGATTGTAGGGGGGAAAAATTCATAAATATTATATTTTTATTCTTTCTATTAGTCCTTTTTGTGATTTCTTGGCTTCAAAATCCTTTAAACTCTTTGACTAAAATTTGCCTTGCATGTTTTTTCAAATTTTTATCTAACCAAGGCCTAACTTAACATATTTATCTTTTGTGGTTTTTCCTTTGGTTCCATGGGTAATCTATGATGGTATTAATTGATTGACATAAATTATTCATGATTGACATTAATTCTCTATGAATTTATTGCCATAATTTCCTTGAATCGGCATCGGTCATCTCTAACCAGCCACAACCATTATGTGTCCAAAAATAAAACCTGAGAGCTAAATTTCAGACATCATTTTCCCATCCAAGAAAGTGATTCAAATAAATACATTCCTATCTAATAATTATAGGTCATGGATGTGATTTGGAACACTAATTTACTTTTTTAGACTAATCAAACATTTTGTTTTTGGATTTTATAATGAATTAGTCAAATCTTGTAGATTTCAATGTGGGTCGTAAAATGAACATGTTAAATCATACACATTTGTAAATTTCTATTATAAATGAATCTAGGATGCTTAATTCCTATAAACACTTTGTTTTTAGTGTTTGAAATCAATCATAAGTCTTGAAAATTTGAAATTGGTGATTTAAAATTAACTTAAGATAAATCTTGAACACTTAGACTTTGGGATTAAAATGAACTTAGATGTTTTTTCTTAAATTGGTTTTTTATGAAATTATTTCAATATTTCACACTTAAGCCAAGTTTCCTAGTAAATAAAATCATCACATTTCAATTTGGTGCCTAAAATCAAAATTCACTCATAATTGCTTATAAATTGTTTATTGATTGTTTATTTTCACAAGAAGAATAGCATGTGTATGCTCTCTACCATCCCCTATAAGTAACTAATGGGATCAAAAGTTCCTTTTCATTGCATTTAGTTATGATTCCAAGGCTTATAAATATTTTTTCTTAGGCTCCCCCCAAAACTTGTATGGTATTGGGTGTTCTAAAATCAACCCTAAAGTCTTTCTACTAGTCTTTATTTTCAAGAAATTTTAGCTTGTGAAGGGGATGTCATTAACTCTCATGGGTTCTCTAGGGAATAATTAACATGAGGATTCATCTCCTAGTAGTGTTTCAACCATGCTCCATATCAAGGTATACAAATATGGGAATGCATACTTCTAGAGCTAAGGGATTGATCAACTAACCTCTCTTTTAGTAACAAAGTCCTGAGTTAGGTTTGGTCAACTAGGGGATGTCACTAAGAAGTTTAATGATGGTATCATCATGAAAAGGAATAAACCCTTGCATGATAATTTTATTTATATGAACTCAATTGGCCTATTTATTCTCTTGTGTTAACCATACTTCAAATCAATCTAGATGGTAATAACTTGTAAGTTTTAGTCAACCCCACTTTGCCACACGTTGATAAGATTGAGGAAAATATACTTGGTTATATTTGTATCATTTATTATTTTATTTCTTATTGTGTTGAATCTAAAAAAAATATTTTATACCACATCTTGAATGAGTTTTTTTGTCTACACTACTCCATTATTTAAGGAGGCATTATGCCATCCATTTGACACATTGCTTTAACTTAGAAAAATTTTGTGTCAAAACATAGAATATGGAATTTAATTAGGATAGGTAACCTTATTTTTCCCAAATTATTTCAAGTCTTTTTCCTTAGAATTATTTGAAACATAACATTATCACATCTTTTGGGAGTAATAACATTGTTATGCTGCCCAAATTGTTTCAAAAGACTTATCTTATCTTGTGTCCCAAATTGTCATTGTTTAAATAAATCATTTGTGCCTTGTTGTATCTTTGTTTATCATAGTCATGTTATTCAAATTTTCTAGCTTATTGGTCATTTAAACCCTAGTTTTCCTTAGTTGATTTTTTAATTAACTTTTATAAGTTTAGATTCAAACATTGATTAATTTTTATTTAGGCTTTGACATGCAGGGTCTGATACACATATCTTTCTCTTTTGGGTTGTGTAACTTAGGTTAATTCATTACTCAAATTTGAAAATTTTAATGTTTATGCCTTTGTTTGATAGAATCAGTCTTTCTTTAAAGTACCTTTATATATATATACCAATCAGATCATGTTTGTGTCTAAAATCAAATGCCTAGTCTTTACCAAACTATTCCAAGTTTATTAGATTAATCATCATCTATTTATTTAAAGTCTATATTTTTATGTCATATTTGGCCAAAATTCCTAGCGTAGCGTGTTTTAGCCTACCTTTTGACTCCACATTTGGAAAAAAGACCTAGCAACATTTCCATTTTCCAGTTTTAGACCTATTTTAAATATCTTTGGACTTTAGAGTTGGCATCTTATGTTTAGATAATTATACTTGACCTTATTTACATGAAACATTTAACATTAAAAATTTGGTGTTATACTATTTTTACCAAGTCATTTGCATAGACCTTTTGGAGATACAACTCTACCCATTTAGACCAAGATAGATAGAGTTTGAGCCTCTTTGTCTTTTTAGACATAGCTTTTCATAGTTTGAAAAAATATAATCCCATCTTGTTGTAAAACATTTGTCATTGATTTGACCATGGCTTATTATACACATAGTGAAACTATGTACAACCTAGGATATAGAAATGTTAGTACACAAGATAAATTTATTTAAGACCCTTATATAAATGATTTTATTTGGGAGATAGATTTATATCCACCATAAAACACTCATATAGGGGAATAAATTCAAGATCCTTTGGCTGGTTATTTGATTAACACACCTCCTTACATAGAGCAAGACCAAGAATAGATGGTCCAATATTTGTCTAGCATACCTACAATTATAGAAAATGTTTAACAAAAACCTTATTACATGACCATTCCATCATTTTATGATCCTAACAGAGCTATAGAGGTAGGGCATGAAAATTTTTCAAGTCTATTAAGAGGGCCTTACAACATGCCTAACAATGAACGTGATTCTTCTAGCAACCCTGACTCCATATAAATATCTATGTATGTTTATTGCATAAAGAGGCCTCATGGAGGACCAATTCTTTAAAATGTAGATAGCAAACCAAAATTATCAAAACCTAGCATGTAACTTTAGTAAGATGGCCATGTCAAATACACCACTCATTTTATCACTTCCTTTAATGAGAGTCTTATTTGAGTTCATTGGTCAAGAAGTTTAGGGTTTTGACCTAATTAAGCAAAATACTTCAAAAAAAAACATGTTTAATACCCCAATCATCAAGGGAGTGTCTTTTGATTCTATGCATAATAGTGAGTAAAACATAGTGGACAATATGCAAGTAAAATCCAATTTAGACCAAAGTGGTGTTAACACAAACAAATAGTCAACAGTAAAATGTGCCTTTAAATAACTCCATTAGTGGTTCACAAACTCAAGGAGTAAAAGTTTATATTTCCCAACTTCAAATAGCTACCTCAAATCCTTAACCAGATACTTCATCTAGCACACAACAATAAGGATTAAGTAGTCAACCAATGACCAATGCCATGCCACAACATAATGTGACAAATCTTACTCTACCCTAATATGTGATGACTAATATTACATAACAATAGGCACCATAAAGTATACCCATGTAGAAGAGGCCAAACATATTTCCACCTCCACAAAGGGGATACCAATATTCCACCTCGCTAGTTAGTAGTGAACACACCTCTTTAGTCATAGACTAACATGCTAATCCAAAACCAAATAATGTTTAACCAACATGTAAATATTAGCCAATGATAAATACCAAATATCCAACATACATACACTTCCCAATAGAGAGTCAACAAACAAAGAGGTTCCAATGTTCCTCAATTACCTAATAGGCAATAGTTGCCTTTCATGAAGAACATGCCAAAAGTTTAATGATAGGGTCTTGATTCACAAGTCCCTCTCCATCAACCAGGTATGACTAGTCAATACAATGTCCCTATTCAACCTTAGTAGGCACATTATGGCAATATTCATCCATCCTAACTACAATATCAAGCCTACATACCTAATCCAAACTAGAATATCACACAACTAAAAGTTTAATTTAAATAATTACACCTTAATCCATTTTTGCATATTCTTAGTCCTTTTCCTAGCTAATCCAACATTACCTATCAAATACCTCTACTCTACCCTAGTCAATGTAATCCAATTTTGACCACTCAACCTCCACCTCAATAGGCCAATGATCCCAATAGTTTCCTCACACAATAATAGTAACAAATTAAGGATGCAATTTCCCTCATGCAAGTGGGGAAATGGACCAAAAATTTCATGTTGGATGATGTGTGCTTTTACCCTTTCAATATAGATTACTTTCAAATACCATTTCTTCTAGGGTATGAACCACCAAATTTTGACAAATATAAGGGGAAATGTTACCCCAAGTCCCATCTAATAAAATTCTTTGTTACACGCCAATTAATGGCCTATATTGACTTCTACCTTTTGTTGTTTTTTCCATGAATCTTAACAGGGCAAACATTGGAGTGGTTACTGAAATTACTAAAGAATTTAGTACCTGATTTTGATGATCTCTCAAACAAGTTTATACAACACTTCTCTTATAATATCAATAATGGGACTTCATTGGTATATTTAACACAAGTAAAAAAAATTGGTGAAATTTTCACAACCTATCTACAACAATGGAGATCCTTCACAAGCTAGTTCACACACAATCTACTAGACAAGTAATTAGCCACGGCATTTACCAAAAATCTACATAGTAAGATATCTTACAATTTGGATTTACATTATGCACATACATTCAAAGATATCACTGATAAAGGATTGGTGATTGAAATATCCTTCATTAATAAATGGATCCTTAAACTAACCTCATCAAATTAGAACAATAATAAGAACCAAAACTAGAATAGTGGCCAAGTTCAACATCTAATCCAAGCACAAACATTGTAGCAAACCTAAGGAAATAATAATGGTAGGCCAAGTAATTAAATAATAACAATAATGATATAGGGAATGGAGTAACAGAGTCATGACATGTCTAAATGGTGAAAACATCATTTTCTCAACCTATGCCACCTTTCCACATTATTCCTAACCAACAACCTCTTTAGTAGTTATAGCATGCACAGTAAGTGTAACAACTTAGACTAGCACAATAAATGCAACAAACACAACAACCTATGCCTTTGAAAGACCCTCATCCTCCAAAGATAAACTTGACTACTCATCATGCTTTTAATAACCTTAAAGATCCCATTGAATCAGTCTTTTGAAAACTCTTAGATGTTTACTTGAATAGATGGCTTATTTAAAAAGAACAAGTTTGTGAGGGTGCTAACATGACTGACTTGTATAAGCCAAAATAATTCTATGATTTTCATAGTTTTAATGGATATAATCTGTATCATTGTGTTTAAATTAGACATTTAATTTATAATATGTTAGAAAATGGAGAGATCACATTAGATCATAGAGCTTACACCTCCATATAGAGCTTTGGCATTTATTAGAATCCTTTTCCCCAACATAACAATAATGGCTGGTGCAACATTAATAATAATAATATCAACAAACAAATCTAAACCAACAAACTCAATAGAACCAATAGTAGAACCAACAATGCAAAATAATGGACAAAACCAAGGTCAAAATGATGGTAACAACCAACAAACCTACCATGCATATGCACATGACTAAAAATTAGTTGTAGGTCATATTATATGAGGCCATATTAAAACCATTTTAATTAATCCAATACCAAGTACTAATCATACTAAATCAACCAATTCATTCTTTTAATCCTTCATTGACCTGGGATTGCACATAAGCAAACCAACAAGTAGGGATTCCCATGTTCGGACATTATACTAATAACTTGTCATTATCTCATGACCATGCATAAGTACATTGATATCCAATACTTATCGTATATTCCCCCCCCCTCCATTATTTTTTTGAAACAATTATCTTGTATCTAATCCCAATTATGAAATCATAACTCAATGATCGATAATCACCATACTAGGCCCATAGCCAGTTTCCACTTCACCCATCATCCAACTAGACATTCTACCTCAAAAAAAGCCATTGACCACTCCAATAAAATATTTTTGATCATGTGGAATAATTACAAAAATGCCATCACAAATCTCCATTCTAGATTTATTGCATATGCCTTCAATTCACAAAAACATCTTGATAGAGTTCCTTGGTCAATCCACAGTTCTAAATGACATATCCCCTAATAAATTTCAAGCTATGGTTGGACACATAAATCTATCCCAATAAGTAACCTTTAACCAAATTGATATATCATCCCTTAGCTTTATGCATAATAATCCATTGTATATCAAATTTTACATAAAGTGGCATAAAGTGAAGCATGTCATTTTAGATAATGGATCAAGTCTAAATATTGTGTCTCTAAAGCTCATCAAGCTTCTTGGGTACATGATAGTATATTTACAATAAAAAACAATCACCATCAAAGCCTATGACAATGAATAATGAGAATCACAAGGCACAATCAATTTGATAGTTATCATTGGGCCTTTGATCCATGATACACTATTTCATGTGTTAGATCTCAATTTTTCATACAATATGGTTTTGGGTAGACCTTGGTTACATGAGATTTATGAAGTCTCATCAACATTTCACTAGTGTATCAAGTTCTATCATTTAGGGATGGAGGTTAGTATTCTAGGAGATTTTTATCCATATGAATACTACAAATATCTAGAGGCCAAGTTCAAGAGCTATAATTATCATTTCATCATTAATTCAGTCACCAAGTAGGACAAATGAAAAGCCATACTTATAGATCTAATAGAGGCCAACTACATTGACCTTTATAACCTTGATTCCCTTTCCCACATGCCACCTTTTAAAATGTCCAATCATTATATTATCTCAGCTAATGGCCTAAGAGAGTACTTGACCCATGACACCTTTTACATTGTAAAACTTCCACTAAAAATTAAATTCCTTTGGAAGACCAAAAGCCAAACCACTCATGCAATGGATAAAAAAAGGGAAAAGGCCATCTATATATTCAAACACCTATCACTTTCACACCAGCCTCTAGCCAAGAATAGGACCCTGTTAAAGGAGATGAATCATGGTTATATAATGAAAAATTAACTAATTATTACAAGAATTCCAAGTATCCCATTCCTTGTTAGATCATGGAAAACCAAAACTATGAATGAAGAGGCCTTGGGAAAAATTAATAGGGAACACTTGAGCCAATTTATATGATGAAGTAAAAAATAACCTATAGACTTATATTTAAACCACCTAGGGGTAACCCCACATATCTTATTTGAGCTCCATTGCAATGACTAGTGATGATAATGTTGGTAGTGAAGTAGAGTCCAATTATAGCCCATTCAATGACCTAGATCATACCGATTTGTTTTGAAAATAATTCCATTTATACCCTTCAACTAGTCATTAGTCATAACCCACTACCATTATATTATCCCTAGTTAATTGACTTGGGCCAATAAAAATCCACTGTGTCAGTTGATGAGTTTCAAAATGATGAGGCCTTCTTTGATTTTTTAGGTCTTAGAGACAATGTTATGTTGGGAGACCACAAAAAAGGGTTCTCAATCAAGTTGGATCCTGAAGTCTATTTTGGAGAGCGGGTGAACACCCTTATCCAAAAATAGATAAATAAAGTATTGAGGTTCCAAAGTGAAAACTTCTTTGATGCTCTTTTAGACCAAGGAAAAAGTAAAGATAAAGGTTAATTTAATGGTGAAACCTATTTTAGGTACCATTAGATAGGGATGTTCAACCTTCTTCAAATATAGACCAAGTAACCACCAATGATGAACTTGTTTATGGGTCCAAGTTTAGTATTGATGAAGAATAAGAATTTGAGCAAATCATTTTGGAAACCACTGATGAAAAACTTACCTATGGGTCTGATTTTAGTCTTGAATAATAGTAGGCATTTGATCACATCATTCAAGAGTTTCCAACATAATTTGTTACATGGCCATCCCTACCATTGATGGATTATGATTCATCATTCCTAGGATAGCTTGAGGAACCAGTCCTAATAGAGGACTCTAACATTGCAAAATAGTTCAAATTTTTGCTCACTATTCTTGAAAATGGTTCAACCCTTCTATTGGAAGACATAATAAAGGTAAACATCGAGACTCTAAATGACCTAAAATGGATAAAAATAGGAGCATTCTTCACTAAGGAGGAATGTGAATTCATTATAACCTTTTTGAGGGAATTTGTAGATACATTTGCATGGTCCTATTCCAACATGTATGGTTTGGACCCCACCTTAGTTGTTCACCACCTTGTGGTACATCTTGATTACAAACTAGTGAAGTAAAAGTTATGCAAAATGCATTCTCACACTGATGTATTAGTAAATAAAGAGTTATAATAAATCTTGGAATCAAGATGTATTAGGATAATTTACTATTCTAAATGGATTTCCAATGTAGTGTCAATCAATAAAAAGATTTAAGGAATGAGAATCTACATTTATTTCAAAGACATTAACAAAACTTTCCCTAAGGATTTATTTTTATTTCCAAACATTGACATGATTATAAACTCCACATTAGGTTATGAGATGCTTTCATTGATGGATGGGTTTTCAGGCTATAATAAGATTCAAATAGGACTAAAATATCAACACAAAATAATGTTCACCACTCTGTGGAGAACATTATGTTATTAGGTTATGCCATTTCGTCTTGTGAATTAAAGGGCCACCTATCAAAGAGCCATGATAGTCATATTTCATTATATGATGCATGAAATTATTGAAGACTACATCGATGATATATTAGGCTCAAAAACTAGGGCTAATCATCTAGCAACATTGAGGAGGATATTTGAGTAACTAGAAGAATACAAAGTTAGAATCAACCCTAAGAAAATTATTTTTGTCATCAATTCAAGAAAAATTCCTATCTTTATTTTGTCTCATCAAGGCATTAAATTTGATACACCTAAATTATGAGCCATAAAAAACATGTCACCACCAACCAATTTGAAGAAACTCCATAGTTTATAGGGCAAGATCCAATCCATCAGATGATTCATATCTAAATTGGGTGACAAGTGTCATCTTTTTACACATATTTTGAAGAAAGGTGTCAAATTTATTTGGGATGATGATTATTAGAAATATTTTCAATAACTAAAGGACTATCTTATGAATCCAATAGTTATATTACCTCCTATGCTAGGGAAACCATTCCTTCTATACTTAGCAATAATAGACAATGTCATGAGATCACTTCTAACTCAACACAATGAAAATGGTAAAGATCATGCCATATGCTATATAAGTTGTACACTAGTCACATATGAGCACAATTATACACCCATCAAAAAATATTGTTTAGCTATGGTCTTCATAGCTCAAAAACTATGACATTACATATTAAACAATAAGACCATGATCATTTCAAAAGTAGATCCACTCAAGTATCTACTATTTAAAATATCTTTAAAAGGCCATATGGATAAATTTATCATGATTATCAATGAGTTTGAGATATAATATATGAACCAAAAAGTCATAAATGGGCAAGTTCTTACAAATCAACTTGTTAAAACACCCCTTGTAGATATAGATCCACTCACATTCCAACTTTTTGATGAATCTATCATGACCATCATTGACACACCTCTTAGATAGCTGTATTGGAATATATATTTTGATGGTTCATTTATACCACATGGATTGGGGTAAGTCCTTTTGTTTATCACTCCATAAGGGGATCTAATCCTTAAGTCATTCAAAATTAAATTTATTTATACCAATAATATGGCCGAATATGAAGCACTCATGGTAGGGCTTAGATAGGCCATACAATGGAACATATATCATCTAAAGGTTTATGGTTTTTTATATTTAATCATCAATCAGGTTATAGACCCCTTTCAGACCAAAGATGACAAGTTGGTTTACTACAAGGCCATGGTCAACACTCTCAAATAGTAGCTTATAAATATCTAGTTTAAACATATACCAAGGACTATTAACAAAATAATAGATTCCATGGCTATCATTGTTCACTCATTTGACATATAGATATGGCAAAAGACTCCTAGTTTCTTATTGAAAATATGCTAACACCAACTCATGAACCATTAACCATCACAATGATCTATGATATTATTGGTCCTATCTCTTCTTGGTTTTCAGACCTATATGCCTATTTACATTACCATGTTTTACCACAAGACTTATCCCAGAAACAATATAAATATTTTATTCACAATGCCCAATGTTATACCTTACTTAGACCAACCCTATACCACCATAGTTTTGATGGAACTATGCTTCATTATTTACCTTTAGTAGAATCTATACTAGTGTTATAAGAATTTTATGAAGGGGTATGTGGTACCCACATTAGTGGGGACATCTTATCCAAAAATCTCTTGAGTACTGGGTATTATTGGCTAATTATGGATGTAGATACAATTGTATATTTGAAAATATGTGATAAATGTCAATGACATGCTAATTTGATTCATGCCCCAACCAAGACTTTGAAACCAATGTTGACACCATGACCATTTGCTACATGGGACCTCGATCTCAATGGGAAGATGAACCCCACATCATATGATGGCCATAAACATATCCTTAATGCCACAAAATATTTCACTAAGTGAGTTGAAGCTATACCCCTCACTTACATGACTAGAAAGCAAATTTCCAAATTCACATTCAACCATCTCATATGATGCTATGATATCCCTTTTGACATTATATCTGATAATGAAGGATCATTAAAGAATAAATATGTTGAAAATATATGTGTCAATTATAAGATTACTCAACATTTCTCCATGACATATTACCCTCAAGGTAACAGCCAGGTAGAAGCATCAAACAAGACCATTGTCAACATCCTTAAAAATATTATTAATGATGTTGGTCATGATTAGCACCTTTAGATATTTCATGCTCTCTAGGCATGTTGTAATGATCACCATACTACCACAAGTGCCACTCCATACTCACTTGTTTATGGTACTGAGGCCATTCTTCCCATTAAGGTCAAGTTACCATCATCATTAATCTCTTTGAAGCATGTCCTAGATGATGAATACTATCGAGTAGTTCACCTACAAGAGCTGGATTTACTTGATGAAAAATGTTTGGCCACAATATAACACCTTCAATCATATTATAATTGACTCTGTGGCCACTACAATTAGTGCATGAAACATAGATAATTTGAGATTGTTAATATTTTCTTCAAAGAAAAATAAAATAATACCATGGATGAAAAGAAGCATAAGTGTAATTTAAAACCCACCTAGGTACGCCCTTTCATCATTGTTGCAAACTATGGTGCAGGATCAGATAGGCTTGCCACACCAAATGGGGATGAGCTTCATGAGTTAATGAACATTATATACCTCAAGTGGTACTATGATTGAGTGACTTGGTGTATTATCTATGAACACCATTTCAAGTTGTACCATATTATCAATATTCTTCTCTACCATATCATCCTATCAATTTGCCTATCACTTATCCATTCAACCATTACATTTGATTGACCTAACATGTTTTGATCACTCCTCACCTATCCCATTTAACCTTAGTTCATCCATTGGTTTCACACTTTTAGCACAAAGAATCAGATCACTTTCAACAATTGTTTCAATAATTCTAGACAAAGGTAATATTTTGGAGTAGTATGATAGAAGTTTTGGTAGTTGCATCCTTCATTTTTTATTTCATTTTTTGGTAGGTGCATCACTGATCTTACTACTAATTATAATCACCTATGGGAAAATTAGTATCATTGATCTAATCCATTATATCATATTTATAACTACCTATGGTAAAATTAGGGGAAACATTTTTTAATTATGACTTGACATACCAACTTGACATTCTTATGTCTTACTATGCCATTATGCTAATTTTTATTGTTTTGTTTGAATTGGTTGCTACACTAGTTAGATTCCTTCATTATAAAGTGGAAATAATGTGACTTGAGGCAATTTTGGGACTATGTGGGCTATTCTCAATACTTTTTGAGGTTAAATTAGTGCCCCTTGTCCATCACTCTCTCATCATTTTATGATCAACTTTCAAGATATCCATGATTTTATTATTTTGTGAATAATTTCAAATTTGAACACTCTCATCATTTTGCAAGTTTGTACCATTTAGTGTCTTGTCATTCTTGACCAAGTTGAGATACTCCAAATTTATTAAAACATTTGAAAAACATTTAAAAATAAACAACAACATTGACGACTTCTTTACCTTAAGGATTATTTGAACCCTTACTAAGTCACAAGAAATCACTTGTCACTTAGTTTTCCCCATCTTTTTTGGCCTTTTTATCCCATGCTCTCATTGTTTTGTGAGCTCATTACCATGTTCTTATATCACATCCATCATGTTTTATTTTCATCATTTTATTCTATCCCATTTCCTAGGAGAACTACATTCGGCCTTATTGGGACCAACATATCCCCATTTTTTAAAATTGGGACCCTGGAGAAACCCTAAAGTTTGAACATGAAAATTTAGCATGATAGGATCGTTTATAGAATTTGAATATCATCCACTCTTTTAAAGGTAGGCTTAATTTATTCTATTTTGGCTTTAATTTAGACTAATATCACTAATAAATGGTCTTTATTTCTCTAGTTATAGGTTCCATGGCATTTGTCCCTAAGAATTTCATGTTTCAAAACCCAGGCCAAAGCCCTCAATTTAAATTTAAATATAAACAAGAACCAAATTGGTAGGAACATTCTGAAATTTCATTTTGGACCTAAGCATAAAACTCATGTTATAAGTTTAATCATGTATGTTAACATAACTAAAACTTAGTCTCAAGTCCTTTGCCCCATTTACTCTTTCCCTTTTAAAAGTTCCTTGTATAACTACTTGTTTGTTTTGTAAGGTCCTTTTAGTTTTTCCTAACATAGATTAGGATTTTATCCCTAAGGCCCTAATGTATTTATTAATATAATCAGGACCTTAGTCTTAACACCTTATCCTAAGTCTTGGCTCCCTAAGTTTTATTTTATGTTATCTTGGTCCTTTGATTTACAACAAAGTCAAGGTTTTAATCCTAAGGCCTCGATGTATTTATTAATACAAGTGAAACCTTAATCTTAACACCTTAAGCCTAAGTATTTTTATCTCTATGATCCTAAATTAACTTCCTTGTATCTAGTATGATCTAATAACTCATGCTTTATAATGACTTTTGATCTATAGAGCGAGGAAAGCCTGAGCTCTAACATAAACAACATACATATTTGATGATTTGATGGTTCACACTTTTTCATGACCCTTTGATTGGATGGTGTGATGAAAATCAATAAGATCCTACATATAGCTCCCATACCAATCATATTCAAGCCCTTGGATCACAACCAATGTTCCTTACTTCATTACAAAGACTTGATCAGATAGAGTGAAGCATATTTGAAATGTCAAGGGACTATAGAAGGCTTGAATGATCAACATATAGTACCCTTACATTTGAGGATTAAAATCAAATGGTCTCACCTAGTAGTAACAACCAATCATAATAAATCTCTCAAATCATGATCAATGGTTGATGCTTCATCATATATTTTGATCTGATAGAGTGAATTAAGTCCAAGATCCTAGGAGGCCCCATGAATGTGCCAAGTGGCATTCTCACATTAGGTCATAATAGCTTGAAGAGATTAAAATTGAAATTAATACAACTATCATTTAATGTCCATGAGGATGAATTTATTTCTATGTGACCATCAAATTCAATCTAATCAAATAAAAAAATTCACTAACTTAAAATTAATGTTTACATGACCATCATTTGATGTTTACAAGGACATATTTGATGCCTATGAGACTATAAAATCTAAGGTAATGAATTATTATGCTTAGGGTTGAAATTCACTCCAAAATCTTATTGGGAGGCTTGAAAATAGCTTTATAATGTAAGTTAAGTGCTCAAAAAATACTCAAACACTAGAAATTCTCAATTTACAAAATATGGAAATGGTCATATGGTCTAAGTGTATTCAAAATAAACCTATTCTAAGTCTATACTTTAAGGTCCCCATGAAATTTTATTAAAAATACATCAACCTTAAACTATAGACTTAGTCTTATTTTAAAAAAATAGAGTTATTACAACTTAAAATTTATACTGATTCTAGCAAAAGATTTTAATGTGTTTTATCAATACAATAAAATAATATTTGCTATTGGGCCATTATGTCAGGGTTGATACATTTTAGCATATTTTATGAATCCTTGGCATAAATTTTTTATACCAATGCATACATTATGATTATTAAACACAATGTAAACATTATCCTGGAATATTTAGGTCATGGCCCCCTTGCATATAAATCAGAAAACATTGGCATAAACCCCTTAGCCTAAAGTTTATTTCATGATTAATAAGAAAAAAAACCTTAGCCTAAGGGACTTAAGCCCAAGTCATAGTATTAATAATGTCCAAATTAATTTTTGAGCATAATTTTAGATCAATGATTCACACTTTGTCATTAGATTTTGATCCAACGATGTGAAGGCTCTCATAGTCTTTTCAATCAGGTCCCAGAAACCCATGAGTTCAACACATGGCAAAGGCCCATTCAAGATAGAGCTGACAAGATGATATGATGATTCACACTTTTTCACTAAAATATGATCTAATGGTAGAAAGGAACTCATGATTTTTCAAAGGCCCATGAGCTCACCACATGGCCAATGCTCATTCGACAAAGGACTGACATAAGATTTGTAACATGGGAAAGGCATGTAAGGATGCCAAGTTTCACAACTATAATATTTGTAACATAAATATCCAATCATAGGAAAGGTCTCATATTATAATCAATGTCTCATGCTAATATTTGGCTTTTTGATCCAATGAATTGAAATAAAAGAGTCTTTTTTAAATGCCAACAACTAGTAGCTCAAATGGAATTTATGAAAAAAACCACAAAAGGCCCAGACTGATGCCACATAGACACCACATAAGCAAAAAAGGATAAAATACAAGATCTTATGGGCTCAAAAACATAAAGGTATAAGGGCAAAGGTTCAAATAAAATCCAAGGAATGTATAAGCTAAAGCCTAGATATATTCTACCATTAAATCTCAAAAACCCTAAACCCTACATAAAATTAACCCAAATGGATTAAATTGGTCATAAATTAATTAAAAGAGAGTTTGATTGTGTTTTTTATCATAAAAGAGCTTCCAAAGAGACCATTTGATACCAGTGTAAACAATTTTTAGGAATACAAATAATGGCAACTCATAGACAATAATTAAAGGAAGAGACTGAGCTCTACTTTTTGATAGACAATGAAGGTTAGATCTTCAAAGACACTAAATTAGACCTTGTATCCATAAATATCAAAAGCATTAGGAATTGGTTTGAGCTCTTCTTCATGGTAGATAAGTTACCACCCATTTCTAAAGAATAACAAATAATCACCATCACAAGAAGGAGGCATTATGACCTGGTTGTAGTTTAGATGCCTGGCCTTAACCATGTCATGGAAAAATATGAGGTACTACACTATATAGACATCCTTACTCCCATCTTCATTGATTTTAGAATTGATAATGAATAGATTATTAGGGAGGGAAACTCAAAGGAAATAGCATATATTTCTCTTGTACCATTTGAAAAGTATTATAAGCTCCCTCTTCCCCATATAGATTTATCTAAGATCAAAGAGCGGACAAGTAACCATGATCTATATTTTGTCCTTAAGCCCTGCCTATAACAAGGCCCTCATATCTTTAGGGACTTTGAGGGTAGGATATTGGTATTCTAATTCAAGGAGGACATTAGGGTTTATAATGACCTTATTGAACTGAGCCTTTGGAGACCCCTCATGTCAAGATCTAGACAATAACAATTGATTACTTTTGCAAGCAACTAAATGTGGAATTAAACTAGAATTGAAAACAACTAAAAATCAGAATCAGCAAAGAATAAGAGATACAAGAAACCACCCTGAAAACTTGTATTAAACTCTTGGAAATACAATTGAAGAAATCTCTATTTCTTCCACACCTCTCTCAGATGTACAGATCTCTTTCTAGGTCTCTTTCCCTCAAGAGTTCTCTCTCTCAATTACAATCAACTCCAACAACCTGGATTGATTCACATATACATATACTGTACAATTCTTGTATTGTTCTACCATTACAATAAGCTATGAAGATCTATCCCTATTATATAGCTTTAGGGATTCATGAGCATACAATCATAACCATTAGATGCACCTCTTAATCAAGGGCTCAAAATAGTCCTACTAAAGATAGAGATGCGGACTTAAGACTAACACTTAATCCTATCATGCAAACATTCTGTTCTATCCACAAAAATAGATTCCGGACGCACAGGTGACCGACATCGGTCCCTACCTATCTGCACCTAATCAACATCGGCCGATCCATAACCGATGCCGACATCTCTTAGTTGAATCTTGACAGACGCTAGCAACTGTGTAAGTCTAGCAACTTCTGCACTCACTCATTTGGTGAAGCTTTTAGCTCCACACCTTAACAATCTCCTACTTGGAGATAAACAACTGCACCAGTACCTGTACAGCAACATCTTCTACCTTCTCCATCTTTAAACTCAATCATGAAGACCAACAAAATTTAAATGAAGATTCAACTTCTCCTTTGTTATCGGCTTGGTTATCATATTCGTAGGGTTCTTATCTGTATGGATATTTTCCAACTTCAACTCACCATCCTCCAATACCTGTCTAATGAAGTGGTACCTTAGTTGTATATGTTTGGTTCTTGAATGAAAGGCTGAATTCTTAGCCAAATGAATTGCACTCTGACTATCATTATATAATTTACAACTCTCTTGCTCCTTTCCTAGCTCTTTCATGAATCGTGTCATCCATATCATCTCCTTGCTAGCCTCTATGACTGTAATGTATTCTGCCTCTGTAGTAGACAAGGCAACAACCTTCTGCAACTTTGAAATCCAACTAACCACCATTCCACCAATAGTGAAAACATATCCTGTGGTGTTCCTTCTACTATCCAAATCACCTGCCATATCTGAATCTACATAACCATGTAGAGAAGTGTTTGACCCACCATAGCACAAATGCCTAGTGCTAGTCCCTCTCAGATATCTAAGGATCCACTAAACTACTTTCCAGTGCTCCTTCCCTGGATTAGCCATATACTTACTTACAACTCCCACTGCTTGGGCAATATCTAGTCTAGTACATACCATTGCATACATTAAGCTCCCAACTGTGGAAGCATATGGAAATCTACTCATGTACTCTACCTCATCATGTGAATTAGGACACTGTTCTTTACTCAACTTGAAATGTCCAACCATAGGTGTGCTTACCAATTTTGCATCCTGCATATTGAACCATTTCAACACCTTGTTCACATAATCCTCTTGAGACAAAATCAACCTGTGATTTTTCCTATCTCTCTTAATACTCATGCCAAGGATTTTCTTTGCTACTCCCAAATCCTTCATGGCAAATGTGTGAGCTAATTTCACCTTAAGCTCAGAGATATCTTGCATGTGTGATCTTGCAACCAGCATATCATCTACATACAACAACACAATAATATATCTATCATTATCCAATCTCTTAAAATAAACACAATGATCAAATTGACATCTACTGTAGCCATGCTCAGTCATAAACCTATCAAATCTCAAATACCACTGTCTAGGAGCTTGCTTGAGACCATACAAGATTTTCTTCAATCTGCACACAAGTTTCTCCTTACCTTTGACCTCAAATCCTTTCAGCTGATCCATATATATTTCTTCATCGAAATCTCCATGAAGAAATGTTGTCTTAACATCAAGCTGCTCAAGATGTAAATCCTCAATAGAAACTAAAGACAATACAGTTCGTATAGAAGTCATTTTAACTACAAGAGAAAAAATCTCACCAAAATCAATACCTAGTTTTTGTGCAAATCCTTTCACTACCAACTTGGCCTTATATCTCATATGTCCATTCTCACCTTCCTTTAACTTGTAGATCCATCTGTTCTTCAGTGTCTTCTTTCCTGCTAGCAACTCAACCAAATCCCATGTTTGGTTTTCTCTCAAGGAATCAATCTCCTCATTCATGCCTAGATCCCACTGATTCTTGGATTCCACCTATATTGCTTCATCAAAACTATTTGGTTCTCCACCATCAGTGAGCAATAAATAGAATAATGAAGGGGAATATCAAAGTGGAGGTTTACTTACCTTTTTTGACCTCTTGATGGGCATCTAAGACTCATTCACAACACGTTGTCTGCCCAAATTCTCTGATAGTGACTGACCTCGGTCACCTCCAGGCTTGTAACTGACTGACATCGGTTCCAAATGACCGACATCAGTTCATGTTTGACCGACATCAATCCCTTTATGACCGACATCAATTCTTGTATTGTTGACATCGATTCCTTCTTGACTGACATCGGTCTCTATGTTTTCCTGTCTGTGATTATTCTTTCCCATGAGCTCATTTTGGACCGTCACCTCGTCTAATTCTCCATTGCTCTACTCAGATTGATTCAGCTTCTTGAGTTGATCACTATACATCACTTTTTCATTGAAAACAACATCACAGCTCCTAATTATCTTATTAGTTCCTAAATTCCAAAACCTGAATCCAAAATCTCCATAGCCATAACCAATAAATGTGCACCTCATAGACTTAGCATCCAGCTTCTTTCTATTTTCCTTATCAATGTGCACAAAAGCTTCAAAACCAAAAACTTTGAGAAATGAAAGATCTACCTTTTTACCTATCCACGCCTCTTCTGGAATTCTACCATCCAGTGCTATAGAGGGTCCTCTATTAATCAGGTAAACTACAGTATCCATAGCTTCTACCTAAAACTCTAAGGGCAAACCAGCATGCAATCTCATACACCATGCATGCTCCATTATTGTTCTGTTCATCCTTTTATCAACTCCATTTTGCTAAGGTGTCCTTGGAATTGTCCTTTTCTTGAGTATTCCATGCGTATAACAATACCAGTTGAACTTGTAGCTGCAAAACTCACCACCATTGTCAGATCAAAGGCACTTCAATCTCTTGCCTATTTCATTCTCAACCATAGCTTTCCAAATCTTAAAAGTGTCAAAAACATCAGATTTCTTCTTTATACAATAGACCCATACCTTTCTTGTAGCATCATCTATGAAATAAACATAGTAATGTGATCCTCCAATAGAAGTTACCTGAGCTGGTCCCCACACGTCTGTGTGAACAAGCTCCAACTTGTGCTTCTTCTTTGTTGACCCAGTCTTGAGAAAACTCACTCTCTTCTACTTTCCAAACACACAATGCTCATTGAAATCTAGATCTATGCTTTTCAAATATAAAAGCTTATCTTTTTACTTAAGAATAGACATTCCCTTCTCGCTCATGTGGCCAAGCCTATGGTGCCACAACTTTGCATCTACATCTGAAGTAGATAATATAGAAGGAGAATTATTAGTAATACAATTACATAAATAGAGAGTACCTACTCTCTTACCTCTATCCAATACAAGTACACCCTTGGTAACCTTCCAAGATTCAACTGTGAGAGTTACTGTGCAACCCTCATCCCCTAACTTTCTTGTAGAAATCAAATTCCTCTTCAAGCTGGGAACATGCATGACATCTCTCAACACCCATGTGTTTCCATTCTGCATTTTCAGCTACACTTTTCCTTTGTCAACAATTTTACAAGGCTCATCATCCCCTAAATAAACTATTCCAAAATCTCCATGGACATAGTCACTGAAATATTCTCTATTAGGGGTAGCATGAAAAGAGGCACCAAAATCTAAAACCCAAGATTCTATATTATTATACAAAGAGAATATAAGAGCATCTTGTGCAACTATACCTGCAACTTTTGCTTCTTCTTTACCTTCATGCTGATTTTCCTCTTTAGGTTTTGACCAGCAATCTTTGCTTAGATGGCCTATCTTTCCACAATTCTAGCAGGATATCCTCCTACAATTTCTAGATTTGGATCTACCTCTCATCTTTGACTTAGACCTTGATCTCCTATGCTTGCCCTTCTCTTTTTGCCTTCCCCTGCTCTCAAAACTTAAATCATTCCCTGATGTTTCCTCTATGCTTTTCCTGTGAATTTTTTCATTCAAGATTACACTAACAACATCATCTACTTTTAAAATATTTGAAGCAGATGTAGTATTACTAACTGCCATTACCAAGCTATGCTAGCTTTCAGGAAAAGAACATAATATTAAAAGAGCCTTAATTTCATCATCAAACACTATTTTGACTAAATTTAATTGATTTACAATTCCATGGAAATCATTTAGATGATTAGATACAGATCTACCTCCCTGCATTTGCAAATTAAATAACTGCTTCATAAGTTATACCTTATTTGAAGCTGAGGGTTTTTCATATAAATTTGCTAGAGTAGTCATTAACTCTATTGTTGACTTTACATGTGATAAATTAGATATCACAGTAGATGCCAGACTCAATCTTATGGATCCAAGAGCCTTTCTATCAAGAACTTCCCATTCTTCATCTTCCATGTCTGTGGGCTTCTTTGCAACCCCACCTAATGGTAAGTATAGATCTTTTTGATATAGATAATATTCTATTTGCATCCTCCATAATTGGTAATTCTTGCCATTTAACTTCTCCATTCTCAGTTTGCTTTCTTCTACCATTGCTAACTCCCACTCAAATAGAAATTCCTACAGAAACCCCTGTGAGTGTCCTATAATCAACACACACTAACTAGATCTAAAACACCTGTTAGTGAACCTAAGCTCTGATACCACTTGTCAGGATCTAGACAATAACAATTGATTACTCTTGCAAGTAACTAAATGCAGAATTAAACCAAAATTGAAAACAACTAGAAATCAGAATCAGCAAAGAATAAGAGATACAAGAAACCACCCTGAAAACTTGTATTAATCTCTTGGAAATACAATTGAAGAAATATCTATTTCTTCCACACCTCTCTCAGATGTACAGATCTCTTTCCCTCAAGAGTTCTCTCTCTCAATTACAATCAAATCCAACAACCTGGATTGATTCACATATACATATATTGTATAATTCTTGTATTGTTCTACCATTACAATAAGCTATGAAGATCTATCCCTATTATATAACTTTAGGGATTCATGAGCATACAATCACAACCATTAGATGCACCTCCTAATCAAGGGCTCAAAACAGTCCTACTAAAGATAGAGATGCAGACTTAAGACTAACACTTAATCCTATCATGCAAACATTATGTTCTATCCACAAAAATAGATTCTGGATGCACAGGTGACCGACATCAGTCCCTACCTGTCTACACCTAACCGACGTCGGCCAATCCATGACCAATGATGGCATCTCTTAGTCGACTCCTGACCAACGTTAGTCACTCCTGACTGACACCGGCGACTGTGTAAGTCCATCAACTTCTGCACTCACTCATTTGGTGAAGCTTTTAGCTCCACACCTTAACACCTCAATCACCTATGTGAATAAAATCTAGGTCCCATTTTTCCATTTCATGGTAGAGGTAAAGCTCACCCCTCCAATTGGAGATTAATTAGTTTCTTCCTTACCAATAAATTCACTTCCATTAAAAGGAAGACCTCTAAGTAATTTTATATGATATCATACCTGTTAGACACCCTTCTCACCTCAATCAACTTCCCTGGTATTAAGAATTTGTCTCCAGATGGAAAAACTACTATTTCACACCACTATTCCAAATTTCATATCTTCAAGTATAGGAATCACATACAATCTATTTATGAATACATTTATCCAACCATGTTGAGACCATCACCAGTATTCCCATGCCTAGGGTCGACCCCCTAATTAAAAAGTAATTGAATTGATGGGTGGCATCTAGTTTACCCTAACTGCATGGCCATTAAGATTTATGGGATCATGTCTCAACCTTATTGAATACCAATATATGTTCCCAAAAATCTAGCTAAGTAATAAATTACTTCCCAGCTCCTGCATGGCATCGATGGCACTTGTAAAGAAAAAAATAAATGTTTTTTCCACCCCTTCCCCTTTATCATTAGAAGGACCATAATCCAAGACTAGAAATAAGTTGAGAGCATGGCCAGACACTAGAATTCATTTGGTTTTCAACTTGATTAACTTAAAATGTGGGATCCTAAGGGTATAGTAGCTAGCCACTTTAAAGACAAGAATCTCTAAAATCTTGATATATGTGCATCAAATTGGTGTTCATAACACCATATATATTAAGGCCATGAATTATGAAGAAGTGCTAGCCATGATCCAAGGCCACAATATTAATCTTAAACATAGGTTAGCCAAAGATGATAACCAATAAGGGGAAGCATGGAAAATTAATCCTTTGTAATATCACTTACTAATTGGACCATTTAGGACAACCTAAGAGCAGACCTAGGTAGAATATCCACAACCATAGACTCAAGGGAAAATTGTACAAAAAAAGATCAACAAGGCAAGGACAAGGAGAAATTGGGAGAAGTAAATTTATAAGAGAGACCTAGGGAGGGTCCCCCACATTCAACACTTCTCCAAAGACCACCTTTTCTAGTAGAATATTTAGATATGATATCCATGGAGATAACAGAAACACTTAAGGGTGCCCTCAAGGAACTTGTAGATTCTTATGACTCAGATAGGGAGGTAGAGCCTAAGGAAGGTAAATGAAATATTGACTTTCACTCACCCCACCTATGAAATCAATCTCCTCAGTGATGAATTCCTAATTTATGGACTATTCATTCCTAACTAGTTCATTTATGGAAAGTTACAAAAGATTCCTTCTCTTTCTCATTCAAGAGACATGACAAGAAAAGAGGAAGGCATAGCTAGCATTGTTCCCCATTGGACCAAGGAAGAGACCAAGATTAACTTTCACTCAACCCACTCATGAAATCAATATCTTCAGTGATGAATTCATAATTTATGGACTATTCATTCCTAACTGGTTCATTTATGGAAAGTTACAAAAGATTCCTTCTCTTTCTCATTCAAGGGACATGACAAGAGTTGTTGATGTTGAGATACAATATGACATGAAGCCATGGATAATGGCTATGGTGAAAGATCAATAATAAATAAGAATTATGCTCACCTAAGGACCATAAAGTAAAAGGATGGATGCCCTAGGACCATCTAATAGCTCAAGTTTGGAGGTCCCAGAACCTCCCAAGTTTAATAAGCCATTCACTACCATCCAATTCAACCTTAAAATAGCTAGAATGGAAAGGGTTATAATAAGAACATTTTTGGTTAGAACAAAGGAATTAATCTTTAAAAAGGTTGATCAATTTTTGGGATTAACCTATGTGGGAGGCTAGCAGCTTAGTGAGGTAGCCATTTATGAAGAGGATGTGTAAAGCTTGGTTAAGGCCCAGTCAACATAGGCCAAAGCTAGAGTCTAAGGGATGAAGCAGAGGATCTTAAATTTGGAAAGAGAAAAGGAAAACTTGCATACATAGGCAATTCTATCAATGCTTGAGGTAATGACCAAAATGTTTGATGAGTCATTTTATGACATGTTTGAGGCACTCAAAACAATTAAACTAAGGTAGAATGCATTAGAGGGGTAGTGTGCATTGCTTAAGATCTTGGTCACCTAATGAAAAGCCTTGGAGTAAAAAATAACCCAACTTATCAATGTTCAAGTAAGGAAATAGTTCCCAAGCTTCAAAACCATTAGTTTGAGACACTCGAGCACAATTTTGAGAATTATGGTTGACAAGGTTCAAAATTTGAGTGCTTAGCACAATGATGTGGAAATTCTCCTAGAAGATGATAAGGAGATAATTCCAAGAATTTCACAACTCCTTGGGACCATGATCATAGATCCTACACAACCCACTATCCTTGAAATTATAAGCGATGAAGAACTTATAAATAGGGATACTTTGGTAACCCAAGAAATCAAAGTAAAAAGCCAAGGCAAATATGGGGATGAAAATAATAAGATCCTAGACATGATATTCAATATAAGAGAAAGGATAAATGAAGCTAGGATCATTAAAAAATCCATGGCTAAGAATGACAGGGAACTTGATGACTTGGTAGATCAAGAGGGGGAGTGTATCATGAAGCTTGATGTGGGTTTAGATCTAGTTAATGAGCAACATGCTAAAACTATGAACATCCTATAGTAATGACGATTAGAGGCCCCACCAAAAAATTAAGAAATATTATATTTTGTAAAAAAATTAACTTTTAAAATAGAATATTCTAGTGTAAATTCATATGCTAGTTTGTTATCATATTTGCCTCTAGGTCAATATGGTTGTGAAAAGCACATGTATTTTAGAACTTGTAAGGGAAGATGTCCTTATATTTGTACACCTATATTTTTTAACTAATCAATATAATGCTTGGTATTTCTATAAAGGCATGCATTACCATTTGTAAGGGGTGAGAATTTTTAGCAAAGTTTGTACACTTGAAACAATTAATATAAACAAAGATTCTGCAAGGATTGTCCATATTTGAAATGTCAATTGCTAATATATATTCTATTTTAATTGTTAATATATGTCATGAATTTGAATGGTGTCTTTGAATTTTGAGTTGAATTTTCTAATCATAGGGTTTATAATATGTGCATATACTAGATTAATTCAAGGATATTAGGTTTTACCTCATTTCATTTTTCTCTGTATTCAGATATGCAAATGTTATTTGATTATAATAGTAAATCCTTAAAGTAGACTTGGTTCTTACTTGTGACTCTTTATATTTTACTTTGAAGTTTACCTAATATATAGTGGAATTTGAGCTTAGGCTATGTTGAATTATATATTGGTTGAATGCACACTCAATTTCAATTGATGCTTTGTCATAATGTTTGAGACTATAATTGTTAATCACTCATTTTTTCTATTTTACCTATCTCTTTACTCTTTTTTTACACCAGATCACTTTATTTTTAGTTTCATTATAAATATCCATTTAGATTAGCCTGTAGCTTAAATATAGAATATAATTCAATAATTATTAACATAGACTCTATGCAATTCACAAAGAATGGACCAAGGTGGCTCCCAACCACCAAATCATATAAATATTATGGAATAGTTTAACTTGCTCTACTGTTATTTCACCATAAATAACTAGATTTTCAAAACCTATAACTCATACTCAGAATTTTATAAATTCTAAAATGTGAAGTGTTCTTTAAACACTAAGAGCACATGTGGTTCATTTAGAAGCATCAATAGGAGAAGATCCCATTGGCGCTAGAAGGAAGGCCAAATTCTTCAAATCTTTGTTGATCTTAGTAATTTTTATCTAAAGATAAGAATATCTTTGTGTTTTTGGGTGAATTATTTTATTAGAAGTATAAGATCATTGATCTTTTCTATTTATAAGGCATCTTTGTGCTTCCTTTGAAGTTATTTTAGCACTAATACTTATTTTTGGTAAATTTAGCTTTAAGATTTGAGAATCCCTAGTATCTGAGGTTAAGATAACTCATTTTGATCAAAGTGGGCATATCTTTCATAGATATGAGCTCCTTTAGGCTTATACTTATAAAAATAGACCATATTTACATAATTAAACATGTCTTTGATCTAATTCAATCAAAGATCAATGTCTTTTGTAGTTTTTCATACCTCCTTTGCAAAATAAGCTCAATGTGCAAGTCTAACTATTTTTCTTCATAAAATTTAACTTAATACATCATATTTCATGAAAGATCATCAAATTTCAATATGTAATTTCCTAGGATTAGAACAAGATCACACTTAGAGACCAGGGAGCCTTTTCTCAAGCTTGAGGTCTACAAAAAAGCTAGATGTGATAAAGGTAGATGTAAGAGATCTAGATATTTGACAAATTTGCCTCTTTAAAGTACGTGTACCTTTAATCCTTATCCAAATATGGCTTGGTTGAGAGAATCCTTAATTAATGTACCAAGTGTGTTTCATGACCTCCCATGCAACCCTGAAAAGTACTTGCCTACATTTAGTCTAACAGGTATAGTAAATGCTGAGAAACATATAAAATATTTTAAAGTAACTTTAAGATTATTAAATTTTATGCATGAACATGTAGCTTGTAGGTTATTCCCCTTCACATTTAAGGATGCTACTTATGAATGGTTCTTGAACTTATCTAATAATTACATCACTAGCTGCGATGATTCACCAATGCATTTATAGATCAATTTGGTAAGATTTTTAGTCCTTACATTATCTACCATTAGTTCACCACCATTACAAGAGATACAAGTGAGCCTATTAGGTCCTTCAATGCTAGATTTTATAAAATGTTTAGCAAGGCCATAGACCTTGATAATCCTAATGATGTTTTAGCTCTAGAGATTTACAAAGATGTAGTAGATCCCATGACATTTATATTTTTGAAGAGATCCATGCCAGCCATAACTTCATTAATTAGAGCCTATTCTTAGCTAGTAACCATCAATGACCAAATTAAACCCCAAGGGAAAATGGAATATTTTTTTCCAAACATCAACCCAAAAATGCATGTGATGAACTTATCCCAAAAAATAACCAAAATCTCCTAGCCTTAAATCAAATCCCAAACCTAACTTAGTTACCATTGAGTCATGCATCTCCAAATAAAAATTTAGGATTCCTAAATCATCCTACTAATGGATTCAATATAAATTATCAAAGGGATCTAGTACCATTTACTAATAATAACCAAGTGCATAATTCTAAACCTAAAAATTGTAATGAATCTATCTTAAAAATGGTCCAAAAGTTGAACACTAATTTTCTTCAGTTGCAAGAACAAGTTGGAAATACTAATAAAAGTTTAGGTTAAAAATTATCATTTAAAAGGTATAATAATCCAAATAATATATTTTATAATGATATTTTTCATAACAATATGAATAATGACCCACCTTTTGAAAAGAAGACCATGGACATTAACCTCATTGATATTGCATTACCTAATTATTGTAGGGTATATTACATAGCCAAGCATGGGGAAATTAATTGTATATAATTTTACAAAGCCTTTGAGGAATTAAAAAAGGATTTGGATACATTTTAAGTGGTCTCTAACAATAATAATGGTGTAACTACTTATATATCTATGTCATTTGATCAAGCCTTCATGGTGGACACCTTTAATTTTCCTTTTCAAGAGGAAAATGTACCTGATGAGGTCCTTGAGGAGATCAAAGCATTTTAAAAGTTTTTAAAGAATACCTATCCCTTGAGGAATAGGGAATAGAGATAGCCTTTGAATACCTAAAAACCTCCAAATAGTTTTGTATCTCCTCCAGACACTTCTTCAAGAAACAATCCTAAGCTACCTAAAGGGAGTACTTCTAAACCTAGCATTGAAATTCCTAGTTCTTCTAAAATTGGCTATAACATAGTTGAGGACATAGAGAAGACAAAGGATAATATTAAATTTAATTAACTTACACAAATTATACAGCAAAGTTACATTCTACTAGAATCTTTGTTGAAGAAGTCTAGCAATCCACCATAGACTGACCATGCCAATGTGATTGTGTACAAGGCCAAGGTTGAATATCTTTCTTTCTTGGTCACTGTCAAGATGTTTGGTAAAAAATTACATAATTTATTACTATATTTAAGAGTATCTACCAATAACATACCTTTTAGTATATGCAAACAAATTGTCCTAAATCCCATTAAGTCTAATAGGGTTATTACCCAATAAGACAATTTTAGAGTTAGGGTAATTGGGGAGCTTTTAAATGTTCACATGAAAATAGATTCTAAGCCTGGGGTGTAATAATTCATTGATATTAAATTTTATGATATAATTGATTTTTATGGAATGTTATTGATTAGGGGATAGACCAAGGCTTTGAATTCTTACATGTCCATAGATTGCTCACACCTATGGCTACCTTGGAAGGGAGTTCCCAATCAATTTAGGGTTGAGAGAGAACCAAGGATGAAATTTTTTATAATTGAGTACAATGCTATAAAAAAAATGGTTAACATAATATACTTAGACTTAGGGATTATCAACCTAGAGACTAATAAGGTATGTGATCCCAAGAGTGCTCATGTTGTTCTTAGACTATAGAAGTTGAATTTTGATGGTACCAATTGTAATGCTAGATCAGGTGTTGGTATTATTTTAACTGATGCTTCTAATAGAAAGTGTCATGCTTCTTATAATCTCTAATTCCCTTGTACCAAAAATATTATTGACTATGAATCCCTTATCCTAGGTTTATAATTTTCTATAAAGAATAAGGTCAAAGAACTACTAGCTTATGGGAATTCAGAGCTAGTGATCAACCAAATAAAAAGCAAATACCAATGTAATCTCTCATACCTAAAAAGGTATAAGTTTAAGGTTTGGGATTTGATTGAATCCTTTTATGACTTTGGCATCATTTCCATCCCAAGAGGATAAAACCAAGTTGTTGATGAGTTGGCATCCACTATAACCAACCTCATGCCCAATCAAGATTCCCCTAATTTTAGCATTGAGTTAATCCCTTATCCTTTAGTGCCTAATAATGTCAAATATTTCCAAGTTTTTAATGATGATCAATATATATTTGATTTTATGACCAATTCTAGATCATTTTATACTCATATCATTGATGATACTAATGAAATTAAATATAAGGAGGACAAATTTGGTGGTAAATTCATTTATCTAAATGATAACAATATCCCCAAATGGATGATTACTTTGGAGAGATTGTTTGATCAGGATAAACTAGCTGAGGTTTCCAAATTTCCCAAGGTGAGTGGGAAAGATTATATTATGGTAAATGTTGGAAAATCCTACACAAATATTAAGAACAAGAAATCCAAAGAGCCCCTTTACCAATATAGGGATGTCATAGCTTGGTCTTATGATGACTTAAAGATATTTGATCCAAGGGTCATTACCCATATTATACCCCGTAAGGAGACTTAAAAACCATTCAAGTAGAAACAAAGGCATATAAACCTTGTCCTAGAACCCATGATCTTCAAGGAGGTCAAAATATTATTATATGATAAGATAGTCTTCCTCATCAGACATTCAACCTGGGTGGCTAATTTGGTACTAGTTATAAAGAAGAATGGTGAGATTAGATTTTGTATTGACTTCAAAAACTTAAATAAAGAATCATAAAAATACAAATATCCCCTCCCATCCCTAGACCAAGTGATTCAATTTTTTTAGGTTTAGCTATGATGTCTTTTCTTGATGGCTTTTCAAGTTACAACCAAGTGTTGGTTGATAGAGAGGACAAGATGAAGACAACTTTCACCATAAATTGGGGAACCTTTACTTACAAAATAATGCATTTTGGGATAATTAATGTAGGAGTTACCTTCCAAAGAGATATGGACCATGCCTTCCAAGGCCTAATAGGTAAATTCATCATTATTTATATAGATGACCTAACAATTTTTTTCTAAAAATAGGGAAGATCACTTCATGCATTTGCAACAAGTTTTTAAAAGGTGCAAAAGGTATGACATTTACTTAAACCCTAAGAAGTGTATCTTTTGTGTGATTAAAGTTAAATTATTGGGCCACTTTATAACCAAATATGGGATCTTTATAGATCTAGAAAGAGTGGAGGCCATATCTAGAATAAGGTTCCATATGTATTAGTTAAGTCAGTTAAGAAATTTAGGCATTACATATTTAGAAATAAGGTGCATGGTATCTTAGCTGAACCTACCACCAAACTTATGTTAAGTCAAAATGAATTAGGATAACATAGAGGTAAGTGGATTTTATTTTTATAGGAATATGACTTGGAGATGAAAACAAAAAAATTGTTAAGGTACCAAAGTTTGATCTAGATGATTTATAATACTAACACTAAGCTAAATATTATGCAAGTGGATTAACAAAACTTTTAAGCTAGTGAGCGGTATGATTCAATCATAGATTTGATAATTAACAATACATATCCTATAGGATTATATAGGGAGGAAAAGAGGGCCCTAATATTGACAATTTTCCACTACTTAATCAAGGATGGGGTCTTGTATATGAGAAATTTTGAAGGGGTTTATTTAAGATGTATCTCACAAGAAGTAGCCACCCAAATCATGAGCACCTTTCATGAAAATTTGGATAGTGGAAATATATTTGGGAGGACCAAAACTCAAAAAATTCTCATAGATAGCTATTATTAGCCAACTATTTTTAAGAATACTCATAAACATGTTAGGGAATGCCACTCATGTCAAATTTTTAGCACAAAGGAGCCAAAGGTAGCAATCCCACTACAACCAATCATGATTGACAAACCCTTTGCACAATGTGGGTTAGACTTTGTTGGGGTAATCAACCCCAATTCATCTAAAGGTCACAAGTATGTCCTTACCACCATAGACTATTGTACAAGGTGGACTGAATCTACAACCAATAAAAAATGCAAGACTAAAAAGGTGATCAACTTCCTAAAGGAAAACATCTATACTAGGTTTAGAACTCTAGTCTCTCTAGTGTGTGATAATGGGTATGCATTCATATCTATAGAGATGAATAAATGGGATTATGATAATGGAAAAAATCTCAAGTTTACATCCAAGCATTATCCCCAAGGGAATAGAGTCTTTGAATCTACAAATTAGAACCTAATGAAGGTAATCAAGAAGTCTGTTGTAGACAAACCCAAGACTTTGCATAAGCTCCTTCAATTTGCACTTTGGGATGATAGGATAATAATTAAGCAAGACTTACAAGCCTCACCATTTATATTGGTGTATGTACAAGAACCTATTTTGCCTATCACTCTCAAGTTACCCACATATAGATTTATGTAGGAATACATGGAAGAGAGCCAAGAACTTGTCAATTCAAGATTGATGGACATAATTTAGATAAAAGATGAAAGGATGAAAGCCTTTTCCTATTTTAGTAAGAATCAAATCATATTCAAGAGATGGTTTGATAAAAGGTCCAAGATCAAGGTGTTCAAATAGGGATACCCAGTTCTTCTTTAGGATAAAGCATCTGAGCCTAAGGGAAAACATGGTAAATTTACACCCTTATGGATTGGCCCATACCAGATTACAAAAACACTAGGGAAAAACACATTCAATCTCAAAGATGTACAAGGAGTAGAGTTTACATTTCCCACCAATGGGCAATACCTTAAGCACTACTTTTATGTTGTTCCTTCAGAGGTCTTCATGGAGTAACCAATAAGATGGTTAGATTTAGAGCAGGCTAACTAGTTTCCTTTTAGTTCTTTCCTTCTTATCCCTTGTTTGTGCATAAACACATATATATTTAATTTTTTCCCCTTGCTATCTTTTTTTCTTATTTTCTATTGTGTGTTTCTTTCTTATTGCTTTATTCTTTGATTCCAATAAGTCCTCTTAGACAATCCTGAGCTTAGAGTTATGAATTTTTCTTGAAAGTTCCCAAAACTCAGAAATGAAGGTATGAACCCCATGATTATGATGATCATGGTCATGAAATGTAATCATAATGATGTAATTTGTAAAAATTGGTAAAGACCAATAGAAGAGGTCAATTGTTTCATAGGGACTTAAGCATTATTCTGGCCTCAAATTTATTTTAAGAAGACTTACACCTATAGGGTGAAAATTCAAACTATCATGGTATAGTTATACTAACACTTAATCAACATCCTTTATTGGGATAAAGTTTTCAATCATAGATGATTTTCTAAAGATAAAACACTATACCAAATCCTAAAACCTAGCTATTCTAGTTCCTAACCTTGCTAAAAGCATAAAAGTCTCAAGAAAATATAATAAGAACTCAATACAAAATCAAAATATTTGCAAACATAGATGATTCTAGTATTCTCCACCAGGGATATGGATGTTTTTATGGTAGTGGATCAAGGCCTTGAGTGGATTCAAAGGCATCTCTATTAGGGCTATGGTTACTTGGCTTGTAGTAGAGCAATGTCCAAGCCTTCCCTAAGCTAAAATCATGGTTCTTAATGAACATCTTAACATGCTATAAATAAGTGTTAGTGACTAAGGACATATAACCTATAAATTATTTCTTAAACCTCATATAAAATAGTAAGTGAAATCAAAACACACACACAATATGGATATGTCTTGGTATTTAGCCCTAACTCTATAAGTGCAAGGTTTGTTTCAACCATAATCTGACTTGGATGATGATATTGATCAAATGAAATGGATGAAATAATTATTTTTCTAAAATATAGTCTCTAAGTTATAGCATATTGTTATGTTTCCCCCCTGAGTCACCATTTTTTGGGACCAACATACCCCCATTTTTTAAAATTGGGACCATCGAGAAACCCTAAAGTTTGAACATGAAAATTTAGCATGATAAGATCATTTATAGAATTTGAAGATCATCCACTCTATTAAAAGTAGGCTTACTTGGTTCTATTTTGGCTTTAATTTGGACTAAAATTTCTAATAAATGGTATTTATTTCTCAAGTTGTAAGTTTCATGGCATTTTTCCCTGAGAATTTCATGTTTTAAAACCCTGGACAAAGCCCTTAGTTTTAATTTGAATGTCAGTGGGAACTAAAATGGAAGGAACATTTTGAAAGTTAATATTGGACCTAAGGATAAAACTCATTTTCTAAGTTTAATCATGTTTATTAACATAACTAAAACTTAGTCTCAAGTCTTTAGTCCCATTTATTACTTTCCCCTTTAACAGTTCTTTGTATAGCTACTTGTTCATTTTGCAAGGTCCTTTTAGTTTTTCCTAACTTAGTCTAAGATTTTAACCCTAAGACCCTGATGTATTTATTAATAAAATTGGGACCTTAGTCTTAACACCTTATCCTAATTCTTTTCTCCTCAAGTTCAATTTTATGTTAGCTTGGTCCTTTAATTTACAACTTAGTCTAAGGTTTTAATCCTAAGGCCCCAACATATTTATAAATATGAGTGAAACCTTAGTCTTAACACCTTAAGACAAAGTATATTTATCTCTATATTCCTAACTTAACTTACTTGCATCTTGTAGGATCCAACAACCCACACTTTATCATGGTATTTGATCTAATGAAGCAAGGAAAGCCCAAGCTCTGATTTAAACAACATGCATCTTTGATAATCGAATAGTTCTTGCTTTATCATGAAAATTTGATTAGATGGCATGAGGAAAACAAAAAATATCCTACACATAACTCCTAGACCAATCATATTAAATCCCTTGATCATAACCAATGGTCCTCACTTCATTGTGAAGACTTGATCAAATGAAATGAGGCATAGTTGAACAGTTAAGGGACTACAAAAGGCCTAAATGATCAACATGCAACACCCTTAAATTTGAGAATTAAAGATAAAGCGTCCCACCTAAAAATAATAACCAATCATAAGCAAGCTCTCAGATCATGATCAATGACTAATGCTTCATCACATATTTTAATCTGACAAAGTGAATTAAGTCCAAGATCCTAGGAGGCCTCATGGATGTGCTAAGTGGCATTATCACATTGGGTTATAATAATTTGATGAGCTTAAAATTGATGATAGCATTAAAATTATTTGACATTAATGATGACTTATTTGATTTTCAACTTTAAGCCCATCAAATGAAAAACTTCACTAGCTTAAAATTGACATTTATACAACCATCATTTGACATCTACAAGGATGTATTTGACACCTATGAGAATGTCAAATTTAAGCTAATGATTTATTATTCTCAGGGTCAAAATTCACTCCAAAATCTTATTGAGAGGCTAAAAATGGCTTTAAAATCTAAGTTAAGTGCTCAAAAAATACTCAAACAGTAAAAATCCTCAATTTGCAAAATGTGGAAATGGTCGTATGGTCTAAGTATATAAAAAATAAACCTAGTCCAAGTCTATATTTTACGGTGCACATGAAATTTTATTCAAACACAATGAAACTTAAACTATAGACTTATATTTAGTCTTATTTTTTAAAAAAATAGAGTTCTTACAATGTAAAATTTAGACCAAATGCTTCTAGCTAAAGGTTTTAATGTGTTTTGTCAATACAATAAAATCATATTTGTTATTGGACCATTATGTCATGGTTGATCCATTTTAGCATATTTTATAAATCCTTTACATCAATATTTTAGACCAATGTATACATTATTTTTATTAAATATGACATAAACATTGGCCTAGAATATTTAGGCCATGGCCCCCTTGCATATATATCAAAAAAACTAGGCATAAACACATTAGCCTAAAGTTTATTTTGTGCTTAATAATTAAAAAAAACCTTATCCTAAGGGACTTAATCCTAAGTTTTGGTCATAATAATGTGCTAATTTAATTTAAGTCATCTCTATAGATCAATGTTTTATGCTTCATCACTGAATTTTGATCCAACGATGTGAAGGCTTCCATAGACTTTTCAACAAGGCCCCAAGAACCCAAAATTTTGATGCATGGTGAAGGCCCACTTTAGTATCATTTATCTTCTATTTCATTTGAGTGATCTCAACTTATCATCAATTTTATTTTTGACAAGACTCTTCTCTAATTTCAATGAATTAATAAAGGCCTTGGCTGCACTGAGCTCCTATTGCAAAGACTTTGATTTATCTTTTGAAGTCTTCAAGACTTATTTAGATATTTTCCCCCTAAATTCCTTGTTGAGTTGGGATATCTCCTTTTCTTTTTCCTTGAGATCTTGAATCATTTGGATCGCAGTGGCTTGAGCTTGGATTAAGCTCTATTTTGCCTTCTCTAGTTTATTAGAGACTTTGAGATAGTCTATGGTGACCACAATTGTATTTTTAGTCATAAGCTCCACTTGTCTTGAGGTTTGAACTAATTCAAATCCATAACCACTACACTCATTTTATAATCCTTAGGTTTCATTTTCTCAAGTGGTTTATTCACATTAGGTACCATGTGGGTGATAGTGAGGGAATGTTGTTTGTGGTCATAAAAACACATCATTTGTTGGATAGCCACTGCCCTACCCTCCTTCTACATTTGTTTCTCCTTCCTTTCCTCCCTAGCCTTCTTCACCATATCTGATTGAGTATGGAATTATGAGGGAGAGGTCACTATACCACCAATGAAATGAGACCCATGGGGTAAACCATAAGGCATAGTGATTGATTACTAGGGTTGGTTCTATGATGGAGACAGGATTTTTAAGACCCTAAGAAAAAAGGTTAGAAAACTTAACTATTGGGAAGTGAATGGGGAACCAAATGGCATTAATGATTGAGTTGGTATAGCCAAGATGGTTGAGAATGTTAAGCCATGTGAAGGAGGTGGTATTAACATAGTTTGAGTGGAAGATTTAGGATTCATGTATGAGGTGGGCTCTAACTCTTTTTATTTATCTACCTCCTGAGACTCCACTCTTTTTTCTCCTCTTAGAGCTCTCCATAATATCCTATTTCTCTATTTAGACTATCACCAGTTGTGATGAGTATAGCACCTCTTGTGTAGATGATGTTTTCCTTGAGGGATTTAATGGGGCATCATCTTTAGGAACTTTAGAAGTAGGCTAGGCCATCCTTTATTTCTCCAACTCATTGAGAGATGGTGGCTAGGTCAAAGTTATGTGTGCCATTTTAGATGTCCTTACCTCATATGACTCTTTTTGTGGTTTTAGGATGTTTCTTGTATTTGGGATAGAAGATGGAGTAACATGAGCCTCATCACATAGATTCTCCCATTGTTCATCTATTTTTACATCCTCAAAGTTGAGTACATTCACCATTTTCTTGCCTATACATCCAATAGGCATTTATTTTCTCCTAAATTCAGCCCTCCCTAACCAAGGCCTATCTCAACACCTTAGTCATTACTCTCGTAGGGTTATAATTTTGAATGGGTTGATAAAAAGATTCCCATGATGAGAGTGGGATGTCCTATAGTTACACATATATATCTGGTATATCTCTCCTAGGGGATCTTCTATCCTTGAATAACTTCTTACTCTCATGCTTAAAAGTAGAATGGACTTTACTTTTGGGAAACCAAGAAGGCATAAAACCATTAGGGTCATATTTCCATAGACCTTGAATCAAAACTAGCCCATATACAACTAGTTTCCTCATCAAAATAAATTTTGCCTACCTCTTCACCACAATAACACCACCCTTGGTTAGTGGAATTTCATGGAAGGACCTTTTCTTCCTCCCTACTCCATACTCAAATTCAATAACCACTAACTACCCATTCACTTCCAAACCTAATACTCTGTTGGTCAAAACTTTGAGAAGCATAAAATATTCTTCCCCAAAACTATGAACTCTAATGAAAGAATGATGAGACCCAAAAAATAAATCACAAGGGTGATGAACATTAGAAAATATGGATCTAATCGAGTCATTCATCATATTGTCTATACCCCCTAAATCCAACTCCCCTACTAGTGGTGCCACAAAGCACTCAACAAACTCATAAATGTCTGATGACTCTAATAACATATGAGTCCATGCAGATATAGGGATAACTTTCTTAGGGTCTTTTACCTCTAGGTCCCATAGGGTCAAACTTATATGATGTTTAAATAATTGGGTATTTTGATATAACATGAGATGAAATAGGTATGATGAATACCTAAAAGTAGGGTGTACTCTAAAATTCACTACTTCTTGGCTCATAATATAGGTGATGTGCTCCACAAAATCAAATTTATATACTTGTGTTCTGGCCATATTCCTCATTTAGAAAAGAGCCACTAGCTACCAATCATGTATGATTCTATCATGGTCCTCCCCAAATATGAAGGTGAGCATTGAACATGCCTCTTATGACTTTACTGAAAACATGCCCAAGGGAAAGGGTAGGGGTTGAGATGTAGTATTATTGTCTACAAAAAATAGCTCCTTATTCAAGAATGCTTTTTCTGGTGTACTTAAGACCAAACATGCCTCAGTTGAGTCATGTCATAAAATCTAGCTGAAGGATCATACTATAAACCCAACATGTCATAAATAATTTTGGGATTAATTACTACCTTGATCCATCCTTTTTGAATTGTAGAGTTTATATAATTATAATTTTATGTGCATAAGTCTACCAATATAGGGTATGAGTGCACTATTGGCATCATATATTAGGCTAATCATAAGGTCTCAACCCTCATACCAAAGGTTTCAAGGTTGGTTTGAATCAATATTTTTACATGTGCTACCTCCCTAAGGGTCTTAGTCTTCTTCATAAAAATAGGGTCATAAATCTCATCTGTATAATCAAGGATGAGGGAAGAGTCTTGGAAAATACCTTTTCTCACTTCTCTAGTTTTTGGGTATGTTTCCTTGGGCTATGAAAGAACTAAGTAATATGACTTTGATGGTTCTTATATGGTTTCCATTTCAATTGAGACTCTAGGCTATGGTGCTTTCCTTGTTGTTCCTTGGCTTAATTCTTTTGTTGGATTAGACGCAAATGCTAACTCTTTGCTTGACTCTATTGAAATTCTTTGCTCAATGGTGAAGAAAATGAGACTTAAATCTCCCTTTTAATTTAATTTCTCCCATAAACATATAAATATGACTCTCCTTGATGAATTATTAACGTCTCATTAAAAGACTCTCAATTCAATGCTCTAAGGCATCAATTATCAAATCTTCAAGATCCTTAATTCAAATTTTAAAACTAAACATTAAATATCCTAGGAAATATGTTAGATAGGTATATTTTTAGGATGTTCATAGGTGAAAATATCATTTGAAAATTTAGTGAGCCTTTGTAAATGACATGTGTTCAAAAAATACTTATTTAAAAAGAGTTAGGCAAACAACCTCAAAATAAGAAAATAGAAAGGGAAACTAATCTAACTATATATAGGGTTAAAATTTATTATGTGAAGAGCTTCAGAAAGATTCCATTAATGATAATATCTAATGCCTCTCCTTCTTGATACTCTATCTTGTAAGCATTATGTTGCTTGCATGTAATTATTTTGAAAGGACCTATCCATAAAGAGTCAAACTTAGAATGATTCTTAGGCTTGGCATCCCTTACATCCCACTTTAAAACCCAGCTCCCAGTCTTAAAATCAGGTTCATATGTATTTTGATCAAACCATCTCTTGATCACTTTCTAGTGATAAATCATTGAGTAATGAGTTGATTCTCTCTTTTCTTAGAGTTCCAATAATTCTATAAGTCTAACTTGTATTGGATCATTTTCTTCCATTTCTAGCTACTTTAATAATTTTAAGGCTAGAAATTCAATTGAAATGGAATTAATGCACTCATCCCATTTACCAACTCATATGGTGAAGTATTAATCACCTATTCAAATGTAATTTAGTCTATCCATAAGGATACTTTTAGATGTTCATGCCATCCTCTTATGATCATTACCCATTCTCTTGATGAGTTTGATCGGATTCTTATTGGTTGATTCTACCAGACCATTTCCTTATGGACAATAATTTGAAGAAGTATTCAAATATATACCATTCTTTACCATAAAATTAGATACATTTACCCCAAGGAATGCCTTAGAATTATCAAATATGATAATGTGAAGACGTCCAAACCTAGTGGTAATCTCTCCTAGGAGATATAGGATCATATTTTTTATGGCCTCTTTCAAAGAAACTACCTCAGTCCATCTTGTAAAATAATCAGTGGCAGTACGAATCCATTTGTGCCCTATACTTGAGACTAGACTAATCATCCTAATGAAATATAGAACCCATTAAGCAAAAGGTTCTTCAACAATTATTGGACTGAGTGGTAAGGCTTCATTTCTTCTCTTACCTATGTAAAATTGGCAAGATTGACACTTACTAACCATATCACGGTAATCAAAAAACATTATAGGCTAGAAATACCTTGCCTAGATTATCTTGATAATAGTAGTTCTTGCTAGAAAAATGTCCTCTAGATGCTCCATATTGTAACTCACGCAATATCCTCTTAATTTCATCTCTTTCAATACACCTGAGCAAGATTCCATCAAAATTCCTTTTAAAAAGGAAATTATCTATCAAAATAAAAATTGATCCTTATTGTCAGTAATATCTTATCCTTTCAGGAGACAATTATCTTAGATATTGACCAGAATTCATAAAATGAATTATGTCAGTGACCCAAGAGTCTATTTCATTCTCTTGTATCTATACCATGGCTTTTATAACAAATTCTTCCTCTGGTAAGGCTACTAAATCTTGGAAAATGTATTGACAAAGACCCCTTCCTCTTATCAACTTGGTAGGATTAACCTCAATATCATATTCTAATATTTTGGTTATCTAATTAGTTCTTTTCTCAATTATTTTCCCTTCCATAATATATTCTCTAACACTTGGGTGAGCCACCAATACTACAATCTTGTTACTTGTTACTAATTGTCTAAATTTCTTTACACTTTTTAGAATAGAATAAACTTGATTTTTAACAAAACTATACCTAGATTCATAATCTTGAATGGTCCTTGAGAAGAAGGCAATCAGATGCTCTCCTTCTTGTTCCATGTCCTTTTATGTCAGCATTATTGCTATATTGTGCTCTCCTCCATAAACATACATGATGAAATCCTTAGATAAATCTCAATTTTGCAATACTAGGGTGGATACAATGGCCTTTTTGGGTTTATGGTGATCCCTTATTTTGAAAAAAAGTGTCTGAGTAGCTTACCTTGAGGTAATCTAAATACACATTTTTAGGATTTAGAGAGATCCTAAACTCTTGGCATTTCTAAAATATGACCTCCAATTGATGAAAATGATCTTCAACAGACTTGGTGAAAATAGTGAGATCATCTAGGTAAATTAGAATAATTTTATTTATTAACTCCCCAAACTAAATGTTCATTGCTCATTAAAATGTGTCCCCTACATTGGAGAGTCTGAATAGCATTTTTGCATAAGCAAAATTTCCCCATTTTGTTGTGAAAGTGGTCTTGTGTTGATCCTCTTCTATCAACCATATTTGATTATAGCTTGAGAAGCCATCCAATAAGGAGAATATCTCTACCCCATCTACTGTCTATATAATTTACTCCATTAAAGGTAGGGGGTAATGATCTTTAATGGAAACTTTATTTAGATCCCTAAAATCTACATAGAGTCAGATTTCTCCATTTTTCTTCCTTATTGGGACCAAGCTAGATACCCATGTGGAATGTTTGATAGGAAAGATAATCTTGGAATCTAATAATTTCTTGAGCTCTTCTACCATGAGAGACTCTATTCTTGGATTCACAGGTCTTTACTTTTAGCCAGACAAGATTTGATCCTTCTATCAGGTTGATAGTATGCTGGACAATTTATTTTTTATAACCATGAAGGTCCTTATACATCCATGTTATCACCTTATTATACTATTGCATAAAGATACCAGTTTATATTTTTATTTTTTAGTGGTAACCTTACCCACTTTTAACCTTTTCCCCTTTGACATCTTGAGTTTTGAATAATCTTCTTTGCTTATTATGAACTTTCTTCTATCTAAGTTTGCATCATCAGGGTCAAACAGATTCTCAAGGGTTATTAGTCCCCTTGGAATCTTGTTGGACCTTAGTTACATTATTTGGTCACCATATGCTTCTTCAATCTTAGGTTTTAGTTGGTTATCAAATTATCCTAATTGATATAAAAATAGAATGATCTGAAGATCACTCTTAAACACTTGCTAGTTATCTACATTGTTAGGAATGGAGGGATGTAGGACCAATTTGATTGATTCTTTATTAACCAAAAAATATTTGGTTAGATTTAACTAGGATCCAATTCGAGCCATTTTTTTACCTCAACATTTTTAGACCTTGGGACAACATCAATATCAAAGGAATCAAAACCTTAAACCAAGTCCCACACATTATTATAGTAAGACCTCATTCTTGTATTCTTTGTTGTTATAGTCTCCATGATTTACTTGACCACTAATTTTGAGTCACCAAAGACTCAAATTTTTTATTCCTTCCTTTTGGGAAAGGATTAAACCATGCACTAGAGATTCATACTCAGCTTCATTGTTAGTGAAACTAAAATGAAAATTTAGTGCCTTAAGGATCTTTTTCCCTTTTAGAGAGATAAGGCATATGCCTACTCCTAAGCCATTCTTGCATCTTGCCCCACAAAAATTTATGGTCCATATCAAATAATAATCTATGACTCTCTTCTTCATTTATCACCTATATCATAATCTTAGGTATCTCAAGATTTCATCATAAATCACATAAGTTCCCAAACTAGTGGAGTCAAAATTACCAAAAGGGTCTCTAGGTGTCATATCTGAGAGATAATTTTCACCCTTTTGATTATCATCATCTTTGATGCATTCCTCTATATAGACTCTTTCCTCTCTATTAATCATTGTGTGAGATTATTCAAACTTTGATATTACTTGATCAGTAATATTCTCTTTGCTGAGAGGTTCTAATAATACCATCATCTTTGAACCATACTTGGTTCTTAGAATAATATGTGACCAATCAAGAGACATGTACCCTCCAATTTCAGATATAAAGTCCCTAGACAAGCATAAATCAAAAATGGGAGGGATATCTATGACTATTATATCTTCCAAAATAGTTATGTTTGGGAAAGAATACTATTGTAATGGAATCCGTCTAATTATCCTTTTGGTTTGTATTGATTTCTCATCAAGCTGCATGACTCTTTTGGTTAGTGGTTCATACTTAATCTTCAAGGCATCAGCTATTAACTTAGGAATGATTGTAGTACTTGAACTTGATTCTATCATATAATTATGAAGAAATGTCTTACCCATTATAAGAGTCATATAAAAAGGGTTAGGTTTAAATTTCTCTACCTCTTTTTTGGTATTCACCAAGACTGATGGTTGTTGTGGCTAGGATTTTTTTAGTTGCTCTTTACCTCTACTTAATGGAATTTCCTTTGTGGAACTAGAATTTGCCTCATTTTGATCCTTTAGTAATTATTTTAATAGTTTATTTTGTTTAGGAATGGCCAACATATCCCATAATGAGACATTAGCAAGAACTTTCTTCAATTGTTTTACCACATTGATTTGTTTGGGTGTTTGTACCTTAGAGTACTATGGATACCCTATCCTTTCAACTAATGCATTATAGATTCCTTGATTCTATATGGTCATTTTAACTTATTATATTTTCATAAGGACATAAGGAATTGGAGCTAATGGTACCTTTCTTTATTTAGTATTAATAGTAGGAAAAGCATCTTCTACCATTCTCCTTTTTGACCATGTAAAATAATCATATTGAATCAGACTCTTAAAATTAGATGCCTCATTAATGAACATATATTATTCACCTTCAATCCATGAGAACAAAGTGTGTTTATGGTAAATCTCTCCTTCTTATTTTAATGACATGTCTTGCATCTGATCTACCATGGCTACGTTCTAAACTCTAGGTGATTGATATGGTCCTCATGAGGTAGTTTCCTAGTTTATTATCCTTCTTTGTTTAGATATTCTTTGTTGTAAATTTCCCATGGGGTAATACATTGGCATGTGAGAATAATTAAAAGGAAAAAACCACCCATTTATCTCTTCCACCACATTATTTTGGCCAGGGACTAGTTCTCTCCCTAAGCTTGGTAGGAATATCTAAAATGGTACAAGTACAATGATGATCTGATTAGATGGTTATGAGGGAGATATTATTTAAGTACCTTGATATTACTTTAGTTGATATGAGGGTCTATTCCCTTGGAATCCCTGGTAAGGAGGTCATTGATCTAAATTTTGGTTCCTCTTAAGATTGAAAATTTCATTAGAAAAGGTTCTAAGGAGGTTCTTGGCATCATTCATTTCTAATGAGGAAGAAGGTGAAACTATGACAAATGTCCCTTGAGATGAAGGAAAAGTGTATAGGGAATTATTGACCTAAGAAGTAATAAGAACCTCTTCTTAAATAGGGAGAGATATTTTAGGAAACATAGGCATAGGAGGCCTTGGGGGTAATTACCCAACATCTATCAAGTTATTTTTAGATATTACAACAAGGTCATAAGCATCATGAAGGGTCTAGCCTCCTAGTGATTAGATCATTACTAAGATATCAAAATTAAAATATTTAAAATAGAAAAAAATTATCATACCTATAGTAGTCAAGCTGAAATTGGGATTCTTAGCCATGTTTAAAATCTAGTGTTGAAATCAGCCATTACTTCTTGGGGAGCTCTCTTAATAGTGATTGATTGTTATAGGAGGGATGATCTATCCCATTTTTCATTAAATCTATCATATAATTCAGTTCCTAATTGATCATAATTTATAATAAAATTTAGCACTAAGGATCTATACCAATCAAGAGCCCTTCCTTTTAAAGAGGCAATGAGTAATCTCAAGGCTACATTATATTGTGTGATAACGTGGATAGTGCATACATTAGCCACATATTGAATATGATAAAATGGATTCTTGAAGTCCTCTACAATAAATTTAGGTAATGATTTTAGATAATTAGTTAGAATAGGGTCCCATATATCAGGAGGTGTTGGTAGGATAAGGGGGATTCCACCATTCCAATTGATAAAGTTCCTAGGTGGAGCCCAAATGGCTATTTGACTTCCTAGTGTATTTTGTTGAGTTGACCTTCTTCTTGAATTAATTACTAATAGTGGTATTAAGAGTCCTAGATTTATAGTAGATTGAGATATTGTAGTTGGCCTACCTCTTGAAATATGTCTACTCATGCACTTTTAGTTAGACTTCATCCCACTAGGCATGTTAGGAAAGCTATTTATGCTTAATTTTTTAACTAATCAACAAAGTCATGGGAAGTTCTAAAGATGTGGGACTTGACACTTGAAATGACCTCCATATTTTAAAGAAGTTGGCTCTTTTCTTTGAGGTTTGATGTAAAGAGGAAAGAAATTATGCACAAAAGAAATACTTAAGTTACTAAGGTGATGCCCCAAGATTTTATTCCTCTACTAAACAACATAGTAATTAGTATTAACAAAATTTACTTAAAATATTAAGGAGAATAAAGCATCATTAATAATTCTAGCATAGACTATAGACAAAATTAAAGGCTCATAATAGAAAAGATAACCCAAATCCTCATCTATCTAAACATCATAGTAGTATTTTAAATAATATTCACTAAAAAAATTAAAGAACATATAGCATTATTAAAAATCTTAGTGTTTATGCAAAGCTAACAAAGGCTCATAATAGAAAAATGAGAAGCAAGAATGAGAAATAAACTATAATTACATATAACACCACTCTCTCTCTTCATAGTTTGATAGGAGAACAAAGTACATAAGGAAAAATGCATAGAATACAATGTTTTATCCCTTAAGAGAGGCACCTATTAAGGTAGTAGAAAATTATTTAAAAACTAGCTTCTAAAATCTCTATAGATCTAGATGAAACTCTAGTTATCTCTCTTCCTTGATCTGCTACTTATAGCCCAAAATACCCATCATGGGTCACTACAACTTGCTTAGATTTAAACTTTCTATCTACAAATTTTGGATCTAAAACTTGCATGCCATTATAACTGAACAACTTGGAGCTTAATTCCATTATTTCTGATAATTGTCTCTTTCATTTTTTTTCAATTATTGCTCTTATTTGTATTTTACCCATAGTTTCTCAAAGCATGGACACATGGAGGTTTCTATGGATATTGATTACTTTACTCCTCTTTCCCCTTCATTCCACAAACTCTTTAACTTTCTTAGCTCTTTTGGGCTCTAAGACCCACTATGCTAACACGTGTTGGCTTTGTGCTCAATAGAGTCTTTTTGATAATCAATTTCCCTTCAAAGAGAGACAAAGTGACAAGTGGAATTGTCCATGTTTATTTGAGCCTTCAAATATTTTCCCTCATTCTTTTACTTGAATTTTTAACCCTTACAGATTTTAGACCATTGGATCTATTACTCCAAACTGAGCCATTGATTCTATTTGATACCCCTTTATCTAAAGGTGAAATATCATTTATCCACATGGAAACTTCATACTCAATGGAGTCTTTTTGATACTTTCCCTTCAAAGTGCATCAAAGTGACAAGTGGATACCCTCTGCTAGCATTAGGGTCTTAAATTTTTTTTAAGGATTTAACAAAAAGAGGTCTCTTCGGCCCCATGAACTAATATAACCCAAAATGTTACTTAGCCACATATATACCTAATTAAATAATATATGTGTTTCCCAAAGGTATAAAATAAAAAATGTAAAATTTTAACTCTATAGGCCACTAATGGCTTCAATCAGACTTCAAAACAATTCTTACCAATCATTACAAATTAAGATTAAGAATAAATAAACATCCCAAATTTGATTTTGAAACATTCATCAAAGCTCAAAATATTTTTGAGACATCCCTAATTAGGATATCCTACAATAAGAAATGAAAACCTCTCACTGTTTCATCTCTAATCATCATATGACATCATAACACGCAATTTGGCCTATAGACCTATTAAATGGGGCAAGTGCACATATGAAATTAAATCAAATCTTGAAAATGATAAAAATACTAATCAATATTAATTAAAATTATAAAATTAATTAAATTCCTATTTGAATTATTCATGTGCAATTAATGAAATTATAAAAAAGGAAATTCAAAAATCAAGAATATCCTAGATTTTCATGATTAACTTTTGTGATTTGTCAAGCCTTTGAAAATATCTAAAAATATTTCACCCATGAATATTAATTAAAAATCATGAGGTTTTGACACATTTTAAATATATTAGGGTTAATTAACTCACTTAGGTTAGGTTTGAACCCATTTCATGTTTAAACTACACCTTAACTCACCTTGGGTTGGGGTTAGTTTCTAAACCTATAGATACAAGCATTTGCCTCTTCATTTGGAGAGATTAGATATAGTAAAGTTATAACGATAGTTTTATAGAAATATTAAAAGCAATAGTGTTATAATTATAAAATCACAATCCAAATCCAACATCAAGCCACAAGCCATGGTGCCAAGGAGAGAAGAAGATATTCAAGCACCATTGCCAAAGACTCTTTGGGCAATAACTAAGCAAGCCACACAACAAATATTTTAAAACATTCAAGGAACATAAGAAATTTATTATTATTTTCATTTTATTTGTGTTTATAATTTGTTTTGTTTATTATGTTTCCCTTATGATCTAGGCAAGTAAGTGTTAGCATGTTATTATGTTTTTATTCAAGTTTCGTTACTTGTTCTAACACTTGATCTAACCTCCCTTCTTGGATTCATTAATCACACTTCATTCCTATTTTAATCTTCATTTTGTCCTCCATATGATCTTATACCAATATTTATTCCATGACCACTTCCTCTTTATTTGATTTTAAATATTTTATTTAGCTTATTTTCTACCTTCATGGTAAACTAGTATGCATCTTCTATGGTAGTCATACTGACCAGACTCAACTCCTCCTAAATTTTGGCCTCAACCTATTAATGTAATGGTCTAATTTCTCATTTTTATCCTTTTAATGGTTTGTTTTGATAATAATATTGTAAAACTCTTCTATTACTCCTTAACAATCATGTTATATTATTTCAAACCTTGAAGATTTTTCAACTCCAATTCATAATCTATAGGAATAAACTACCTCTTTAATTTTTCCACCATTCTATCCCTTTTGGTGATCTTATTTTTTCCTCTCTAATTTATCTCTAACTAAACTTCCTTCCACTATAAATTGGCATGTCATTTTAGCTTGGTTTTACAAATTTAACTCTTTCAGTGTCTTCTACATCTTCATATTCAAAGTAATTTTCCATTTCATTGATCTAATTTATCAAGTCTTTCAGGTTTAGATTTCAAAAATATGTAGAAAATTCAATATTTGGAATTTTTCTAATCTTATAAATATCCCTCAACAACTTAACTTGATTAGGATATCCTTTAACATTTTATTCTTCTTCAAAATGTTCTTCTTCTTCATCATCTTTGATTTCCTCTCTTCTTGGCTTAAATCCTCTCTGTAGATCCTCTTGCAATGCATTGATTTGTATTTATAGGGATCTAAAACCCTCTTATATCACAACATTTTTCCCAACTCCACCAAAATTCCTTCATGGTGTCATTTTCATCTCTACATCAAACCCTCAACCTCAGATCTTGGTATAAACTACCTCATGGTTGGTGATCTATCTACACACTCAAGAACTAGTGCTCTGATACCACTTGATGAATGATTATTCCACCTATCATTCACACATAACACAATGACAAAGATTATCATATAAAATTCAAGGAAATAAACTAA
>JARHVA010000541.1:4455000-4520000 GCA_037957365.1 Torreya grandis
ACCATTATTTTGGTATCGAGGGTGGTAGGCATTACCTCCTATTCTATTTTGGCTAGTGTTTTCTTATTCATTATTTTCTAATATTCATTTCATCCTTCATATGATCTTCCAATAGTATTTCCACCATGACCTCTTCCTCTTTATTTAATTTCAAATATTTTATTCATATTCTCCTATACCTTCACCCCAAAATGGTATGCATCTTCTATGGTTTTCATACTGACCAGACTCAACTCCTCTTAAATTCAAGCCTTGACACATTAATGTAATGGGATACTTTCTCATTGTTAACCTCTGAATGGCTTGTTCTGATATTAATCTTGTAAAAATCTTTCATTACTCCTTAACAATAATGTTATATTATTTCAAATCTTGAAAAAAAATTAGCAACTCTAACTCATAATCTATAGGAATAAACTACCTCTTCAATTTTTCCACCATTCTATCCCACTTTTTGATCTTCTCATTTCCTCTCTAATTTATCTCTACCTAAACTTCCTTCCACTAGACATTGGCATGGAATTTTAGCTTGATATTTGAAAATTTAACTCTTTTAGTGTCTTACACATCTTCATATTAAAATTACTCATCCATTTCATTGATCTAATCGATTAACTCTTTTGAGTTTAGATTTATATAAATGTAGGAACTTCAATCTTTGGCATTTTTCCAATCTTGGAAATGGCCCTCAATACTTAACTTACTTAAGATCTCTTGAAAAATCTTATTCTTTTCCATAATGTTCTTCTTCTATTAATTCATCTTCAATTTCCTCTCTTCTTGACTCAAATCCTCTCTATGGTTCCTCTTTTAATGCATTTATTTATCATTTTAGGGCTCTAAAACCCTATTTTATCACAACATTTCTCCCAACACCACCATGGTTAATTTATGGAGGCATTTTTATCTCTATTTCAAACCCTCAACCTTAGGTCCTAGTGTAAAGTACCTCATGGTCGGTGATCTATCTACACACTCAGGAACTACTACTTTGATACCACTTAATGAAGGGTTATTCCACCATATTCACACACAACACAATAACAAATATTCTCATAAAATTTTCAAGGAAATAAATCACAACTTTTTATTATCAAAAAATTATAGTGATACAACAATATGGTTATTTCACCATAAATAAAATGTAAACCTATTAGAATTAATGCAAGTAAGAGCCATAATTTGCACTAATAAAATTGAACTTCCAAGTCCAAGAATTTGTTGAAATGGCCAAAATGTCCTTCCAAAATGAAAGCATGGAATATTAATACACAATAATCCTAATAATAGTTCCAAAATCAAGATTCCTTGATTTGGGAAAAGGTGACATGAGTTATAAAAAGTAGCTACTCCCCATATTTATCCACTTGCCTAAAGTTCATTTAAATCTTACTTTTTCCCTCTTTAGTTTTTATTTTGAACTTGCCCAAATGTGACCCACTTAACTTGAGGATAATAATGAAACATAACTTAGTAATTTTACTTGAAATATCATCATGATCCTCTCCTAGATAACCATGTTCAAAATAGGTAAGTTTCCTTAAAAACTCATCATTATCCTTTCTTAGATAACCACACTCAAAATTTGTAAGTTTCCTTAGAAACTCATCATTCACTTCACCTACAAATATATGACCCACTTTTGTGGAAAATGTTCTTAAGTTGATTCTTTCACCAAAGGCTTTATTTTTCAATTTTAGAGCTTTGTGTTGAATTTCATGTCCATACATGCATAAATATAAGCTTACTAAAAATAATAGGTTACTATTTTTAGCCCTCAAATTTTGACAGTCCTAAACCACTAAAACTTCAGCCTAATCTCCAACTAGACTAAGAAACCTATAAAAAAATTCAAAGCAACATAATATATATATATATATATATATAAAGGTGATGCAAGATTTCTCTTACAGCCTAGATGCTACCACATCAATTTTTATCTTAAGTAAAGACAAATTTTATATTTTTCATTATCAGTTCTACATGAAGCACAATTCAACATGTGGCATACATTCAATATTTTTATTAATAGGTAAGTTTAGGTATAATACTTTTCCTTTTACTCTAGTACTTTCACTAATAGAATTGAAGGGGGAAAATTTAGACACATAAATTAACATTTATGTTAAATCAATGAAATTGTGATAATATTCTCAAACACACTTAGCTTATACCAATTACATGGTCCTTAACCACCCTTCCTTCACTTATATGTGAATGAACCTTAATCTTAAGGAAACTTTGAACCTAATATTCCTATTTCACATTCCAAATATCCTAATCTCATATTTAAATAGATCCACACTTCTAGATTAGTTGTGTGTACTCCTTAGACAAGCCCACTCTTTTAGGAATATCTTACCTACTAGTAGCATTTGAATTTTATGGCTTCATCCTCCCACTAAACAATATACTTTTACTCAAAATAAAATTTACCTAGTGGGTCATCTTGTATATTTCATGATCCCCATCTGAAGGAGTTCCAAAATGAACACTATAAAATAACATTTTCCATTCACTTAAATAGATGCAAAGCGACTAAATACAATTAAAAATAACTAAAATAATTATTAAAAATTGAGAGGAAATTACCTATATCTCCCAATTTTGAGTCCATATAACCTTATTATCCTTATAGTCTCCATACACCCTTGATGTTAAAAGTCATTTCTCAAGCACATTAATCACACTAGGATTTCACCAACCTCTATAATTACACTAGTATTTCACACACACCATTATATCATGGGATAAATACCTAGAGTTTGATCCATATTCAAAGTATTAGTATGTAGGCAGTGCCAAACATTGGGGATGTTGAGGTCTAACATAACTTCAACCACTCAACCCATTTTTCTATTTTATTTATTTATCATTTGTGATATATTGAAATAGATTTAATAGTTAATAATAATGGACTCAAAGGCTTTTGTAAAATATCAAGAAATAAAAATTTCACACATAAAGCTTATAGGTCACATCGCATAGGTCAATTTTCTCACAGAGCTAAAAAACCTAATAGAATTTTATCACTCCTTATTGATAACATGTGGAATGACCAAGTTTATTTAGCATGGTCTTGTCCATAAATCCAGTGAAGCCCTATTATTAATTCACAATCATCTCACACAATCTCATAGTTAGATCCATAATCTCAATTGCAATGCTAAATTCTTGTTTTTAAGATAAGTTATTTCCTTCTCTTACTTTCCATTTTTAACACATTTTCAAATATATCAAAGTTACAAATCATAAATAATTAATTTATTACATTTATTAATATTCTAATTTTACATATAAGTTTTCTTAATTAGGTAATTAAGTTATATTTACCCCAGTTTAGATAGAACATTATCAATTATAAGAAAAAATTATTTTTTGGTCAAATCACAAGTAACACCACTCATTCTAACACTTCACGTATAATATTTGTAGATTTAGGATTCTATTTGGCATAACATATAAACATGTAAAAACATCAAAGAAGATAAAGATAATGATTAAAAAAATTAATAAGAATGAAAAAGTTGCAAATATGAAAATAAAGTTTGAAATGTAAAGTAAACCCTAGGGGAAAACCTAAAAGGTGTATACATTCAAAGAACACATGTGCCCAATAATTTATGATAAGTGGATGTAAATGCAAAGAGTATAAATATGTTAATGGGAATACTAATATAGGGTTTCATAAATTTTATTAATAAAAATAAAACCATTAAATTATAAAATCAAACCCTAAGGGAGATGGAGGTAATAAAACCATAGGTTAAAAAATTGGGTTCACCAAAATATTTTAACTAAAATGTACACAAAAAATTATTAACTATGAAAAATGAATTAAAACTAGGTCATAATTAATATATATGATATAAATGCATAAAATATTAATTAGGACTTTCTCATACATTAAAAATGTGAGTAAATGAAACAAGTAAGAACATTAAAAATATAAATGAGGATGGAATGTGGCATACTTGGGACCTTTTCTAAATTTTTGAATATAGATCTTGTCTCTAAATGTGACTATGTTTCTCTATGTGAAATTTGAATTTCTAATTATACTATATCAAAATCATAACTACACCAAATCTGTATGAATCATATTCAATAAGTCTCCAAATTTGTATGACATGTTTCTATCAAATATGTACTTATCCATCAAATCCATCCATTTCTTTATTTTTGGTTTTGTAATTATTTACATTCTAGCATTTTTAGATGAAGAATATGATTATAAAATCTCTATGTTAATTTGATGGTAATAATGCACTAAATTATCTATCTTTCACAAAATTGACCTAGCCCTCAGAATTATAAATAAAAAACATGTGTGAAAGGTTATTTTACTTAGGCTACCCACTAAGGAGTTATGTGTACCATTTATCATCAAGAAATGAATCTAGGTGATGAATGAATAATACACACAATAATATTATGCATAAATATATTATGATAAAGACCATGTAAATATAGGCACAAAGCATAATTTATCACAACTAGTAATATGCATGATATGGATCATGGCATAAAAAATATTATAACCCATATTATAGGTAAAACTCACAAACATATATAATCACACATAGTAAATGATCACACAAGAACATATGAATCATAAGAAATAATGACACAATATGATATGATGTATAGATAGTCCTCTATATCTGAGGATTTGACAAGACATGTATTTTAAAAATATGCTCTAACACAACAATCCCAAATATGCAAAAAATCAATCACTCATATTTATACAATATAATACAATGTAACAACCATATATAAACATGTAATGAAGACATTAATGTAATAAATAAGATATGGTTAGTAAGAATATGTGAAATATTCAAACTAAAGGTGGTGAAATAGTAAAATATGTCACATGAGGTTGAATGATTCACTTTCTATAAATCATTCTAGATAATCTCACATGTGGCATGTAAGGTTGGATCAGTAATTTTCAATTTGTAATAAAAATGGTTTGTACTTCATAATTATGAAAAAACTTGAGATAATGATGTATTTTGGATGATATCACTCTCATTTTCTTAAATCATAGAAATCCAAGTAACAGATTATAAGCACTAGTATTTTAAAACTAGGTAAAATTAGACTACTAGGGTCCTAGGACCAATTAACAATTGAAAATTAATTTATGGAACCAATATTAGAGGAATAATATCATGAAATTTATTCAGTAAAAGCATTCAATATTTTACATAACACATAAGCTTTAAAAATATCATGAGAGTTGGTTTTATAAAACCAACTAATGAGCTCAACTAACCCATACAAATAAGGGTAATATTAATTAACTAAACAAATACATTAAGAAAACTACCTTGGATCATAAATGACCCAATAAACTTCTCATTGATACAAAGGGGTATAGAAGATAAAGAAACTAGATTAATGAAGTCATCAAATAAATTATAATGTAACTAATGTAGTGTACTTCATGGTAGTGATCAAAACTGATGTTGGCTCATACAAAAACCTACCATATGAGCTATGGTATAAAATACCAATGAAAATGATAAAGGCCTTCTCATCCCTTATTATCATTTTTATTGTATTATAGTAGAACATGATCAAGGCATGTCTAACTACATCAACCTACATAAAGCTCTATGTATAATCCCATTCAAGTGATTGACTTGTATTATGTGTGGAAAATCTCAAAGATTCCCAAAAATCACTAACAACCTTTGCTTAAAATTGATTGTGATAGAAACCCCTATCAACTCATACTATCACTAACTATTGATCGAAGACCAACCAATATTATATTGTATCCCCTATCAGGTGAGAGGTGATAAGTTGTTCATTGATAGAAACAAAATAAAACAATCATGTGTGTTCTATGTCATGAATATCAAGGATAGAAATCCAAAACTAGAATAAATTAAGAACACAAGCCAAAAATGCTACTACAATAAATCCTAGTCTTGAGCCTAGTATCTCACACAAGATGGGTGAATCATTTATCACTCAAACTAGGTTGGCTAGTCCATCAAGACCATAGACCTCAACCATATAGTATGCCTCTTGATTAGAGGAAATATTTGGAGTAGCTATAATATTTTCCACTAGAATGACACATATAATTTGCTTCACCTTTCTTTTTGTGTGGAGAGTGGGGACATCAAAAAATACATATATCTACAAGATGGCCAATTTAACCACATTTGAAACATATGGGATCTTTAATTTGTTGGTGAGATCCAAAAGATGCTGACTAATGAGAATAACCAATGGAGTGATAAAATTTCTTATGGTGATGTCTACGTCTAGAAGATACTAGAGAGTGTCAATGAAAATGCTTTAGAGACTATCTAGAATGATGTGGAGAGTTTATTAGAGAATGTCTTGTAGAGTGTTTTAGAGAATGCTTCTAAAACTACCTATATATATGGAAATTATTTTTGTGATGTCACCTAGACTTTATATAGTGAACTTATTCAGTAGGCATGTTCTTTTTCTTTATAAATTACCATTCATGTTAAGTCAACAACTAAAAATAGAATCAATTCTTGTGCCATTAAGATCATCACTAAGCTACAACATTTCAAAAAAGTTTGTATACATATAAATAAGATCATTCAAATTTATGGATATGAGAATATCATCATCAATATTTTTTCCTATATTATAATACTCTTGTTTCATATTTTCATGTAGGAGAGATATTCAAAAATATTATTTTGAACTAATCTTATTATTTAATAGTTGTATTAGGAGAATAATATTTTTATAGATAGGTTGTTTTTCATATAAATATTTTAATGCTTTCCAATGTTTTTAGGCATCACTTTTAATGGATTCAATTTAGATAATCACTTGAGCAAAAAATGATGATTTTAACAAAGCAAGGGCATGCTTGTCTCATTTTTATATTCAAGAAATTTTGTGGCTTCATTGGATGTCATGGATTATTTATCCATTATTTACAATGATTCATTAAAAAAATCATGTTTTCCATTTGTAAACTTCATTTTTTGTAGTTTTTAGGTGTTAATCATCCATTTTTGGATATTAAACTTACAATTTTTGCCATGGTGAAAAAATGACAATTAAGGAATGTTATCTGGGTTTAGATTTTACCCATCAAATGTATTTTGATTAGAATGATTTTGGTAATTTTAAAAAAATAATAAATAATGACACTTTATTTCTCCTTTTACACCCTTATATCTCTTTTTCCTTTCATTGCATTTATACAAAATATTCTCAAAAAATAAATTTGACCAAAAAGTAATTTGGGAGAGTTTGGAACCTTAGACCTCTACTTAACAAGTGGATAACAAAACTTAATCAACTAAATTTACTTTAATCAATTTAATCATATAAGGTTAAACATAATATAATTAACCTTGGTTTGTTTTTGGATTTTTTTATAAAAAAAACTTATACGGTAAATCTTTTTACCAAATTCTTTGTTTATAATGCACCTTTTTATTTTGGTGGAGGACTATTCCTTTTTATGGTTGATCCCATGGTGATTTTAAGGATTTAAAGGCTTAATAAATTTATTCCATCATGTCATAAAGATCTTCCATATAGGTCTCTCCTTCTATATGCTTTACTTTGAATAATAAGACTGATATTATTCACATTTACCGATGATTTATTTTTAGAACCTATTATTCTTCATCAAATTTGCCTTTCACTATTATATTCATTACCTTAAAAAATTAGTACGAGTGGAGTTATTGGGATATCCTTTATTTTTATATTCTTCTTTAATGGATTTTACTACCTTTATGTTGTTGGTATCTTCTCAATCTCCATATAAACTTCAAATGTTTACCACCTATTGATCTCCTCTTACCTTTATTTTCTTAGGCTCTTCAAAATTATTATTTCCTCATTCCTCTATGAGTAATCATGATATGATACCATTGATGGATCCAATATTAGAGTAATAATATCATGAAATTTATTCAATTAAAACATTCAAGTTTTTACATAGCACATAAACTTTATAAAGCTTATGAGAGTTGATTATAAAAAACCAACTAACAGGATCAACCGGCCCATATAAACCAAGGTAAAATTAATTAAATAAAAAACTACATAAAAAAAACTACCTTGGATCATAAATAACCCAACTTTAATATCACCAAATGGTTTAAATTCAATTCCATCATAACTCCTAAGTATCATAGTATTACCAAGTATGTCTCACTCATCATGGCCTCAAATAGATTTAAATGAAATTATAATTAAATTTCACTAGAATCATTGTAAACCATAATTACATGTGTGAAATTATGGTGATTCAAAAAACCTTTTATGTATAAAGTACTATTGTTTAAATCTTCATGTGTAATATCATTGTCCTAAAATGTGACAAATGATTATTGATTTTGAGAACCCAAAACCATAATGATAATGGTACCAATCTCATACTCATGTGGAATAGTTCAATGATGTATAAATGTTGTCATATTAACATTTTCATGCTTATTAATATAATTTTTTATAAATATATTATTAAAAATGATAATATTTGATTAGGTGTTGTGATAGATTCATTCAATTTAAAATCATGAGTGTCAACTTGAATGGTGTTACTATTGATAAAATCTTAAATATAATGTTATAGTTTGAAGCTTCAACTCATAGAATTTATATAAGAGTTATGCTAAGCAAAATATCAGTTGGCATCATATATTTCATGCATAGGTCGATAAATATCTAATTGATAAATGTTAATAAGTGTAGTCACTTTGCACTCAAGTAATAATTTAAGAAATTTACAAAGAGGCTTAGGTAATCTTGAATTTTTTTTAATACTCCTAAAAGGTTGAATGACAATCTTGTTAAAATGTTGTGAAATTGTATTTACATTATTGACCTCATTCTTATCTTGAACAAGTATTGTATCATTAGTCTTAGATTTTAGTATTAATTTTCCATCATGTTTGGATGTAGACACAATAAATGTATCCTTGAGCATATTCGCCTATAAAACTTTAATATAAATATTGTGAATAAAATGGAATTTTTTTAAAAAATATTGATAATAATTACACATAAATTTTCCTTTAAGTGGTTGAAGAAAAATATTCAGAAAAGGATTTGAAGTTCACTATTAGGGATTTGATGTGATGCATTTTTAGGTTAATTCTTGAACCTAGACACATAGATAGAAACATTGTTTCAAAGTCCTTGTTTGATTTAATTAGTTTGATAAAAAAATAATTTTGACTAATGTTTAATAATGATTTGGGAATATATATACCCAATTATTAAATGAACACACAAATCCCATAGGAATGACATAGATCCAATCCAAATGAATAGTCCTTGTGGCTTATAATAAAATAAAATTATCATAAATAGATCATTATGCAAAAAACTAAATCAATATGAAAAATGATCTATAACGTGATTCAAAGGGTCTCCTTCCCACTCTAAATTTAAAACTTAGGCACTTAAAAGTAAGAATTAAATGGGGAATAATAACCCTAATAGTCAATGGGTTGTGTATTATATCTTAATATGTGAACCCCTAATTTTATTTTTGGAGATGCTTGAGATAGAAATGTGAATAATTACATATATTTAAGTTTTTGGGTTGTTTAATCTTGATATGAACTAATATGTTCATTATTTTAATCATAATTATCATTTATATGCATATGTATAGGAATAAAGGCCTTCATAAGATTGGCATTTGTAGAAATAGAGGTATTATTGATATTTTTTATATGTCCAAGACCAAGAGATAAAAAATAATAAATAGGTCATGGTGTTACATTATTAATTATTTTATGAGTAATAGGTGTCATAGAAACCTTAGGTGGTGTAGGAATAGTAAGATATTTCTGAGTAGGAGTGACACTAGGTGTAGACATATAAGTATCAATTTGATCATTAGGAGTGCAAGCCTTACCACTTGATGTAGATAAAATTACTCCAATAGGTAAATTAATCACATTAAAATGATATGCATGTATAAACCTATATTTAATCATTAAGTGCTTGAAAAATTTTAACCTTGACATCCTTACCTTACTTGGTCTATTTTCCATTTTGTTAACTTTCCATCTCTATGAGAGTCTTCACTATTACAATTAATACATTAAAAATACTAAAAACATTATTTATGAATCCCTATTATTATTTTAGTTTCATAATATCCAAATCCTAATGGTATGTGTCCTTTTGGGACAAGACTACATTAGGCAAATAGGGGTGCATCCTAGTTGTGTCTACTAGTGTAGCATTATCCATGCACTCCAATGATAACTTTTTAGGTTTTAGAGATTTCATTTTAAATATTCCAAACTTTCATAATGTTCATGTTATGTAAAATTCCATTACCCCCATTTCAAAAAAAATATTCTATTCTCACATATAATGGCTTGAGCCACAAATATTAAAACTACTGGTGGGGGCCAACTTTTATGCATTCACTAAGCAATTATTTTTTGTTTATGTGATTAAATAAAATATTATGCCATGTTGATTGATTTTAAATTATGTATCATTATAATGGGAATTATATATATCAAAATTTTATCAAATTATCATGAAAACATATTTTGTGCATTCAAAATTACAATGCTTCCTGGTGATTTCCACATAATTTTGGATTTGTATGTAATGTGTAACTATAAATCAGTGGTGTTGGGATTCAAATATCATTATCATGTCTTGATTCTAAAGGTAGTTATTCCTAAGATTTATTTTCAATATTTGTAACATTTTCATGTTTTATTTGCATTTTACAACTTAAACCTACATGTTGCATCTCAAAATTTAATATGCTTAAAATGGTTAGATTTGTCACTAACTTGAACATAAATTTATAACATGGATCAAACCTACAACCTATGCACTATTGATCATTATATTTGATTTCATGAGCATTCATTATTTTTTCTTTTAATTTTTTATGTTTTTTTTATGACTTGGTAACATGGTGATAGAGTTAGATGTGGTGTTTCTATAAACTTAAGTCTTTAAAACATTACTTTGGTTTGATTATTACCATTGGTCATTGATATTTGAATTAGTTTTTTTGGAATTTTAATGTTTGAATTTTGGAATAAAGGTGTTAATTTGATATATTATCAGATCTTAATTTTTAATTAAGTTCCTTGGCACATTTGATTTAATGCTAAGATATTTGGGTATCTCGAGGTACTTTAAAGCCTTATTGAATTTAAGGCATAGGGTGTTGATAGATGATTATTTATGTTGTGATCCATGGAATTAATACACAAATGTGACCTAATTTTTGGTGGTCAATGAGCATAATGTGGCAATAAGTTTAAATAAGATTATAAGCTTTTTACTAGTTGATTTCGTAATTGATTTAGCAAGTTTGTTTGGAAATTTATTTGGTGATGACACCATCCACCAACTTGGTGAAAATGTCACCCTAATTGAATTTAATATGCTTATGAAACCATAAGGTTATTATTTTCATATTTTTAAATCATTATTATCAAGATTTACATGTAAGGATAACTCTAAAAAAATCAAAGGCCAAGGAAATTTAGTTCCAACCCTCTCAATTTGTGCAAATAAATGTTGATATGTATGCAAGTAATTTTTTAATTGTAATTTGTTGAATAAGTCTATTTTATTTAAATAAAAGATTACTATCAATCATTTCATTTGATTCTGTCTTCTTATTACATGAAATAATATGGAAGAAGAACTAGAATATGGTTTAGTTTGGAAAAGGTGATATTTCATTTTTGGGTTGAGTGATTATTGTTTCAATTTACACTCAAAGGTGTTTCCTTATTTTACATGTCTAAGGTTATTAAATGTCATAGTTTTATCTTAATATTAATGGATTATATGAATTTGGGCTCAATTAATTTTATTTTTATTTCATGGAGGCCATTCATGTTTGAATAGATGGTTTAGGACATTAGATTATGGATTTATGAAAACTATGTTTTGTTTTCAAAGAATTGATTAAAAAATTGAGCTTGCGATTCATTTGGTCGATATTATCATTTATGTAACTTTATATTTTTATAAGATAAATGGTTATTCTTAGTTTCATTATTCAAAAAACTCCATCAGATGACTAATAGTTTCATACATATCATGTAAGATTTCAAATCCATGATTCATTTTTGTGTCAGTTTAATCTTTCATTAAAAAGGTTATTGTGATTATAAAAAATATTTAGAATATATTAAATTTTTATATGTGAGGAAAGAAACTATAGTTATTTTCATTCAGGTTCTCTTGACAAAGGCAAATTATCAACCCTCATTCATTTCGCACATAGCTGCAAAACCTAACAAAGACCAAAAGAGACCAAGGCAAAATATCAAAAGAACTCTATCAAGCATTAAATTGAACAAAGCCTCCCTATTTCCATAATATTCATAGGTAAACACATATATAGGTCTAAATTACTAAAGGATTATCCCAAGATATTGATATTCAAAGTTACAATCTCAGTCACTATTACACTTGATTTGCATATATTGCATGATTCACACATAAAACAACACATATGGGATAAATACATCATTATGAGGCCCTGTTTAGATTATTGGATATGTAATCATTACACACTGATAGAGGTATATTTAGGTTAAACTTGACACCTTGTGTCCACTAACCCATTTTTCTCCAAGGTCACCATGAAGATGAAGAAATAGGGTTTTGTAAATTCATGAGGAGTGATAAACCATGACCTAGATATAAATGCACCAAAGTGAAGATGAATTCAAACCTAAGATCATTCATGTGGTTGCATCCTTTTCCAAAAGGTATTTCATACATGACATATATCAAATACATATTGTAGCATCAATGTAACTTCGCTAGGATAACAATAGTGTCTAGAGTGCTAAAAGCATAAGATACATAATCTATAAACTATTATAGAATATTATTCCAACCTAATTTATACCTAATATAGATCTAACACTATGTTATCATCAAAAATAGATAATTATATCACTTCTTTATAATTTTCATGTATATCTTAGTTGTACTTTTTACATTTAGCCTATTCTCAGCAAATAATTTAGTGTATTTTCATATCAAATTTTAACACCCAATTGACCTATTGTAGATCTAATTATCACCCTTATGAATTTCCATTTATATTTTATTAACCATATTAACTCCAATTTAGGATTAATTAATCAATTTTAAGGTTAAACATTTGGTGAACCTAATCTTTGAACATCAAACTTTAAGAGAATTTAGGGTTTTTTTAATTTTTCTATTACTCACCCCTGATTGATATAATTTTACAATCATGGTTTCCATGGAATCTCTATCAATACCTTATAATTTATATATTTTTCTAAATTATTTGTTTCAATCCATTTGATCCATAAGGGATTCAAAACTTATATTTTTACATACTCCTTAATATAATATTTACAATGAGATTTTGTCACTATAAAGCACCAAAGGGAATGCATGAAACAATCATCCTCCCTAAGTCATGTTACCACCCAGTCTAATTATAATAATACAAAAAACTCACTATTATAATTATTATGAAATTCAACCCATTACAAAGACATCCTTTTGGATGCATTGTGTATGACCCTAATCCTTTGTAATGTCAAACCATAATATGTGGTCTCTATCTTAAATTCTAAAAAATGGATTGAAAATAATATATCATTTGAAAATGAGGATTTACCACCTCAAAATCGTATAAATAGTCATTTTCCACTCTAAATCAAGTGTGCATTTTCAAAAAAATGATAAAATGAGTTCAACTTAACATTTATAACTTATCCTTTCTTTCCTTAATTGGTATTGGACATTTAGATTTAGAACCATATGATATGAACATCAAGGGATTTGATAATAATTTATGATACATATTGGGATGAATAATATTAGATATTACCATGGATCCCCCTAAATTTCCCACTTTATGTGCCAAGTTATGCCAAATGATTTAAACTATAAAATTATTTTGAGATGGCCTTGGATACATGATATGTATGTGGTTCCCTCTACATTACACACATTATTAAAAATTAGTCATTATGGATTCAATTACACATGTAAAGAAAATTAATTCCTTAAAACATTATGTAATGGTCCAACAAATAGATAATCCTAAACCATAACACTCTGAATATGAGTCCAAAATGGATACATAAGTACGAGAACCTAACTATATTATTCTATCTAAAGTACCAAAGAGATAGTTCTCATGTTTACTTGAGTCTTTAGCTTTATTACTCCTAAAAATAATGGAATATGAGCTTATATCTCTCACTTATCCTATAAAGGTTGATATTATTAAACATCTAACCAAATAATATAATGTGAATGCTTATTGTCACTATCATTAGGGACTAGGGCATTTTATGAATAGATTCCTTACCTTGAAACATAAGATCTGAGACCACATTAATGATCATATGATTATATTTGATGATCCTATAAAGGAATCAGGTCCACAACAAATAAAAAATCATCCATGCCAAAAAGATTTAACAATTACATTATAAATGGGTGGTACTTATTTTTGGAATAACCATATTGATTCCACACAAACAAAAACCACTTGCCATATAAAACACTTTTAGCATATTTATTTTGATCTAAAAGACTTGAAAAATAAGGTCAATTAGAAATAATCCTTGGGAAACATAATAATACCCATTTATTATGGTCCTAAATTAATTCAAACATAGGTTTGGGTTATGCCTACCACATATCCATATGCACTTACACTAGGAAATCTTTGGCTTTACTAAATAGAAGAAAAAATTGATCTAAATTATGAAGTTGTTTCCTTTCATCACGAAGGAAAACTAATACAAATTAAAAATGATAACATTACTTCTTCCACTAAAAATGAAAAACATGAGGATGAACATGTTATGTACCTTTTCAACCTATCAAATCATGATACAAACAATATAAAATATCCAACTTAAGGTTGTTAGGTATTAAGTGGGAGAGATGCCTATGAACATACATTGGATGAGATATACAGTAGTATCTTCAAATATTCCAAAAAATTCCAAAAACATTCAAAAATAAAAATAAATGGAGCCTACATGTTATATTGGATCCTTTGACTCTATGTGTTAGTTCTATGTTGATGGATGACATATTCAATTACTTCCACATAAACACATGTATACCACATTTATATTTGAGTGTGATATAGGCATATGCAAATACATAATATATTCATATTTTGTATGTTGGGCCTTCCATCTACTCATGCCATGCAGACATTAGGGGCATCAATTTCATTTATCTTGATACACACATGTTATATGGTTAGATGATCACATTCTATTATCATGTTCAAACTTACATTTGTATTTACACATGCCTTTATCTATGATTATATATTACAAAGAGTATTTGATATGTTATACACTTGAAATTTTTCTTAACACATTTGATCCATGGGCTACTATTAAATGTTTATGTTGGTTGTTTATGATTTAATTTATGCACTTCTTTGAGTGTCTTGCCTTGTTATTATTTTTCTTGGTCGAGCATTTGAATATGCTCCTTTGATTTCAATCCTCGTGCCTATGTATGATTTCATTGACATTTACATATGTCATTATTTTTTGTATGAGAATTTTAATATGTCATCCTCACTTTTGTGTACATTTGACTAAGTTATGTCCCTTAGATTGTGCAACATTTGAACATCCCCCTTATTTATGGTATCCTTAGACCATTGCCTTTTGAATTTAGTTTGAGTGATCTTGTGTGTGTGCTTGATTTGATTTTTGATTTTTTACTATTTATATCTATATGTTTCCATTATCCTTATCATGAATTTTAGGCCTTCATGTGATTGCATTGATTCTATGTGTTTCAATTTTGTATTTACCTAGACGTGTTCTTTCTATATTCTTCATGGCTCCATTCATAAATTATATATTTGTATTATCATTTTGAGGTGAGGTAACTATAGGTTCCTATATTTACCTCACCTCAAAGAGGGAATATTAGTGGGGTCATGTCATAAAGGCATGTTATCCATACTTGGCATAGTTTTTAGATTTAATGGCAGCATGTTTTGGAAGCATGCTCTCTAAACTCATTCAATATATGGTACTTATATAAGTGTTTAGATTTTGTGGGGTCATTTCATATGGGCATGGATTCCACACATTCATATTTATAAAATTTAGTGGGGGAATGATTTGAAATCATGTTATCCATACATAGTTAGTATTCATCATCTCCAAATTATATTGGGGGCATATTTTAGAAACATGTTCTCCACATTGATAATTATATCAATTTTTAGATTTATTCATATATAGTGGGGGAATGATTTGGAATCATGTTATCTATACTTACACATTTTTTTTGAATTGGTTAAAGCACATAGTTATATGATTTAGATTCATAGTTGTGGTAGAATTCTATACATTGGTACCATTTCCATAAATAGTTTCAACTTGAGACATATCTATGGTACATATGTTATGTAATGTGTGCCTAATATTTAAAAATACAAATCAGTTTGATATTTAAAAACACTCTCAGGGACTGTCACCACCCACCAATTAGATTTTCATGAACTATATTGAGCTAATCTAATGCAGTAGTTGGTTCACCTTTTGGTATGGTTGAGTTGATAAAATCATTCAATTTTGGAAATTTTTTAGGTTATAATTGATATTAGCATCTTAATCATTTGGTGAAAATATTTTTTATCTAAAATTGGGGGCATTTACCTCTCTCTCCCCCCTTGGATATATATATATATATATATATATATATATATATATATATATATATATATATATATATATATATAATTTCATATATCCAAGGGGGGAGAGAGAGGTAAATGCCCCCAATTTTAGATAAAAATTATTTTCACCAAATGATTAAGATGCTACTATCAATTATAACCTAAAAAATTGCCAAAATTGAATGATTTTATCAACTCAACCATACCAAAAGGTGAACCAACTACTGCATTAGATTAGCTCAATATAGTTTATGAAAATCCATATATATACACACACACACACACACACACACACACACACACACAAACACACACACACACACACACACACACACACACACACACACACACACACACACACACACACACACACACACACATATACATATACATATACATACATATACATATATATATACATATACATACACACACACACACACACACACACACACACACACACACACACACACACACACACACACACACACACACACACACACACACACACACACACACACACACACACACATATATACATACATACACATATATATATAGATACATACATGTGTGTGTGTGTGTGTGTGTGTGTGTGTGTGTGTGTGTGTGTGTGTGTGTGTGTGTGTGTGTGTGTGTGTGTGTCTTATTCTCAGTTACAGACCCTTACAATGATATATATTTTCAAATCAACTTGTCAATAAGTAAGGTAGTTACATTAACATGCAAGTGTACTCTTAAACCTTTCTCTTTAAATTTCAATCTATTTTAAGTACTTTCAAATTATATATTATATACACTAATTATATATTATAACATGCTCTTAGTTGTAGTTCAATCACCAAGAAATAACTCAAGTTGGGCACACAAAAAGACAAGTTGTGTTATACACATCTAGGTACACATTCCTTTCCTTTAAACTAGAAATTTCATCACTAGATTAAATGGGGGTATTTAGATTATATTTATGGATTATATATCACCTCAATCTTGTACACTTATAAAATTCAAACCTTGGATTTTCCTCTTAGTTATAGACCTTTCTTGCTTCTACAAGTCTCACATTTACTCTATCTTATGCCCTTTGGCTTATATCTCTAACTCTGACCAATCTTGTGTTGATAACCTAGGCCTTATATCTTTCCCAAAATGCTTAAAATGTATTTATCTTCCATCTCTAAATTTTTTAAATATGTACCTACTTTCTTGCTCACTAGACATTAACATCTAAAATAGACACTAGCATCGACGTTAGTGTCATAAATTGACATAAGTGTCTAGTGGCCTAAAATCATCCAATTTTCAAATGAAAAATATATTAATGATTATCCTAAGTGATTTAATTTAATTTACTTATCCAAATGGATTTATATAAATACAATATCAACCCTCATTCATTCCATATCTAGCTAGAAAACTTAGAAAAGACTAAAAGAGACCAAGGTAACTTATCAAAATCACTCTATGACGTATTCAATTGACAAAATTTTCCTTATTTACATACCACTCATAAGTATAACACATCTACAGGTTTGAATTACTAAAGGAGCATCCCAAGAGTCTAATTTACCAAGTTACAATTTAGGTCGCTATTGTATTTACTTTGCACATATTACATGATTCACATTAAAACCAACAAATAAGGGAGAACTACATTAATCTAAATCCCTCTTTAGAGTATTGTATATGTAGGAAAAACTCACTAATAAAGAAGTATTTAGGGTTAGCTCAACATTTTGTGCCCACTAAAATATTTTACACAAGGTCTCCATGAATATGAAGAACTAAGGTTTTATAAATTCATGAGGAGTGATAATCCATGACCCAAATCTGAATACACTAGAATAAAGGAAAAATCAAACCTACAAACATCTAGATGATCACATCCATTTTTAAAAGGTATTATTTATAGGACACTTACATAAAAACAAGATAGTAAAGTCAATGAGACCATTCAAAGCTAACATTAGTTTCCAGAGTGCTAGAAACATGAGATCCAAAATTAGATGACTATTCTAGAATCTCTTTTTATCTTATTTCTATCTATTCCAAATATATCACTATGTTAGCATCATAAAGAGATAAGTATATCAATTTTTTCATTTTCATGCATAGCTTATTTTTAATTTTTATATTTAGCATATACTCAGCATACTAAATTTAGTATATATTTATATCTAAGTTTAGCACCCAATTGGCCTATCATAGATCTGATTATCACCCTTGTGCATTATTATTTCTATATTATTAACTTTATCAACACCAAGTTAGGATTCCTTAATTAATTTTAGGGTTAAAAATTATGTTATGAATCTTTTTCACAATGTGTTATGAAGTGTGGTAATGACTTAATTCTTGTATACCTACACATGCTTTGAAGTTGTATTCAGTTTCATATATGATTAATGTTTGTATTGATTCAAGTTTTATGCACACCAAAACATAAAAAGGTATCCTATAATGTTTTATGATCTAAATGAAGCTAAAATCCACTCTAGGGCATGATTTGTAGGTATGTTGTCTTTGACAACCTATTGATGGAATAGTTGGTAAGGCATGCAGGTTATTGACAAAAAATTTTAGATGGAGGTGTGATCCCTAAAAGGTAGTGAATATCTATGTGATTTTGATGGGAAGATAGTCTCTAATATAAAGTGGGTAGATCTCAAAATAAAATCAAAAAAGGAGGGAAAGGTAAGGCATAAAATAAGGCTCTGTGGTTTTCAAGAACTACTTCGTTGGTTGGTTTCTAAATTCTCAAAACCTATGCCTATTTATAGCATCAATTTCACACACACAATCAGACATGGCTAGGAATTCTAAGGAGATAATGATGTAGTAAATTCATAAGACTTAAATAAAGGTTGTTCCTTTTAGATTAGTTTTTGCACACTCGTACCCATAAGATTATGGCTTGGGATAGTGAAGTCTCTGAGGTAGTTTTGACACATTCAAAATTATGAATCAAACAATTTAACTATCTTAACCAATATATTTTACCAATCTTTCAATAGTTATTACACATCTATAGATAAGTACATCAATCAAAATAATCAAGAATCCATTCACAACTATTGCACACTAAAGATTACTAAAACATACAACCAAAGAAAGTAACAACTAATTACACAAAAAATGGAAAGAAAATACACAAACACATTTGTTGATGATCAAAATTAATGCTTCTCTTGTATTCAAAATTCTCTAACAAAAATATAAGTTGGATTATAATTGTTTATATAGACTTGGGTAAGGGGTTGCCTCATCATCCAAGTTTATGCAAGTTTGTTACATGTGATAGTCAGGACTTGAGTTCTAACTATGGTCAAAAACTATATAAGGGTCTAATTTAGTTATTGGCTTCAAATAGCCTTTGAAAAAGTTATGAAACATGTGTATGTGTATAAAGGCACTTTCCACAATTATAGCTCAAACTAAATGATAATACCTCCTTTTATAGGTTGTGGTAACAACCTATTGATATTTTAAGTTATCCATTTTCAAGTGGAAATTAGACATAGGTACCACTTTACCAATGTTTTAGAACTAGTGACACTATTGTTAGTTGTGACCAATCTAACTAAACTATGTATTTCATGCTCACCCATGCCTTTATAGCATATCCCTTTAGAAGGATTTATAGGGTCTTAACTTGAAAGAATTGATAGTTTTCACTTAATTTACCTTTGATATCCATGTAACTGCATCCTTCTCTTATTTTGTTATCAGATCTTCACTTTCATATTTGTTAACCAGATTAATTTCTATCCATGTCATTATATTTGTTATCTTTCAAAATGTGATTGTTGTCCCAAGGCACATGTCAAAACCTAATTGAGTCTAGATCTTGAAAAATTCCACTATCAACTCACACCATTTGATCTTCTACATGATAAAATGTGAATGTACCACTTGGTAGATCTGTGGGGCCTCTATGCTCTTTATAATCCTTAGCTTGAATGTTTTTGTGCCACTTGGTAGCTCCTCACTTATTCCAAGACCTTTGAATTTTCCACATTTATCTCACACTATCCATCATCTATGCTCAAATTAATATGGTTCTTAGATCTTATTGATTTGGCTTATTAAGTCCTATGACCTTGACACTTATCACATCCTCATTCATTTGAAAAGTATATATCGATCTCATACCATTAGATCAACTATATGGATCAATGTTGGCCATTAACCTACATGGGATCACTAACCTTTGATTTTAAAATGGATATTTTATGAGGTTAAATTTTATGTTCACGTGACCATCAATTATTTACATGCAACCATCATAATTTAATCCCATATCATTTTCTTGTTGATCTTAAATTTGACATTCACATGACTGTTCAAGATGTTTTTGAGACTGTCAATGATGTCTATGTGACCATTGGAATTTAAACCCAAAAATTTTAGTTTCTAAGCCTAAATTTTATGTTCACATGACTATCAAAAATGTTCTTGCAAATTTCAATGATGTCCACATGAACATCAAAATTTAAAACCAAACCTTTTATCTCTGAGCTTAATTTTAACATTCGTGCAAATGTCAAATCGACATAACCCCTTACGAGCTTGACATTTATTATTTCTTGGTTCACTTTGCTCTAAAATCATAATTAAAAAGAGGACTTTAGCATATATATATAACTTAGACTAAGGTTTTATGAAAAAATAACTTAGGATATAAGTTTAACCTAAGGTTTATTCATGTTAATAAACATGGAAAAAACCTTAGAATTAGAGTCTAATCTAATGTTTTTAAAAGTGCTCATATGTGTGCCACTTGGAAAATACTCGGGGCTTATGAGATCTTGAATATTGAAACTCACATATTCAATATTTGTGTACCAAGATCCCATGATGGTGACACTTGTCACCCTCATAGAGTTCAACAAGTCCTTTGAATTTTTAACCATTACTCTCACTTCATTCGATCAACTAGGCCAGAGTTGACATGGTTCCTTAAATATGTAAGTATAAATAAAAGATATAATTTAATATAAAGGACCTTACATAAAAAATTATAGCCTAAGGTCTTAGTTTTATTAATAAATATGATACAGACTTGGACTTAGAATATATAAAAGAGCCCCTGCATTAATTTTGACCTTGCATAAATCATAAGATATAAAAAGGACCAAGAATATATATTTTTAGCCTAAGGTATTAGTATTAATTAAATATGATTATGACCTAGGTTAAAATCTTAAATTAAGCTCAGAACATAATAAAATGCTCTCTAAATAGGGGTTACACTTGGCAATTTTATGAGATTTTTGGTCTATTAATATTGGCAATAGGGTATTGTTTTGGACATTTTATGCAAGGAATTTATTACGGCCTTTTTGTCTAGAGTATGTATTTTGTTAGAGAAATTATTTTAGACAAAATGTCTAAAGTAATTATCCTAAAGAGTCTATTTCATCAGGCATAAAGCCCATATAAAAAGTGTGAAGCGTATGTTCATTGGGTAAATTTCCCATAGCAAAAAGTTGGAAGGGTATGTTCGTCAAGAAAAATGCTCACGATAAAAATTTTGAAGGGTATGTTTGTTGGGAAAAATGCCCATGGAAAAAATTATGAAGGGTATGTTTTAGCCCTTTTATTTCAGCAATATTATTTTAGGGAAAATGTTGTGAAGACCAAATTTTGTTACACAAAATATTCGATAGAAAAAAAGCTTGAAAGAATAAGTCACCCTAGGGAAAATGTCTAAAATAATTCAATTGGCTTAGGTAATTTATCCTATTAATATAGTTCTAAAAACACAAAACCTGACAAACACTCCTAAAAGGTATTAATAAGTTTAGTCTATGAAAACATGATACCAATGTCACTTTGCCAAAGTATGAAAAGGCTAATAATCAATTTTCTCCCAAATTCTGCATAAAAATATAGAAGAGGGGCTCAAGGTCAAGACCATAATCCAAAAAAATTGGGTCTTCATTTTCTATGGAAAGAATGGGGATGTTGGGTACAAAAAATGGTGACTTATAGGGGGAATACTCTTGAGTATTCAAGAACCCATAACTTTGGTTTGTAATCTTGAATCAATCATGAAGTTTGGAAAAAAGAATACTTAAATTAGAAACATGAAAGAGACTCCTAAGTTAATTCACACAACATATTTACCTTCTAATTTCTTAGATCTATGTGTGTCAAAATGTGTAATTCATTTATCCCTTGTTGTGGTGAGTTTTTCAAAGGCTTGATGAAACTATAGGTTTCATTCTAGTAGCTCTTAAAGTTAAGAAAACAAGGGAAGCTCAAGTATTAATCTGCTACCAATGAGGTATCCATAGCCTCTATAAATATATCTTGGGTTCCTTTTCTTCTATTTTTGCTATTTTATTTTGATCATGATGCATGGTACATTGACCTTATTTCATCATGCGAGCTTTTTGATTTTATTTAAATTTTCTTTTACTCTTTTGAAATCATTGGTTATTTCTTATTTTGATTTTTTTTATTCTTGAATGGAAAAGAAAAGAGCTAGAACCCCAGTGAGCTGGTATAATTATAAAACAAATCATTACTAGAACATCCCTGCCAGCTAAATCTATACCTAGAATTATCATTTCCAATAAGTTTATTAATGTGATAAGCACATTTGATCCAATAAAACAAGAAAAAATTCTAAATTTGTATGAATTACTCTAAGAACAACTTTCACATGCTTGGTAAAAGTATTCAATTATGACACCATCCAAAAAATCCATGATCACCTACCTTCATCCTAAAGACTAAAAAAATACAGAAATACACCCTATCTATAAACTAGTCCCAAAGTATCGAGATTTTAATTTTCCCCTTTTATACAAGTTATAAGCTTAGTTGGTTTGGATGTTTATCTTAGTTATGATTAGAGCAAATGCAATTCTGATCATCAGAGAAAGCAAAGAACAACTAATCTAAGAAAGTGGAAACCTAATCTAAGAAAACAAAAATCTAATCCAAGAAAGCAAAATACTGAAAGCGGGAAAGATTAACCTATTAATAAGGAAACTAATATAAAAAATACAAATGACAAAAAATAAGAAATATAACCTACTCTTACTCTAAATAAAACCTAAATAATATGGGGGATGGATTTGGAAACTTTGTTTGGTATGCTTCTCACTCTTTGGTAATAACAAGGTTTTCCCCATTAAAGTTCTGAGATAAGCAAGGACATCCTTTTATTTATTAAGTAGAATTTTGAACTTTTCCCTCATATTATAGAACAAAAAATCAAGGTTACTCATTGGGACATCTTAGACACAATAAAAAAATAACTCATCTAAAGTGTCTCCTGAAATAGATATTAGATCTGAATTGTAGTATTAAAAGTCATCGTGCTCTATGAACTTATTATGGGGAAGGTCCACAAAGATAGAATCAGAATCATAAGTACAATCATGAACAAAATTTACCTCAAAAACTTCATCTAAACTCTCTTTTTGAGTGTGACCTTCACGATTAGAATGAATAAGCTCTTGACCTTCCAAATTATGAATAAAAATTCTACTTTCCTAGGGCTCACTATTTCTTATTAGTAGTGAGAGATTCATTAACTAATAATTCTAGAGGGATCATCCCTTCCACTACCTATTTTTGATCCTTTTGTCTATTCTTTTGAATTGAAACTTTGATTATTTCCATCTGATTAATCTACTTATTTTGAATAGTTATAATCTAGAATATATGCAACTTCAAGGGCATTGTATGTGTAATCAAAGGTCTTTATTTCATTGTCAAATGATATTGATGTCCACACACACTGGGGTTCCTAGTCAATCACATAATCAACCATAGTGTCTTAACCATTAGAATTAGGCACTGAATTGAATTCATTATCTATCAAATCAAGGCATGAGCATATATATGAATTAATTCCATTGAAATGGAATATAGAAATAGAATCAAAATTATTGGGGGAATCTAACATACCTTTTTCACTTGCTTCATGATAAAAATATGTACCTACCTCAGGCATAACATAATCTAAAATTTTGACATTGAAGTTTGTATGATTAGAGGAAAATAATTTAGGAATATAATCATCAATTGAGTCTTCTGATAGAGATTCTAATGCAAACTGGTAGTCACAAGAGTCATTAACACCATTTTTAGAGAAAATATATTATATTAAAAGGAAAATTAATTGATCCTTTACCTGTGCATATTATATATCATAGATCTACTATAAAGGTTGATAATTTTCTTCTAAACTGACACTTTCCTCACTGTCATTATTTCCTTCTTCAATTATCTCATCAAATATAGGGATAAAATCAGCATGATCCAATTCTCCTAGCTTGATGGATTCTTCCTCTTGTTATTGGTATCTAAATTTATCTTATAACATTACCATTTATTTTTTGATGTATGTAATACACTCCTCATTTAGGATATCTTCTTCCTCTTTGTGCACAGTGCCTGGATTAAAAGAAAACCTTTCCACTATGCTCTTGTTTGGGCACAATATCCTAGTTTTTATTTGGATAGCTTATGTACAATTGATATCCAGCATGCCTCCTATAGAGAACATCATAAAAGATGTTAAATTATTTTTTAAATCATGAACATCAATATTTGGACCAAATCAAATCAAAAAATGTTCTTTAAGATCATTCCAATTAGCAATAGAACTAGGTGCCAACTCTCCTAACCAATCATACATTTCTTCTCCCAATGTGAATGGGAATAACCTATAGATTACATCCTCAAATTTTATATCCATAACATGCATAATATATGTGTAGGTAACTAGATTCCCTTCAGCAACTCCTAGGTGATTATTATGGAACCTAGGAAGGTTTGGGAATGGGTCATTAGGGAGATCATGTTGAATACCTAGGATATCTATGGGTGCTTTTCCAAGTCAATCCATTCTCAATTTTATTTTTTATTTTTATATATATTTTTTTGGGATTTTAACAAGGGGGTTTCTCTTGTGTTAACAACAATTGAATGTTTATGCCCTCCTTTTAGTTCTAATTAATTTTTTATGCAAGTTTTATGTACACCATAATGTAACGAGGTAGCCTCTAATATTTTAGGATCTCAATGGAGGTAAACTCAACTCTAGGGCATAAGTTGTAGGTATGAATTCTTTTGAAACTTATTGATGGAATAGTTGGTAGGGCATGCAGGTTGTTGACAAAGTTTTTTTGGATAGAGGTGTGGTCCCTAAAAGGTAGTGAATTTATACATGAGCTAGATGGATAGTTGGATTATAATCTAAAGTGGGTAGGTCTAAAAACAAACTAAAAAAGGAGGGAAGGGTAAGGTAGAAAAGAAGACTTTATGGTTTTCAATAACTAATTCCCTAGTTGGTTTCAAAAAGGACAAGTGCTCTCAGAACCTATGCCTATTGCTAGCAGAAATTACACACACATAATTAGACACAGCTAAGAAATCTAATGAGATAATGATGTAGGAAATTCATAAGCCTCAAAAAAAGGTTTATCCATTTAGTACAACTATTGTACACTCTTACTTAGGAGATTATGGCTTGAGATATTGAACTATCAGAGGTAGTGATTACACACACATAGAAAACTACATCAAAGAAAGCAATTATGCATATTTAGAATTATGAATCAATCAAATTAATTATCCTAATCAATATATTTTACCAATATTTCAATATATATTACACATATATATATAATACATCAATCAAAATAAACAAGAATCCATTCTCAGCTATTTCACATTAAAGATTATTGAAACATACAACCAAAGAAAGTAACAACTAATTAGATAGAAATTGGAAAGAAAATACACAAACATATTTATTGATGATCAAAATTGATGTTGCTCCTATATTCAAAATTATTTGATAAAAAACCATTTTGAATTACAATTTTTTATATAGACTTGAGGAAGGTGTCACCTCATCTTCCAAATTCATACAAGGTCGCTACATATGATAGTCAAAACTTGAGTTCTAACTATAGTTGAAAACTGTATAAGGGTCCAATTAAATTTATCAATTTAAAATAGCCTTTGTAAAAGTTATACAACATGTGCATGTGTATAAAGGCACTTTTTATAATTATATCTTGAAATTTATGATAATGCATCCTTTTATAGGTTGTGGGAACAACCAGTTGATATTTTAAGTTAGCCATTTTCAAGTGGAACTTAGACATAAGTACCAATTTACCAATGTTTTAGAACCAATGACACTATTGTTAGCTGTGACCAATCTAATTGAATTTTGCATTGAATGCTTTCCCATGCCTTTATAAAATATCCCTTTAGAAGGATTTATAGGGTGTTAACTCATAATTGATAGTGTTCACTTAATTTACGTTTGAGATGTCATGTAACTATTACCTTCTCTTGTTATGTTTTTAGATCTTCACTTTCATATTCACTAACCAGATTAGTTTTTGTCCATGTCATTCTATTTGATATCTTTCAATATGTGACTATTTTTCTAAGGCATGTGTCAAAACATGATTGAGTCCAGATATTGAAAAAGTCCACTATCAACTTGCACCATTTGATCTTCAGCATGATGGAATGTGAGTATGCCACTTGGTATATCTATGGGGCCTATATTGTCTTTACAGTCCTTATTTTGAATGTTTTTATGCCACTTGGTAGCTCCTCACTTATTTTGATACCTTTGAATTTTTCACGTTGATCTCATACCATCGATCATATGTGCTCAAATTAACATAGTTCATAGATCTTAGTGCTTTGACTCATTGAATCTTACAAGCTTAACACTTGTCACATCCTCATTTCTTTGAAAAGTCTCTATCAATCTCGTACCATCAGATCAACTATACAAATCAACACTAGACATTTATCTACATACGCCCACTAACCTTTGATTTCAAAATAGCTATATTATGAGGTTAAATTTGATGTTCATGTGACCATCAATGATGTACTCATGACCATCAATGACATCCACATGACTGTCACAATTTAATCCCCCATCATTTTCTTGTTGATCTTAAATTAGACATTTGTATGAACATCAAAGACATCCTTATGACCATCAATGACATACACATGACCATAAAAATTTAAATCTAAACCTTTTAGTTGTTGAGCCTAAATTTGACATTCACGTGATCATCAAAGATTTCCTCATAACCATCAATGATGTCCACATGATCATCAGAATTTAAACCTAAACCTTTTATCTTTGAGCTTAATTTTGATGTCCATGTAAATGTCAAATATGTTTACACAACTGTCAATTCAACTTAACCCCCAATGAGGTCAAAATTTATCATTTCCTTGTTTGTTCTACTCTACAATCATAAATGAAAAGAATACTTTAACATATATATAACTTAGACTAAGTTTCTATGAAAAATAATTTTGGACATAAATTTAACCTAAGGTTTATCATGTTAATAAACATGGAAAATACTTAGGATTAGAGTCTACGCTAATGTTTTTAAAAGTTCTCATATGTGTGTTACTTAGAAAATACTCAGAGATTCTAAGATCTTGACTATTGACACTTGCATCATTTGATCTTTATGTACTAGGCTCCCATGATGGTGACACTTGTCACTCTTGTGGAGCTCAGTAAGTCCTTTGAATTTCCAACCATTGCTCTTGCTTCATTAGATCAACTGGGCCCAAGTTAATGTGGTTCATTATATATATAGGTATAAATAAATACCTAAGTTAATATAAAGGACTTTTAATTAAAAAATTATAGCCTAAGTTCTTAGTTTTATTAATAATTATGATTAGGACCTAGGCTTAGAATATATAAAAGAGCCCCTCCTTTAATTTTGATCCTATGTAAATCATAAGATATAAAAAGGATGAAGCATATTGATTTTTAGCCTAAGGTCTTAATATTAATAAAATATGAATATGACCTAGGCTAAAATCTTAAATTAAGCTCAAAACATAATAAAATTCTCTCTAAGTAGGGGTGCCACTTAGAAATTCTATGGGATTTTTGGTTCATTGATTTTGGCAGTAGGGTATTGTTTCAGCCATTTTGTGTAGGGGATTTATTGTGGCCTTTTTAAATTGGGCATGTATTTAGTCAAAGATTTTTTTTTGGATAAAATGTGAAAAAAAATTATCTTGAAGAGTCTATTTCGTTAGGTAAAATGCCCACATCAAAAGTCTTAAGGGTATGTTTATCAGGCAAAATTCACATGATAAAAAGTCTGAAGAGTATGTTTGTTGGCCAAAATACCCATAGAAAAAAGCCTAAAGGATATGTTCTTCAGGAAAAATGCCCATGGAAAATAGATTGAAAGATTTATTTATCGAGTAAACTACCCATGGTAAAAAGCCCAAAGTGTAAGCTTTAATAAGATTGTTTTAGGGAAAATCTTGTGAATAAAAAATTCCATTGGACAAAATGTCTGATAGAAATAATTATTGAAAGAATAAGTTACCTTAGGGAAATTATCTTAGATAAAATTTCCAAAGGAATTCAATTGGCTAAATAAATCTATCTGATTAAGATAAGTTTGAAAACATAAAACTTGATAAAGACTCCTAAAAGATATTAATAAGGTTAGTCTATGAAAACATGATACCATTACCACTTTGCCAAAGTATGAAAAGTTAAATTAATCAATTTTATACTATGTTTTTTATAAACATATAGAAGAGGGGCTCAAATTCAAAACCATAATCCAAAAAAATGTGGGTCCCCATTTCCTATGAAAAGAAGGGGGATGATGGGTATAACATCTTGTAAGTTAGATACTCAAATTATTGTATGCCATTGAGATAAAATTTTAATGTTTTAAATCCCATCTTTTTTGAAAACCTTATGATTCTTGTATAATTTCACAAGTGCACAATAAAGTTTAAAATGTGAGGTAATCTTTTTTAGTATGGCATGAAAGGTAGAAGGGATAAGTGTGATACTTTATATACAATATGATAAAATAATGAAAAAAAATTTATGGTTTTTTTTTTTTTTTTTTATATTATGAATTGTGGTCTCATACTCATTCCCTGACATGAGGCTTTGATTGAATTTTGGGTAAACATAGTCATGGAGGTCATTCTTATTATTTGCATTTGAATATAATGTCTGGTATGAAATTAAATGATGCATAATTTATTTGAAATACTTATCACATCAAACTTTGTTTTGTATTCTCTAGACAAAAGATGAATATTTGTAAACAAAAACCTCTAGAGAAAATAAAACCTTCACCATTACTCTAGAGAATACAAATCAAAGCTTAGAATCCCTTTCTGTTTAAAATATAAATCTCTTCTATTTATTTTTGGTGATGATGTTACAACTGGCATGGATTATAATATTAAAAATGGCATTAAATATGACTTTCCTCTATTTAATACTCAGTAAATATCAAATTTCCCATGTCAGGATTTAATGAATTAATTCTCTTTTCTCTATGACACCTTCCAATTTATAATCCACAACTCTTCTTTTTACCTTAATCTCTTTGAGGCTTTATGTGAATTAAAAAATTCAATGCTTAAATTTGATCTAAAACAAAATAATTAAATAGCATGTATATGCTTAAACTATGCCATCCCTTGCAAAAGTGAGACATAAAAATTAATCCAATGACCCTTTCTTTTACCAATCGATCCAATTAATTTCCAATGCCACACATACAAATGCATTTTAGATCTACAAACTCAATTCACCTAGTTATAGTGCAAATACTCTTAGATGTCAAAAATGATAGAAGCACAGGTCAATGGCATATTTATCTATTATTTAATAGGGTTCAATAAATTATCAAATAAACCATAATGATATAAATTGTTATACACCAAAACAAAGAATCTTGGATTTGTAGAATCAATCGCCCAACTATGGTGCTACTACTTTTTTGGACATTGAGAAAAAATAAGTACATGCCTCTTAAACAAAAATAATTTAATATCTACCAAATATGATCAAATTATATCCTTTCTATTATATAACCTCTAACAACCCCTATAGCACACTTCTTGAAATAAAGAATAAAAGAACACAAGATAAAGAACAAACAATTTTGAAATAATCAATGCCTCCTCTTATATTTAATTTATTATTTTTTCTTTGATAAGATCATTTAATGTTAAAACATCAGTTTAATTTACTCTTCAAGGAGTGAAATTACATTAAAATACAAAGATATCAATTTCCTCCTTTTATTCTACTCTCAATCTTTTCTAAGAATAAAGAAACACCATTAAATTCTTGTTGTTCATAAAGAATTGACCAAATTGGTAGGCTAGCACCACTCTCTCTTTAAAATAATAATAATAATAATAAAATAAATACCAATTATTGTCATGCATTGATTTATTGAATCATGTAACATATATATTTCCCATATCCATGCATTAACTTCCACTTTTTGATGGAAACTAGAGTTCTCTTTTTATCTTTTGTAATTAAACTTGAACACACACAAAATATACTTCCACAAACTAAATATTAAATATTTTAAAGAATATATTTTCCAAAAATACACACTCTCAACTAGCTTGTCAAAATAATACACTTTTAAAATTTATACTAACCTTTTCCCCTTTTTACTTGGAATGGAGTTTATCTATTCATTGGAATGGATACTAAACTTAGACTTCTAGATATGGATTATCTAGGATTTTTATTATCTTACTAATTCAAACATTCTAGATTATTTACAACTATTACCACCTGGATACCTAACTAAATTTTAATTTCTACCATTTTTGATTTTTTTACACACATAATAATTTTAAAATTTAAAAGTATAGAAAATAAAATTTAATAATACCCCCTAAAAATACACCTACATCAAATCACCGAGGTTGAAGAAATTGATTACTCATGAACTCATATCCATGAGTTGCTGCACTGTCATGCCATACCTATTAATTTTTGAATCTAACATCCAAGTTGAATCCTCAACTAGATGATCTTTCTATTTTACTAAATAATAGAAGTAGTCTTTGCCTCTGGTTTTCTTAACATTTTTTTATCTAGAATAGCTTCATGTTATTTTGGTGGTTTCTTTGGTAATTGCTACTTCTATGAAATTTCCTATTATGCTTCATCTTTAGATATCTTGTCTTGTTCATCACCTTTCCTATAAGGATATATTTCAGCAACATTAAATATAAGTGATATTCCAATATCTATTGGAAGCTCCAATTCATATGATTTTGCTAAAAACTTTCTGAGGAATTTACAATGTCCAATTTTATTTTATTTCAACTTATTATATTCCCCTCTTAGGAATATTTATTTCCTCAGATGAGAAATTATAATATCTCCTACTTCAAATTGTACCTCTCCTTTTTTTAGATATTCTCTCTACTTATACTTTCTTGAATATCACTGTAGCCTTTGTTTTACCAATTCTTGAAGTTCCTGCATTTTTATTGCAAATTCTTCCCTTTGAGCACTTCATTTCTCTTGTTTACCTATATTTCTCAATTCATAAATTCCTTTAGGATACATTCCATATAATATTTGGAAAGGACTCATACCTATGCTTCTATTTGGAGAATCATTATAGGCAAATTTAGCTTGTGCTAAGACTTGATCCCATTATTTGGGATGATCATTCACCAAACTTCTTAGAATATTTCTTAAGCTTCTATTAACTAATTTAGTTTGGACATCTATTTGAGGATGGTATGCAGAAATGAATGTCAATTTTTTTCCCAACTTCTTCCAAAGAGTCCTCCAAAAATTTCCAAGTAATTTTGTATCTCTATCTGAAATAATGTTGTTAGGTAAATAATGCAATCTTACTACATCTTTAAAAAACAAGTCATCTATGTGAGTTGCATCACTGGTTTTATAGCAGGGTATAAAATGAGCCATTTTGGAGAACCTATCTACCACTAAAAATATAGAATCATTCCTTTTATGCGTTTTTGGTAAACCCAAAACAAAATCCATACATATAGAATCTCATGGTCTATTAGCTATGGGTAATGGCTGATATAACCCTGTATTCTAACCTATTCCTTTTGCAAGCTAATATATTCTACAATTTTCAAAAAACTTCTTTACATCAATTGACATACCTAACCAATAATAAAAAACATTTACCTGAGCTAATGTTTTATCCTATCTAAAATGTCCTGCAAGACTACCATTGTGCTTTTCTTTGATGAGATTTTCTCTCATAGAACCCTTTAGAATACAAAGTTGTTTGACTTTGAATAACATTCCTTTCTATAACATATAATCCATCCAAGGGATTATATCTTTACTTTTGGGATTTTTTTAAGATCCACATGCTTCTTTAAAATCTATATCATTTTCATACATTTCCTTTAATCTGTCAAATCTTGTAACATTCACCTATATTTCCTATAAAATTAAATTTCTCCTGCTCAAATCATAAACAACCTTGTTAGATTGGCCATTATTATGTTTAATAACAAATGAAAAAATTTGGAAAAATTTCACCCATTTATCATGTCTTTGATTTAATTTATTTTAGGTACTTATAAATTGTAAGGCATGATTATCAGTAAATAAAAAAATTATTTTGGCATTAAATAATGCCTTCATTTATTCAAAGCATGCACTATATCATATAATTCTTCATCATAGGTTGAGTATTTATTTTTATCCCCATTGATTTTCTTAGAAAAATAAGCCATATTTTTACTTTCCTGACTTAGTAATGTTCCTATGGTAGTTCCACATGCATCACACTCCACTTGGAATAACTTACCAAAATCACATAGTACTAATACAGGGTACTTTTTTATCTTCTTCTTCAATATCTAAAATCTTTTATTAGCTTCTTCAGTCCATCTAAATGGTTGATTAATTCCTTTAATTTTTTTAACAATAGGAACGCAAATACTGGTAAAATTCTTGTAAAAGATAGCAAGGCCATGAAAACTTCTTACCTCAAATGGATTTTTAGTGTAGACCATTCTTTTATAGCTTTTACTTTATCTTTGCCCATCTTTAACCCTTCTTTTAAAATCACAAAACCCAAATAGATTAACTCTATTTTAAAAAAATACACTTCTTAAGGTCAATCTGTAACCTTTCCTCCTTTAACTTCTTCAAAACCAATCTCAAATGTTCAAGATGTTCATCTCTTGATTTGTTAAAGACAAGAATATCACTAAGATAAAAATAAGAAAATTTACATATGAATGGCTTAATTACTTCATTCATAAGCCTCATAAAAGTACTTGGGGCATTTTTCAACCCAAATGGAATTACCAACCATTCATATAAGCCATCATTTATTTTAAATGTTGTCTTCCATTCATCTCTTTCTCTTATTTTGATATGATGATATCCACTTTGTAAGTCTATCATTGAAAATTATCTGGCACCACTCAAACAATATATTATATCATCTATTCTTGGTAAAGGAAATCTATACTTGATAGTAATTTTTTTTACAGCCCTTGAGTCTATGCACATCCACCAAGTTCCATATTTCTTTGGTAAAAGCATAGTTGGAATTGCACAAGGACTTAAGATTTCCCTTACTAGTCCTTTATCCAATAAATCTTGAACCTACCTTTTAATTTCTCTCTTTTTTTTTGAGTCATCTTGTAATCTAATTTATTTAGAAGGTTAGACCTTGGTATTAAGTATATATGATGGTTAATGCTTCTTTTAAGAGGTAAATTATTTGGTAAATAATCTACTACAATATCCAAAAATTCACTAAGCAAATCTTGAATTTATAAAGGCAATTCATTTAATTTAGTAGTAGTGATCATAGTCTTTAGCTTACCAATAAGGGCATAACTTACCTCTTCTTGTTTCATTTAATATAGGAGTTCTTTTCCATTGATAAATAACACCTTCAAATTTTCCTTTTTTGCCACATCATCTTCTTTGAGGGGTGTTAAAATGTGCTTCTTACCATTCTTTTCAAATGTATAAGTATTATACCTACCATCATGTATATCTTTCCCATCATACTACCAAGGCTTGTGTAAGAGAACATGACAAACATCCATAGGTATTACATCACAAATAACTTCATCCTTATAATTCCCTATTTTAAATTTTACTTTGCATTATTCATTAACCAAAATCTGATGACCTTTCTTTAACCAAGATACTTTATAAAGAGTAGGATGACTCACCTTATTCACATTTAATTTACTTACCATCTCTATGGATACTGAATTATCAGTGCTACCACTATCAATAATTACCTGACAATATTTACCTTTTTCTTTACAAGTGGTCTTGAATAATGTTTTCCTTTGAGGTGGTTCTTATATTTATTTTGTGGGTTTCAACAAAACCCTTTTCATCATCAATGTTTCTCCTGTCTCTAGAGCATCTTCATGAGGAGGTGAACCTATCATTTATGCATCTTTAGCTTGGGTAAGATAAACATTTTATTGAATTGTATATGGGTTCTTAAGAAACTCAAAGGATCTATGTCCAAATTTTCCACACTTAAAACATCTACCAATAAACCCTATATCTCTATTAAAAGGTCTTCTACCTCTAAAGGAATACCTACCTCTTGGAGTAAATTCTTGTCTTTAAAAGCTACTACTAGCTTGAGTGCTATTAGTTTCTCCTTGATGTGTCTATAATTTAATTCTGCCTCCTTGCTACCCTTTTCCTCTGTAGGTTTTACCTCTAAACCTTACATGTTGGGGTTATTTTCTTGCTAATATTTCTTCTAATTTTAAGGCATACTGGTATGCCTCTTCCACGGACTTTGGAATGATAAGACTCATTTAATCATGAATGAAAATTTTTAGGCCATTTGTATATCTTGGCACCTTTTCTACATCATCTTCAACATGTCTTGATCTTATTGTTAGGCTATAAAATTCCTCAACATATTCTTTTACAGACATTTCTTTTTGTTTCAAATTTTTCAATTTTCTAAAAATATTAACTTGATAATCTTTGGGCATGAATTTACCTTTTAATTTGGAAACTACCTTGTCTCACCTCTTAATTTTTGGCTTTCCTTTTCTTCTTATTTCTACCTTCACTCCACTCCACCATAGGTATGCATGACTCTTCAATATGGTCATCAAAAATTTGACCTTTTTATCATCATTAACTCATTTATATTCAAAATATTTGTCCACTACACTATTCTAGTCAATGAGCTCTTCCACATTCAAATTTCCCTCATACATGTGAACCTCTATCTTGGGCTTTGCACTCACACTCATAATAGTTTTAATCATTATTTATTCTATTATTTATTCTTCTTCCACCAATTTTTCCTCTGGTGGTTTCTCTTCTATGTCATTGACTTCACCCATGTCAGTGCATATTTTCTAATCCATTTCTAGGTCCTACAATCTAGCCATGAGATTTATTATTTCTTCCATTACTAGTACATGTCTAGTATCTTTTCCTAATTTCCTCCTTCTTCTACCTCTTTCCCTCATCACCATATTGATTTCAAAATTCTTTTGGATCTTTTTCCTTTATAGAGCATGTTGCTCTAATATCACAATTTGATGCACAATTTTTTAAAAATACTTATTATAGACACCGAAATCGTGTCTACTCCCTTGGTCATCTCTCCCCCTTGGTCCCCTTTGTCCCGTTCCACTTCTAACCATGCCTAACCTATGTCTTATTAATTTAAAATAATTATCTTATTTTAAATTAATAATTCTCTCTCTCCCCTTGCCACCTCACCCATGACACCTCACCACCCTTGGATGCCCTCTTTGGATTCCATTCCTCAACCCATGCCAAGTCTTAAATGCCTAAACCCCATTCATGACCTATTCCAACTTCTCTTCCCCTCTTTCCCATGCCTATTAAGCCACCTTCGACCGTTTCTTCCCCCAACCCACTGACCCGGCAGTTGGGAAAATGGATGAAAGGTTATTTTTAGGCTTTTTACCTGTCTTCTAGTCGCCAACGTCAGTCAATTATCGACCGACGTCGACAATATTGTCGGCATCGGTTACCTTCAAAACTGCGTTCTATCTCCAAAATGTGGATCTGACCTTTCAATCTTTCAATCCACTTTTCCAATCTTTCTATCAGCCCTTTCAATCTTCAACCTAACCTTTCAATCTTTTGTCAATCCTTCCATTCATCAAACCTCTCACTCTCTCTCTTTCAGGTACACACAGCAAGCATCAACAATAGGTACTCTGCATCAGCCATTCCACCTTGCTGGAGGTCTTCTACACCAGCAACAGTCTACAACATTCTTCAACAAGCCACAGGTAAGTATTTTCTCAGTGTTTCCATTCCAAATATTTACACTGTTAGTAATTAGTTTTCTAGTTGCTGCCTTTCTTATTATCAACCAGAGCAGACTCAAATCCTTATCTCCTTTTTGCCTCTGCTTTCTACCTGATCCCTTTTTCAGACCACACCCTTTGCCTTGCAGCCCTACATAGAGCATTCAACCAGACTCTCAGACTACCTTCAACCAGACTCTCAGACTACCTCCAACCAGACCCAGAGCCTTTCTCAGACCCATCCACAGACCATAAACCCATCCAAACCTGACCAGACCTCATCCAAAGACTACTACCCCGACCGATGTTGACTGAAGAGACCACTACTCCCATCGATATCAGCAGACTAATTGACATTGGCATACTTGACAACCGACATCGGCAGACTAACCGACGTCGGTAACTGTGACCAGACTGATAGCAACATTCAGGTAAGCATTTGCTTCTATTTCTATTTTAGTCTTTAATCATTTCAGTCTTTTATCATTCTACTTTTTATTAGACATTCTTTTAAATCAGTGGGTTGTCATCCTCCAAGAAGTCTTTGCACTTCTAGGACCAAGCTTTTGCTTGGCAGTCCACTCTCTAGCCATCTAACAATTTTCTTGTTCTAGTCTCTTTCTTTTTCAGGTGTCATCCTCCATAACCAAAGAGGAGTTCTCACAACGTCTGGATAACGGTGCGCAGACCTCATCTGGGTATCTTCTAACCCTAGACCATTTCTTTTAGTTTCTCATTTCCTTTTGAATGTGAAAGCAAAAATCGTATAGAAACACTTATCATATCAAACTTTATTTTGTATTCTCTAATAAAGTGTGAATATTTGTAAACAAAAACCTCCATTAAAAAAAATGTTAGTAATTAAAAAACATTAAACTAGATTTAATATGACCATAAGTTAGATCTAAATTATGTAATAGCATGCATCACAAAAACATTCCTCAAATCATAGATATTATGAAATCATAAATGGAGAGAACAAGAATCAATCACACATAAAATAGATCTATCATGGTTTACCCAATGTAGGCTACATCCACCAAGAAAGTTCTAAATATAAACTATAATAAAAAATAAGACTATAATGAACTCTCATAGAGAGAAAATCTCCTATAGAAAATGTTGCACTTTCACCTACACTTACACTTTACTGTATCTCATAAGCTACTATACCACACCCTGTAATAAACACTTGCACTTAAATAAAACATTTGTACTTTGACTTTGATCCTCAAATCCACACCCTAAAAGTAAATCATAAACCTCTAAAGGCCATACCACACTTGTATATATAGCAAATGAGGTAAAATCCACAAAAGGAGGAGAAACTCACCATGCTTATCCAAGATAATCATCATCCACTAAAAGACACCTCATTTCCACCTCATCAAGCTCATCCAAAATCCCATCCAAAGAGGAACATGCCAAGTTTGTCTCTCCACATTTAAAGGCACATTTTAAAATAATATATGATCATAACCAACTCCTTGAAACAAGGAAGGCATCCCATTTTCCAATAAATAACTAGCTCCCTAAGATCAAGGAAGTCAACATAGGAAAAAAGAATTTAACAACTAACTCCATAAAATATGGAAACATAGAAATTAGAAAATACAAAGAATATTCTGCTCACATGTGGAGCAAGGTTCCACAGAAGGTGGAGTAGGGAAAACTACACTCCCCACATTTGTGGAGCTCTCTTGGCCCCAAAAATATACTCCTAAGGTCATGTGATATCCCCAAAGGGATCCACCCTCAACAAATGAAACCTTCATCATTACTCTAGAGAATACAAAGCAAAGCTTCAAATCCCTTTTTATTTAAAATATAAATCTCTTTTATTTATTTTTGGTGATGATGTTACAACTGGCATGGATTATAATATGGAGAATGGCATTAAATCTGAGTGTTCTCTATTTAATACTTGGTAAATATAAAATTTCCCATGTTAGGATTTAATGAATAAATTCCCTTTTCTCTATGACACATTCCAATTTACAACTTACAACTCTTCTTTTTACCTTAATCTCTTTGAGGCTCTATGTGAATTAAAAACTTCAATGCTTAAAACTGATCTAAAAATAATAATTAAATATCTTTTTTAGGCTTAAACTGTGTCATCCCTTGTAAAATTGTATCATAAAAATTAATTTAACGACCCTTTCTTTTACCAATCAGTCCAATTAATTTCCAATACCACACATACAAATGCATTTTAGATTTACAAACTCAATTCACCTAGTTACAATGCAAATACTCTTGGATGTCAAAAATTATATAAGCATAGGTCAATGGCATATCTATCTATTATTTACTTGGCTAGAATCAATTATCAAATCAACCACAGTGATCCAAAGCATCATACACCAAAACAAAGAGTCTTGGATTTGTAGAATCAGTCACCCAACTTTGGTGTTACTACTTTTTTTGGATTTTGGGAATAAATAAGCATAGGCCTCTTAAACAAAAACAATATAATATGTACAAGATATGATCAAATTCTATCCATTCTATTCTATAAACTTTGACAACCCTTGTAGTGCACTTCTTGAAATAAAGAATAAAAGAACATAAGATAAAGAACAAATAATTTCAAACTAATCAATGCCTCATCTTATATTTAATTTATTAATTTTTATTCAACAAGATCATTTAATGTTAAAACAATAGTTTAATTTACTCTTCCTAGAGCGAAATTACATGCAAATACAAAGATATCAATTTCTTCCTTTTATTCTACTCTCAATATTTTAAAAGAATAAAGAAACACCATTAAATTATGGTTGTTCATAAAGAATTGATCTAATTTGTAGGTTGGCACCACTCTCTCTTAAAAATAATAATAATAAAATAAATACCAATTATTACCATACATCGATTTCTTAAATCATGTAACACAGATATTGTCCATATCCATGCATTAACTTCCACTTTTTGACAAAAACTAGAGTTCTCTTTTTCTCCTCTGTATTTAAACCTGAACTCACACAAAATATACTTCCAAAAAATAAATATTAAATATTTCAAATAATATATTTTCCAAATTTTCACACTCTCAACTAGCTCGACAAAATAAGACACTTTTAAAATTTATACTGACATTTTCCCCTTTTACCTAGAATGAAACTTATCCATTCATTGGAATGAATACTAAAGTTAGACTTATAGATATGTATTATCTAGTATTTTTATTAATTCAAATATTATAGATTTTTTACAACTATTGCCATCTAGATACCTAACTAAATTTTAATTTATACCCTTTTTAATTTTTTTTACATATATAGTAATTTTAAAATTTAAAAGTATGAAAAATAAAATAATTTAATAATACCCCCTAAAAATGCACCTGCATCAGTAAAGATAAGATTTTATATTTATCTCATAAATTTTACTAATCATTTGATATAATAAATTAAATAAATGATATCTATATTGGTGCATTCTATATATAAAATTGGAAATATGGACATGTTGGTTTTGGAAAATTTGTTGAATTTTTTTCTGTTGACTAAATAATCCATTGGTGATGATCATTCACAATTTTCTTGAAATTAATTTTTTTGTGATAGTAGACTAATTGAAAAATCTTTCAGATTTTGATATCAATCTCAATTTGATTTAGTAAAAATATTGAAAACTATGTATATTTGTATTTAAAGTGTCTTGGCATTTTATGAGGAAATGGAATGGATAATGCAATTGATTTTTATTTATAAGTATATAGTAATATTTACTTTGAGGATGGTATTATATGACTACATGAAAGAATTTATAAATGAAATATTATTTGAATTTATTTCAAATGTATAAAATGTAAAGGTGGACACCAGATTCAATAGATTCTAATAGGAATGTGTGGGGGCAAGGTAATTTCCAACAGTCTAGATGAGCCCATTCACAAACTAGTCACCATGAAAGATAATTTAGAGGTCATAAGGTTGATAGTGATTTATTTAGAACATTGCATCATGTAACTCATGTCTCAATCCACTTTTTTATAAATGACCTGATTTTTTGTAAATCCTTGATAATATCCAAACTTCATCCTTGAACTTAGATGGAAATATTTTTCATAGATGTCAAAGATGAGCTAGTTGTTTATCTCATCCATATGGATGAGGTACATCTATTGAATCTTATTTATACATAACTCAAGAAGCTTTGATTGAGCATTTTTTAAACCATAATGAATTATTTCCTAAACTTAGCCCCAACATGGCGAATCCAAACTCACCTTTGGAAATTCTAGCTATACCTGATACACTTCTACTTAAAGACAATTCATACAAAAGAAATAAAGTGTCAGTATCCTTATGTCCTAACCCCTAATGACCCATGTTATAAATAAGTTAAAAATTGAGATTGACGATGATGGTAGAGGTAAAAATTTGGTTGAGTTTCCTATCATGCCATTAGAGTACATTGAGTACAAAAAAGATAAGGCATCTCCTCTTATTGATTTAGTTTCTAGGAGTGATTTAGATTCATAGGTCATTTTAGTATGATTTTTGCTTTTGTATTTATTGTTATATTATTTTTGGTAAACTTTCTATTTTGTTCATCATGTTAGCTTTGAACCTTTTTAGTGGATTTAGTACTAAGTTATAGTTTTGAGGACATTTTCAATTTTGATAGCATAGATAGATGTTCATATTTTGTTTAGTGACTTTGTTGACCATGTTTAATTTTGGTAATGATTTCATTTTGTTTATCTAATAATACTTGATTTTATAATTAAATTTATATATATTTTATCATATGATGTTTATTTATAAATGTTATGTTATTATGGATTTATGATGTTATTTAATGTTTATATCTTTGAATATAAAAATTTATTGATCATTTATTCATATGTGCATGTAATTGGTTGTTTAGTGATGTTGAAAAGTCAAGGGTCCCCACCCATTAGAAAATATTAAGTTGGTCTATACTATTATTTTTAATCTCATGAAATTTATTCAAAAGTTATAACATAAAGTTACAAACTTTGTAACTTATAAAGTAATTGAATTTATAGCTATAACTAACTAAAGTTAGTTACAACTTCAAACATAGCCATCTTAGATGAAGATTTTTTTATAAGGAGATTTAAGACACATAAAAAAGGGAGAAACACATAAGTATTAGAATCTCTTCAAGTTTTAAAATCTTTCATATCATTCTTGTTTTGAGAAAGCATCTTTAAGATTGAGTAATCATTGAAAATAGACCAAATAATATCTTATTTGATGGTGAGTTAATATACTTGAGTAACTTAGGTATATCTAAGTTTATTAATTTATTTATAATAGGTTATCTAAATATTATCAAGTATTAATTCATTTATGATTGCGTATATGCATTCATATAAACATAACTTCATGTACTTTGTCTGAATAATGATGAAAACATCAAATTTTGTGATAGATTGTTAATCTGTCAATTATATAGTTATTTTTTGTTGAATTTTTTTTATAATTTGACTTATTTCAAGGTTTGTCAACAAATTTTAATTTTATCATTCCCATAATTAGATTATTTTCAAAGTCTCTTACACTTTATTATATTTAGTTGATCTAGTAGCATTATGTGCGTAGTTAGTTAGATTTATTTTCCTATTTAGATTATTTATTTAGTTTAATTGTTCTTACTTTATTAGTATTAATTTTATTTTCTTCTCTCTTATTAGTTTATTAATATTTAATTAGTTATTAATATTAATATTTAGTTTATTTATTTATTATATCATTGTTTTAAGTTACTTTCCACTTTTCTAATTACTTATCTTATTTTATTACTTCTTAGTATTTTAATTCATCTTCATTTGTTTAGTCTCGTTTCCACATTTTAAGTATTAATATAATAGTTTAATAATTTTATTGTCTATTAGTATTAGATTTTATTTTATTTTATTCTTAGATTAGCTATTAGATTTATTTTTACTAAGTTGTGTGATTTTAGTCAGTTGATTGTTAGATGAATATTAGTCTTCATTTTTATTTCCTTGTTTGGTTTCCATTTCCATTTTTTTACAGATATTTTAGCTTTTTGTGTTTTATCTCTTTTAGGTTATTTTAATTTGTTTTTTAATTGAGACTAATAAATAAAGGTACATTATTGAGTTATAATGGATAAGATATCTTTCTTTCAAGAGATTGTCTCTCTCATAAGATTTACTCCATTGGATAGGTTATATAATATCTTTAGATATGATTTTAAGTTTATAAATTTAAATAACTAAATTGATCTATAAATATAATGATGCTTAATTCATTATGTATTATGTTGAATTATTCCCAAAATTACTATAAAACTCATCTCCACACCTTAGGATAAATATTTAATCCATAGATATCCTATAATTGAACTAGTCTGATTCCATCTTTACCTTCATGTTAGGTGAAAGGGTTGATTAGTTAGAATTCCATTTATCTCTATTAACAAGTCAATTAACTTAAATATTTAAAATATTATTCTATATATTCACATGAAGGCCTCTCATATCATCATCTAGAAATCACTTCATCATTCAACTACAATTTGAGTAAAAGAGAACTAATATTTCTAAATCTATTTATAATTTATTTTTAAATTCATAGGCCAAGTCTAAGTTCATTTTATTGGATTTAAATGGAACTCATTTTTAATCATTCAATTAAATATATTTATTTCCATTCATATAGTAAATATCAATATTCACACACTCACTCTATGAGGGATAACAACATCAACTTAAAGAATTTTTTGGCTATGTGGCTAACACTTATCTTACATAGGGTTTTTTGATTATAAATAATCTAATCCCCTTGTTTGATTCCACCTTTTTTATTTTATCTACATTTGGTTTATTGTGTAGGAGATAGGGTTTACTTTTTCATGTATTTTGCACATTAAATCTACATTTGAATGTTATCTGTATATTTTATCATATATTTGTATGTTCTTACACATAAAAATTAATCACATAATCAACTAAGATTCAACCATATTCAAAATATAAGGCCATAGTGTGACCCTATCCAACTAGTGTGACCTTGTCCAAACACATCACATAATCCTTTTTTTAGCTAAGAAAGTTCACAATTATTTTTAGCTAGTATCATAGATTTACATGTATAGTTAGTATAAGTCAATCTAAGATAAGTTTCAAAGCATGCCTATTTATAATAATAAATCTAATGGAATCAAGAATGAATCTGAGATAATAGTTAATTCTATAACACAACCAACATAAGAGTTATAATTATAATATCCATGAAGGATATAATTATCAAGGTTATCATCACCTCCTTGTGTATTATTAAAAATTTTACTTGAATGAAATATCATCTCTCTTCCTCCATAAACCAAAATCTATAAATTTTGATACAATGCATATTGTGACTATCATTGATACATTAGAATTTCCAAAAATTGATTTTTAAAGCTCAAGAAAAATATTTAAGATCTCATTAATGAGAATATTAATGATATTGGTATATCTATTAAAGATATTAGGTCATTAAAAAATGATAAATTTGATCTTAAAGTGTACAAATATTCTATTCCAAATCATGAAGAAAAAAATAATAAGGTTAATTTTGAATTACATTATGAATATAATGTAGATTTCCATTCCTATACATATGGAAATCCACTTGATAACATGATTAGTATAGTGACAATCAAAAAAGAATCAATCATATGATCACATTTTATGATGATGAATTTTTTTTTTATGATTAAAATAGACATACATTCTTTATTCAAGCATATGTTGACAATAAATCTATACATAGTGTTATGATAAATAATGGATCAAACAAAAAAGTTTACACCATAATAATCCTCTACTATATTGGTTATGTAGATCAAAAATTATATGATACTTATAGATTTGTCAAAGCATTTGATTTTCATACATAGAATACTCTTGATCATATAGTATTACCTTCACAATTGGGACTTCTCATATTTCCCACTCCATTCTTACTTATACCAATTACATAGGTCTTTAATATGTTATTATGATACCCTTGGATATAAAATACTAGAGTAGTACCTTTTATAGTGCATAAGTTTCTCAAGCATATTCATGGTAATCAAGTGACTAAAATTATAATAATTCAATACGAATATCTTTTGAAACCAATGATATTTACTCATCTTAAGAAATATTTAATTGGAATATACATTGAGTAACATGGTAATGAAATAATTTATATAACTATTCAAGACCACATTACCTAATCAGTTCCTCTATATATTTAAGATCATGATATAGATATTGAAAATCATATTACTAATTAGTTTTCTAATATATCTATGAGAATGATATACTTACACTTGACCATAGCTAGTTTTAAAGAGAATGGTACATTCTCCTAAGAAAATGTGGCCCCTAAATAGTGGCATTTGTCTCCTAAGGTACCATAGGTTATTTGAAATTATTTCACCATAGCTACATAAAGTTACATATTCTCATATTACACATGAAGATATAGGTTCACATGGGTATATGAGTAGTGATTCAGATTGTTATATTACAACATATTATTCCCATTTAGATTCAAAGGCATATACAATTAGAGCTTAATCTTCACAAGAAGTCACTCTTTCTTAAAAAATAATTAGGTATACATATGTTCATCCTCTTAACGATATCTTTGGTTGGACACAACCTCCTAATTCTTAACAACCCACCAATTAGGTTGAATTTCCTGATTAACTACTAATAAACTTCCCCTTTCGCATAGCTTCATTTATATTACTTCATTAATAATTATTTTATCCCAAATTTTAATATTTATTATATCCCTTGGATTTATCTTCACCTTGGATATTTTCCCTCTTTATTTTCTTACCAATTTGAAAAATCCAAAGCACCTATATTAAAATGCTTTTATTCCTAATTCTTTATGACAATCCACTTGCTTACTATTACATATTATGTTATTCTTTCTATTATACTTACATGATCACATATATCTACTCCTATTTATCAAATATAAAGTAGAGTCTCTTGCACATTATAGGCATATTTATATCTATCATTTATGTTACATTACTAAGGACTAATTTAAACATAAATTAGGGGCACATTTATTTCCTTTCTCTTTGACATGTTATGTTTTAAAACCTTGTATATTTTTAGTATTCATACTATTTATTTTATTATTAAATCCTTTCCTCTTATCACTTTTCAAATATTTTTTAGTTAAAATATTTTAAAAGTTCAAAAACAAAATTTATATTTATTTAAGAATCAACATATTTTCAAAATTCAAAATCAAGATCTACAAGAATTTTTAAACATGTTACTAGTTCACTTATTTCCATGTGTTATTTATTTCATGTTAAGTAGATGACATATTTCAATTTTCAATACATAATGTTTTTCTCAAGGTTTGTGAGTGTGATACAAGACATACTATTCCATGTTTTTTAATGTCAAGTTTTTCTTTCCTTGATAATTTTAGGGCATCTCTTTATTCTTTATGAATACTTCGATAGATTGTATCTATCCACAACATTTTTACCATGTTGAGATATATATCATATAAATTTTTTAATAATCATTCATAATTTACATTAGATTACATGGATATGTTATTTCCTAACAATGTCATTAATACATATGGTTGATGCAGATTAGTCTCATTTATTATATGCTTATTTATTATTTACTACATGATAAATTAGGACTTTCTTAATTATTGTGTGTCTCATTTATCCTTGTGTGTGAAAAATATACATGTTATTGATTTTATGGCATCGTCGTGTCATTTGAGTTTGGTGGTTAACCCTAAAATCAAGATATCAAGAATCTAGGGTTAAATTGGTAAGAGATAGCCTAGGGCATAAGGATGGTAAACTATCTCTAAATCAAGCCAATTATTTGTGAAACTTAGATAAAACATGTACTAAATTCATTATGATAATATTCTAAAGATATAAAGTATATCTATGTTATATATTATAATAACAATGAAAACAAGATACTTGGTTGGTTTTGATGCTAATACAGATCTAGTTTTAGAACATGTAGAAAATAGGCTAGATATAGATTCTAAAATAGAAACCTAATTATATAAATTATGCCTTTGTATCCTCAAACACTTACGCACTTAGGATGGTTACATCAACATAGGTGTCTATTATATAATACCTACTAAAATTATATGTGACCACTTGGATGTTTTTGGGTTCTATGTTACCTCCACTCTAGTGCATTCATATTTGGGTCATAGATTTTTGCTTCTTGTCAAATAGAATAACTCTAGTTATTAATTTCATATTGGTTATGTGAAAAATGGGTTATTTGGAACATGGTGTTGATCTACCCCAAATACCCCTTAGTCAATGAGCACTACCTACATAGTTAATACTCTCAAGAGAGCCTTAGACTTATGTATTTATCCCCTATGTATTAGCTTGTGTGTGAATCATGTGATTTGTGATAATAAATTACAATAGTGATCTATCTTGTAATCTATAAAATAAAGATTTTGGTATACTCTTTAGGTACTTCAAATATGTATATGTGTTTTCCCTATGACTGATATAGAAATAATATAAAATAGGTAATCTTGTTATCACTTGGGTGCTTGATAGAATGTTTTTAATAAGTTACCTTGGTCTATATAGGTATTTTCTAGGTGAGGAAATAATGAGGGTTGATATTATATTTATATTAATCCTCTTAGATAATATCTCACATTAGATCACTTAGGCTAGCCTTTACAATCTATTTCATTTGTAAATTATATGACTTTAGGTCATTGAATGCTTATGTTAGGTAAGTACACTTGCATTAATGTAGACATATAACTAGAACATAAATGTATAAGAATTATAAAAGTAGGTACAGGTCTAGAACTTGAAAATGTGTAATAAATTTATATTTATAACATTCTAGGCAAGATAGAAGGTCTAGGTCATCACAACACATAGGTTAAACTAAGAGATAAGAAATTAGGCATATATAAATAGCGTATGTGATCCTTTGGGTAGCATGAGAGGTATAGAATTTGAAGGTACATATATGATATATATTTTTCAATTATACAAGACTAATAATTCAAAAATAGTGTCTACATTTTCCTCCCATTAATTTAGTAATGAAATTTCTAGTTTAAAGGAAAATGAATATGTACCTAGGTGTGTATAACACACCTTGTCTTTACTTGAGTCCAACTTGAGTGTTTTGATTATGGCTAGACTACCACCAAGAACATGTTATAGAATTTAATAATTTCATATGATTTGAAATTTAAAGTATTTAAATTATTTAAATTGAAAGAGACCAAGGTTTAGGAGCAAACTTATGTATCAATGTAACTATCTTGCCTTTTTAGCAATTCTATCTAAAAGATGTATCATTATGAATCATTGAAATTGAGATTAGGAAAAATATAAATCTATAAATTTCATATATTTAAGGTGATAGAGAGATATAGGAGGTCACACACCCTCAAACTTAGAGAAAATATGAATTTCCACTTGTTAGTTGAGACTATCTCAACCATGCAACCCAATCATACTTATAACCTGGTAAGTGTGAGTGAAGTTAAGTCACACTATAAAACTAGTGAGGCTAGATGATACAATCAAGTCCAACATATAAACTTGATAATATTAAGTGATTTTATCACCTCAACCATACCAAAAAATAAACCAACTACTACAATAGATTGGCTCAATATAATCTTAAAAGTCTAACCTGGTGGGTGATGACAACCTATGCAAGTGTTTTGAATCTAAAACTAATTTTATTTTGTAATATTAGGTGCATATTTCATAATATATGCAGCTTATATATTTCTCATGCCAAAATTATGTATAATAGTGGTACTAATGTATATAATTCTACCACAATTGTGTATTTGAATCATATAACTATGTAATTTGGCCAATTAAAAACTATTTAAGTGTGGATAATCTACTTATAAAGCATGTTCCCACTATAATCTAAAACTAAAATTGATATAACTGCCAATGTGGAGGACATGTTTCTAAAACATGGACCCACTATAATTTGGGTATGATGTGTATTGAATAAGTGTGGAGAACATGTTTCCAAAACATGCCCCCAATATATATATATATATATATATATATATATATATATATATATATATATATATATATATATATGACCAATGTGGAATTTGTGCCTCTGTGACATGCCCCCACTAATATACCCCTCTTGTCAAGTAAAGGAATATATAAACTAGTAGTGACCTTACCTAAAAAACATAAGAAAACCATGTAATTTGTGAATGTAACGTGTAGCATATAGAAGGAACATGTATAGGTATATGTATCATTGAAGCATGGATAATGTGATCACACCAAGTCTTAAGATGCATAATGTGAATCATGGAAATGTATAGATAGTATAATTAAAATATCAATAATAAAATCAATCACACACATAAGATCACTCAAAATCAAGTCAAAATATAATGGTACAAGGAGACCTCAAACAAGGGGCATGTTCAAATGTTGCATAATCAAAAGGAAATTAATTATTAAAATATTTGAAAAGTAGTAAATTACATTTGAATTTAAAATATGTAAGCAAAGGTACATGGGTCATAGAAAATAAGCATATTTAAATGTTTAAACAAGAAAGACAATAGCAAGGCAAGACACTCAAGGAAGTGCACACATGAAAGCATAAACAACAATCATAGACATAGCATACTAGTCCCTCGATATATGTGTTAGCAAAAAATGTCAAGTATATAACATATCAATTATAGTGTGAAATAAATAAGGATGTATATTGATCATAGAGGTGGATGCCCCGAATGTCTTAGTTATGTGAGTAGAGGTAAATCCCAACAACCAAAATTACATAAATCATGTATTTTTGTATACCTGAATCACACCCAAAATATGAATGAAACATATGTATTTAGGAAAATATTAAAATTCCATCTACCAAAATGAAACCAAAAACATATATGTCAAGGAATTAATAAGATATGTAAATTCTAAAAATATTTTTGGATTTTTCAAGTTTTTTTTTTTTTTTTTTGGTATTTTTAGAATATGTGAAAGGAAAAAAACTATCATATGATTGCATCCAAATTATGGTCATATATATGCCCATTTTTAACTCTAATTATGTTTTCAAAGATCATGCATATGTGTGATATCTATCATTTTAGTATTTCAATGATGATCTACATATGTAAAATAGGACTCTGTGGTCATGAATCAGTAGGGGTAGGAGTAAGGGTTCTTAGAACCCATAATTGAGTATTTTTTGGTTTATTTAGAGTATAATTCATAGGAACATGAATAGGTTTTCTAAATATGTTAATATGGTGCATAATATATAAGGATTATGTGGAACCCACTGTGGATTTATGATGTAATGGTTTCTCAATAACTAGTTGTTTGGTAAAGGCAATTACTTGTTTCTTACCCTTTTGTATAAGATAAATCTTAGGAGGTTATACAATTAACTACTTGGGTATCAATTTATCTTTCTTAAGAGGATGTTCATATGGAATTATATAAACTTTAATTACCTAATTTCCATGAATATATTTAACACACCTATGTACTATAGAAGGTACTGCTCATAGTGTATGTATCCAAGGTCACCCCAATATCATATCAAAGATACCCATGGAAGGTAAAAATGAGAATCTAGTAACCATATAGGCAAGAATGTTGTGTACCTAGGGATATGATATATGGGCTGATGGAGATGCTCACATGTCGGCATCTCCATCAGCCCATATATCATATCCCTAGGTATATGTACCTAGGGATATGATATATGGGCTAATGGAGATGCCGACATGTGGCACATATATCATATCCCTAGGTACATAACAAAGAACCACCTATAGAGGTAATTCAATCTCACCAAGAACCTAATGTGAGATCCAATCAAATTCTCTAACTGATATGGTTGAAGGATGTAAATCATTATTTTTATAAACCAGATGCATAAATAATGTCATTGTATAAACATTTTTGCTTGCACCATTATTAATCATAACACTATTTATAGGTTATTGGTCAAGGTATACTTGAATTAATAAGGAATGATGATCAGAGTCACCATTCCTAATCTCATTTTCATCAAAATTAATATAAGGTCTCTGAACTATATAAGGTGTATGTCGCATATAAGTAACAATAATCCCATCCAATGGGTGCTCATAATGATATGGAGGAGGGTGTGTATTATATGCCATTTACACTTATGAATATTTATTTGAATTATCTTACAAAGGGTTATTAAATATTTTTTATTTTTGGTGGTCACCAATTTGTGAACCTAATTTTGTTGGAGGATCATTAAATGTAATCTTTTGATCATTGCTGAGGTCTTAGATCGTATGCCTCAAGGTGAAATATCTATTCATAGAATGCCTATGGTGTTGGTGATAATCAAAATGAGTGTCCACATCATACATTTTAGGTAGATTTATACTCATATCACCTATATATGATGAGGGAGAGATATAATATGACACTCTACAAGTCATGGGAGTGTTGAAGTAGGAGACTTAGGTAAGTGTGTAAACTATCTTCATGGTGCATTGGTTAACACAAGTTGATTAAATTATTATGAAACCACATTAACCATGGTAGTTATTAATTTTTTAGGCTTAGGAGGTTTCATATTATAATTTAGTTTGATAGTAAATTTGGTATAAGATGTAGATGTAGCTAGTGTATTTGCTACATACTTAAGTTTTTTCAATGAGATAAGTTTCTTTTCATTATCATGAATAATGTGGCATAAGTTATCTAAAGATTTTTTTTTTGAAATAAATATACTCATATAAAGGAGTAAAAAAACCATTAAAAATATTGTGAAGCTATTTGTTTACCACAAGATTGGTCATTTTAGATAGCATTGTTTTGTATCTCAAAATAGACTCATTAATAAGTTCATTTATTCCTTGTTTTATTTTTGTAATTTGGGCATAGGAGACATTTTTGGCGATGTTAATAGATAAGTGTGCCAAAAATTGATCATCAAGGGGTTTAAAGTCATTTACTAATTGAGATATTAAACCATATAACCATCTTAAATCATAGTCCTTAAGTCTAATTGGAAATATTTTGGTCAAAATTTTATTATTAGAGGCATAATCAAGGCATGTTACATAAAATGATTGGAGATGCTAATTCAAGATCACACTTACCATCATAAAATGTGAACTTAGTTGAAATAAAAATAATTGAAAAGGGGTGAAAATATATCTTTGGTGTAAGAATATTATGCAACACCTCTTTTTAATCAATATCATAAGGTGATTTCATAGAGTTTTGTTCAATATTTATAACCTTATTTTTCAAAAGTTTTATAGTTTGGATAAGAGCTTACATTTTTTGGTATTTTAGGTTTGGCACATAAGAAGTCACCAAATGAGGCATACCCATAGGTTGGGTAGATATAGGTGTTAAAACTAGTATTTGAGTTTAAATATTTTTGTTTCCCATGTAAGATGTGGAAATAGTAGTTGTAGGGAGCAAAGGTTGAAATACATATCCTATGCCTCCACTGGATGTAGGTATATTTATTAGTATGGAATTAGTTGTAGTACCTTATAAGTATCCACCATCACTAGGTGAGGAAGCTTTAGACTTATCATGCATATGAATTCCATATCTTATAACATTAAAAAATGTATCTATTAATCCCTTGTTATTATTGAGATGAGTAATCAATGCTTATTTATCTTCCATTTAAAATAAATATTTTAATTACTATTTTCTATTGCTTACAAATGAAAAATAATTTTAAAATTTGAACAACACAATAAAACCCTACCTGACTAAAAACCCTAAGAATCAAAAATGTTTTGCATTCATATGAATCGGGTTCACCAAATGTTTAACCCTAAAATATAGATATGGGGAATATATGGTCAAAGGAATAATAGATAACCAAGGTCATAAGGATAATAGACTATCTCTAAATCAATCCAATTATTTATGAAACCTAGATAAAATATATACTAAATTTATTACATTGAGATCCTAAAGATAGAAAGTATATCTATGATAGATATGACAATAACAATTAAAATAAGGATAATTATTTGTTTCTAATGTTAATACATATATGGATTTGGAACATGTATAAATTAGAGTAGATATAGATTCTTATTCACTTGACTCTATAAATTATTCCTATGTAACTTCAAACACTTGAATTAACCTGGGATGGTTGTATTGACACTACTATCTAAATTGCACATAGATGTCCAATAAAAATACCTACTAAAACTATATGCAACCACTTGGATTTTTTTAGGTTTTATGTCACCTTTGCTCAAGTGCATTTATATTTGGGTTATATACTGTCATTCCTTATCAAATACAAAAGCCCTATTTCTACATCTTCATATTGGCTATGGAAAAAATGGGTTAGTGTTCACATAATTTCAAGCTTTCCCAAAGACCCATCTATCAATGAGTGTTACCTACATAGCCAATACTTTTAATAGGGAATTATACTTATGTGTTTATCCCATAAGTTTTGTCTTGTGTGTGAAACATGAAATGTGTGATAAGAAATTATAATAGTGACCTAGATTTTAACTTAAAAAATAAAGCTCTTGGGATACTACTTCACTAATTTAGACCTGTAGATGTATTGTCTGTATGACTGATATGTAAATAGGAGAATATATGGAAGCTTTGATTGAGTGATTGATAGAATAATTTTGATAAGTTACCTTAGTATATTTAGGTATTTTCTAGGTGAAGAATGAATGAGGGTTGATCTTATATTTATATCAAACCTCTGGAGAATATCTTACATTAAATCACTTATGTCAACCTTAAGGATATGTGTTGCATTCAACACACCCCACCATATAGTTTTCTATGAAAAGTGGGGAACCCTTTTGTTTTTTTGAAATAATGAAGATATTATCTAGGTATCTATGTGTTTTTTAGGATTATGATGGTTTTTACTTATTATAAAATTGATGCTTTAAATGTTGAATCATGTTGAGGCCTATTTATTTCCATTTTTGAAGAACTTATTCAAACTAAATTGTTAATAAAAAGATGGGAATAATGGATTTGCATGGTAGGAATTTGGATTGCTTTATTTTAGAGTATTTACTCTTTATCAACTTTCATTTTGAAAATTTTCCCATCAAAATTTTTATTGTCAAGAACTTTTATTTGGAAAGATTATTTTTGGTAACTTTTTTCATTGACAACTTTTTATTTGGAAGGATTTCGTCATAAGTTTTGTTTTCGCAAGTTTGTTTTGAAAACTTTGGTCTTCAAAAACTTTGTTTCAATAGGTCTCTAATCAGTAGCATTTCATTTGAAGGTCTTTTATTGTGAAAGGATTTATGTTAGAGGCTTTGTTTCGATGAATGTTTTCAAAAGATTATTTTCAATATCTTTAATTTGGAGACTTTTTCATCAAAAATATCATTTAAAAAAAATCTCTTTGGAAGCTTTCCCTTTGAAAATTTTCTTTTTGGCAACTCTTATTTTGGAAGCTCTCTCTTCAAGAACTTTCTTTATGACTAATTTTTCCTGAACCATAACCTTCCTAAGGCATAATTAGTCATCAATAATTTTATTTCAAAAAATTCATTTAAAATAATTCAATTTGGAGACATTTCATAAAAATATTCCCTTTGGTAACTTTGGTCTTCGGTAACTTTATTTTGCCAAGTTTTATTTCAGCAACTTTGTTTCGACAACTTTGGGATAAAGTCTTTCAGGACCAATCTCTCTGAAGAACATTTTGATTTTTAAGTCTTTTGGGCCCAAAGGTAAATTTTGACTTCCCTTGATTAGAATACATATAGACACATGGAAAAAGATGAAATTTAGCATAGTGGCACCCTAAATGACAAGGCATCATACATGGCATGTACACTAGGACAATTTGGTCAAATTCAAATTGAATGAAGGTGATGAGGTCATAGACATTGATGATTAATGGCACATGAATTAGAAATCAATGTATAAATATAGTAACATTGATCCCCTAGAAAATTTCACATCATTTCATCTTTGAGCTTGAGTAAATTTCATCCTTAACCAAAAGCCTTAATTTCTATTAGAGTGATTTTCTATCTATAAAATTTAATTCAATGTTATATGCCAATATCAAAAGATTGGATCATACCAGTATCCATCAAACCACCATGGCATCATTTTTTAGGTCATACAAAAGAGCCTTGGAACCATAGAAGTTTTTTATCATGGATTTCATAGAGTCTTTGGATATAGTGTTTGATTGCATTGTATTTGATGGACATTATACAAATTACTTGGTATTATGGGAAGTAGAGGAAATACAGACTCATTTTCAATCAAAGAAAACATCTTAGCTGAGGATAAGCATCTAGTAAAGGAGATAATTCCTTTCAAACATCAATACCTATATTATGTAGCTATGAAGCTGAAGGTTATGGCATGCATTGATTTACTATGGGGCCTTTTATTTGAAGGGATAATAACAAATGGTAGATACCTTTATAAATGGATAATAACATAGTTTTATATATTTCAAGGGATGCATTTAATAGGTATTTGATCCTACTCATTCTAGATGTCTCTTTTTATTTTTCATATTATTATTACATGGAATAATGCTAATAATGTAGAGTGATATTTATCAAGGTGGATCCTGCTTGGAGAACCCATCACCTTGAAAGAACATGTCAAGAAACCTATTCCCATCATCTAATTTAGAATGAGAATCTATGTGGGAATGACACTACTGAATCAAATTTTTGGCAATGAAATCATCTAATTTATATATTTGGATTGGGTTCCCCTACTAGACTTGTTAAGTACCTCAGAGCACACCTTTGTTTTGGGATAAGTGATCAGTTCACATCTCCAAGAACAAATCTTACATAAAGGCAAGAGGCCACTGGGAGGAAATTTATACATGATGTATTATATATTAGACATGGTCATGGGGACCATATACAAACATAATGTAGCCCTATGGTATCCCAACCCAGACATGATAGAAAAAAATTGTGACTATTATAGTTTTGTGTACATATAGTGAAGATTGTTGAGGACATCTACCCTAAAGTTTGGATGGTCATCCATGGCCAACATTTAGTAATAATTTCACCTACCATAGCCAGGAGACTTTCCAACAATTTAGGAGATTAATGGCTCTACCTATATTACAATGTTATCATAGTAGCTAGCCACAAGGTGGATCCCCTTCAACTTCCAAAGTTCATTTAGGACAAAGTCACTGAGCAAGAAATTTCATATCATATCTTTAATGGCATTGATAAGTAATTAACAAATAATAATAAGGCCACATTACATGGCTCCCACATCACCATTGGGAGAATGTAATACATAGTTTTTAGGTAGTTCAAAGAGGTTTAGAATGCTAGTAAAGCATGTGCACTACCTACCCTTCCTCATAAAGACTGGGATCCCCATGGTAAGGTCTAGAATAAAAATCACACACTTGGCCTCACTTATAAACTTGAGCCAATTGATCATGATTTTCTATTCATAAATTCCATAAATGATGAAGATGTGAAAGAAAGGGTTACAAATGATTAAGTAAGGACTTAATAAGAGTGATACAGGCTTACCCATCTCTCACACTCAATGAAGCAAATTTTAGGATCCCACCTCTTAGAGGTTGGAGATCTTATAATTTTTGGAGTGGTAGGCCATCATAACAACCAAAAGGAGAGGGACAAGATCCCTAAATAGCTCAAGGTCAACCATAGGACCAATAGTAGTTGGTAAGTGAGGCATCACTCATTGGAGCATAGGATGAATAAAAAGAAGAAGAAAAAGTGTCTGCCTTTACACAAGCATAAGAGGAATAAATTCTCCCAGTTCAAACTTCAATAGTTGAATTGATACAAGTCAAGCAAGAGTTATCTAAAGAGATAATTCTAGGAAAAGATAGTGTATAGAGGGAAGAAACGAATATTATTTGCTTGGACTCCTTTGATGAAGAGGAAATAATGACTTCTACAACCCTAATACCCAACATTATTCCCCCCTCTCTTCCCCAATAGGCAATAGTTCCACAACCTGGTAGAGAAACCAATTTATATCAAAGGAAGCCTAAAGGAGATAGACCATGCACCCCACCAACACAAGAGGTAGATGAGGAGGAGTTTCATCAAGCCAATTTATTAAGCCTACAAGCACTAAAATCCAAGACACCTCTAACTAGAGAGCCATCTTGTAAAGGTCCTCTACTTACATCCCATTTAGGCCTTGTTCCTTTGATGTCTTTACCTACAGTTTCTACAATCCTTACACCAATTATTTTTACATTTTTTCCTATTTGGTAACTATTTTTGGGTCTCCTCTTCATGCACCCATTTGTTAATTTACCTAATACCACTTCACATATTCCACCTTCCACTATTGTAGTTTACATTCATTTAGTATCCATTGCATCAACACTATCTTTTTTCATTCTATTTATTACCCAATCCATCACTCCAATTGTTTCTCCTTCTACCTAGTTGGGTTCACATTTACCTTCTTCCACACCAACCTCCACAACCAAATTATTTACCACCAAAAGGGATATTAGGAAGTAACTAGTCTTTATTGTGCACTAATGCCCCAATTTGGAAACATAGATTGGTCAAAAATCATTTATCCATGATTTCCTAATACTTCCACAAAAATTAATCCTAAGCCTAAAGAGCATGTAGAAGTGGAAGCTTAGCCACTATATCCCTCAAAATTCACTCTTCTAGATTGGGCCAAGGAGTTAAGAACCTTAACCTCTAAGAGGCCTAATTTGAAGATCATTGAACTACCAATGGTGATCTCACTATAAAATATGGCTATAAAATCAGTATAGTAGGTAAGGAAGAGAAAAATTAAAAATATCTTAGGCAAAACTCTAATCATGGAGGAAATGGAAGAGGTTTATTCCCTTCGAAAGAGGCAAATTAGATAAAAGGGTCAATCCATATATATTGAGGACCTCAAATCTTATATGGAAACCCATACATAGGCATTACTTGCCATACATGAAGGGACCAAAATGAATATAAAATATCTTGAAGAGGATTTGGAAAATCTCAGAGAGAAATAATAGGTAATCCAAGTCCCTCAAGATATTGAGTAGGATGTTTAGAATGCAACACTTATGTTGTATGAGATTCTTAATTCAATTCATTCTTTGAGATTCAGTTTAGATCCCCATGTCAATTCCATAACTATATTATTAAAAAGTCTTAGGGAAGATGAGAATAAGATAAATTTCTTAGTGTTGTATACCCCTAATAAGGCATTTATCCACTTGGACTTAATGACCCCATTGGAGGTATCAAATGCTTTGAATTTAGATTTAATAAGAACATAAGAGGCTAGAGATTGGGTGTCATCCCCTGAAGCTCTTGTAAATAAATTGGCCAAGCAAGAGAAACAAGATAAGAAAATTTTGACTAAACTCAAATTGACAATAATTCAAAATAATAGAGGTAAGCTAGTGACTGAAGCCACATTTGATCAAATGATTAATCAAGCCTCTGACAGCTTCAAACAAAGTCTACAAGGGATAATTTTAGAATATATTAAAGCCAATTTGAGTGAATCTAGGAAAAATGGGATAGAGGTGGAAGTATTCAAGGTTGGATTTAGAGCCACAAAGATAGAAGATGCTAAGATGATGGAATAAATAAGTAGGGTGACTAGACCACATCTCCCAGATATGAACCTAATTAGAGCACCATATGATAAGGTATACAAGCACTACAAATAGTTAGATGCCAAGAATAATTCATCCCAAAAAATGCCACTTAATAGTTCTACTCCATAGACTTCATAGACTCCACCTACAATGCCAATAATTACTACCACATTAGTGCCACCTCATACTATAGTTACCATGGTAATAATAATTCAATCAAGTGCATCTATGATTATAATTATAGTTTTTGTGTCATCAATCACAAGTATAACTACATTTTTAAAAATAATTTTAAGACTCATTAAGTAAGATCCAATTTATCATGAAGGCTAATTTTGTATAATTTTTGCATGCAATAGTTATAATTAAATATTTAAGTCCTAGTTGCATTTCTATTGTAATCAATTAAATTATTTTTTATCATGCATATGATGCATGACTAAGATATCTATAATTGATCAACATGTAACCAATACTTATCTTATAGTCTATTAAGATGTAAATGAAGTGTTCTAAACTTGGAGGGTAAGGTGACCCCTTCCCCAAGATCTTTATATACATGTATAACCCTTTTTTAAAAGGTAGAAGTTTTGAATGAATATATAAGAATAAATCAAGAATTTGATTGTCATGTAACATTTTTTGTTATTTATTATTCCCTCTCTATGTTAATGAATTTAGAGTTTATTTTTTTTATTGATTCAATAATTTTGATGTGTGTCAATTCTACGAATGAATTTGATTATTTTATTAATGAATATTAGTCTTATATGTGAAATAGTTATTGAATATTGATAGATTTCATTGATTTAAGTAATTAGTACAAGTTTAATTAATAATTCAAGGTGTGTAGAAGTATCTCCCTTTGATATAGTCTTTTTTCATTCAAGTTAAAGGGGGAATTATTTTGAACTAAGGTACCTATACCCTAGGATAAGTACAAATATAAGAGAGACCAAGGTCTACCAAATACCAAACAAGAAACAAGACCAAATAGGCCCAAAGATAGCTAAAATACATCCCAAAAACCAACAAATAATAATGAAATAAATTAGGGCCTAGTCTAATTCTAAACTACTAGAAACATCCTCCAAATAAGTTTTCATCTTTTTAAGTTTTTTATCAATTTGAAGCAACAATTTGTCTTTTCATGATTCTCTAGGAACCACTACACTGACCCTACTTACCTTTCCCTTTGACAATGATCTTGGGATCAAATAGCTCCCTAAGGTGGGCTCAAATATTTTCAACATTTTGAATGCCCTCATCTATAGAAGCCTTGCTGAAATTCACTAAAAAACTAATATTGTTACAAAGTTTCTCATTCTCTTGTTCTAAAATCTCCACCCTATATAAGAGAATCTAAAGTTGTTGATCATCCTCCCTAGATGAAGAGATTTGATTCAACCTTATGTTTTCCTATTGTAAGGAATTCACCTTACCTTTTAGCTCAATAATATATCTCATAAACTAATACATTATATATTTTTGAAGAATAAGTTATTCAACTATCTTATCTGAGTTCTCCTTGCCCTTAAGATAAGTCACCATGTTATCCAAGGCCTCATTCTGATATTTTGGTTTCTTGTTATCGTAAATCTCCCCTTTATCTATGGGAACATCTTTAGACACAACTTTTTTAGCCTCTAATTTTTTTTAAATGACTTATTTCCCTAGTCTTCATCCTTGTATCCTTCCCCTAAAATATCTTAACATCTTTGACATCAATATAGACCCCAACCAAATCTCCTATTTTTGATTACATGCCTTTTTTCCCCTGACTAATTCTTATAGGCTTTGAAGCACTTTGAATGAATTTATTGATATTCTCCTATGACTTTAGATTCTTTCTTTCAACATCCTTGGTCCTATTCTCCATAGGATTCTTATTGATCTATGTAACCTTGCTCAAACTCCTTGGGTATTTTATCCAAAAAAAATTGATTTTTCTAATGTCAACAAGAGCATCCTCTGCATCTTCCTTTTAGGATAAGGAAGTTTTAGGATAATTTGATTCATACCCTTAAAAAATTTATAAATGAGGTAAATCACCCCTTCATTTCTTAGGGTCATGTAATTACCATGCTTGAAGTTATGATCATAACCTCCATTGATTTTAGAATGAATAAAGGAACACTAAAGGGCACACCATGCCTAAAATAGTTCAAAATCTTAAATAAAGAGAATCTAAATACATTATACATATCTTGTAGGGTTACATACTATGTTATATGGTAGGCAATCTCTACATATAGATTGTATAAGGATTCTTGATCAAAACTATTATAAAGCAGTTCAAATTACTCTCCCTCCTTTAGGAATATCTCTTTGTCCCTTTTTAAATCTCTCACTGAGTTATAAATCTTAGCTTCCTCATTCACCAACCTAGTAATGTGAGAAATTAGTTCATCTATGATATCAAGAGTAACTCTATTTATTATAACATTTTTATCCTCCTAGGATTTTATAAACATGATTGATAAGTGCATGTCATGTCCTTAAATCTTCTCCATGAAACTAGCAAAACTACCCACTTACAGAGCTACCCAATTTTTTTCATTTTTCCTTTGATATAGTCTTTTAAGTGTGAGTTACAACTACCCTATATAAATTTTTAGTTTGAGCTATAATCTCTTATTCTAAGATGTGAAAAAATAACTTGAGGAAGAGAAACCTTTAGTTGAGACCATTGAGCATCCTATATTTGCCAACCCCACACTTCTAGCCATGTTTGTTCACAAGTGTGAAAAAGTTGTAAACAATAAACACTTGTTCTTGAGATAATTTTCCACTAAATAGATAACAATAAATTCCATTTCAAAGACATGGAATCTTCTTTTCTACCTTACCCTTCCTTACTTTTAGAGTTTATTTGAGATCTACCCACCATAAGATAGTCTTCCACCCATCCAACTCACCCAATGATTTATCTTTTTATTAGAATCCATGCATCCACCCACAAACCTAGTTAAATAACCTAAAATCTCAACCTACTATTCTACCACCCAGTTGTTTTAACCACATATCTATAACTCCTACCCTAGAGTAGAATCTAGTTCCACAGATATCCCAAAATATTAAAGGTTACCTTGTTTAAAAATCTCTTAGGTTTTCATAAAAATCACATCAACAATATGTTTCATTGTTAAATTATATGAATTTAGGGTATTGGATGCTTGCATCAGGTAAGGACTATAATTCCAAAAAATTTAGAGGTGGAATTAGGTTTATAACATTATAGGTAAGATAGAAGGCATGGATCATCAAGACACATAGTTTAGACTAAGAGATAAGTAATTAGGCATAGATTTATAGTGTATACAAGCCTTTTAGTAGTGGGAAAGGTATAAAAGCTGAAGGTGCACCATAATATGTATTTTACACATGTACAAAACTAAGGTGCTATACAATTTAGAAATAGTTTCTACATGTAGCTCTTGGCCTTACATGTTTATCTGACATTCACATGTCTATTTTATGTGGCCTTTAGGCTTTCTATGTGAAATTCTATAAATTTGGTGTGAAACTAATTATATGGCCATCGCTTGTTACTATTTTTCCATAATTACTATAATGTATTAATTATACTATTACTTATTTTCCATGATACATATGATGCACATGTTGCTTATTTACTTCAATTATATATCTATCTAACACATGTCTCATATGAAATTCAATGCAATATTAAATACTATGATGTAATAAAATTTAAATTTTCATATGAATCTACATGATTACATATTTCCCATATTATACAAATATATTTTGATATTAGTAACTTGAAAGGTATATCTCTAATCTCAAAATAGAGGCATCACAATGCGAGTGTATTCAAAATTCAAGTCCTCATGAGCAAATAATGATGTAGATTTATGATATTATAGTTTTCATAATTGTAGCATGGTTCAAAATTTTCAGATTATGGGGGCATGTGACATGTATGTGAACTCATTCCCATATTTATCTCAATACATATTCACATATACTTGAGGCATATGCATGGAAATCTAAAAAATAGTTACAATTTACATGTTTCAAATAATTACAAAGAAAATTAGAATTCTATATTAATACAATATAGATAATGGAGCTTGATATTCATTCATGTTCATGTTTATACATGAAAATTTCAAGTTTCACTTTTTCAAATTTCAAATTTTTCAAAGGTACAAAATTTTGAAATAAAATCTAGATCCATATACAATGGTGTGATTCGTCTTTATTTTTCAAGTGAGCCACATTAGAGTCTAGTGACAATTAATGTCCATGTTTGCACTTTTTACATTGTATGGAACCATATTTTGTGGTTTCACCCATTTGATTACTTTATATTACTATACATACTTAGATGAGAGTTTGAGCATACAATATTTCCAACTCAAGGGCTTTCACTAGTTTTCAAATTAAAACTTGATCACTCTCAATTCACCACATGTTCAACATTTCTCCAAATGCATCAACAAGGGGGTACACACTTATCCAATTTATAAGCCATAGGTAAATTATATTTCATACCATTTTATATGTATTATTTCCTTGATCTCTTTTTAAATTTCAAGTTTCAATTTTTCAATTTTCAAAAATGGATAGTGACTACTTTTACTCACATTGTTGCAGGTTTTACATTAAGGAATATTGTACAATCAAAATTTGCATCAAAATATAAAGTATGTATACACATTTAGGTTCACATATCATTTAATCTAATAATTTCACTTCATTTCATCACTATAATAATGTTTTGTAAATTTAGACACTCAAATTTAATCATTTATTGCTTGACAATGTTTAATCTTGACATCCTTACCTTACTCAATCTATTTACCTTTTTGTTAACTTACCATATCTATGAGTATTCACTATTTCATTACTACCTTAAAAATATTGAAAATTTTATTAATAAACCCATTTTATTCTTATAAATCCATGTTATCCAAATACCAATAGTTTGTGTCCTTATGGAAGAAGACCACATTGGTTAGATAGGGTCGTAGCCTAGCCATGTTCACTAGTACAGCCTTATCCTCCATTCGCCAATGGTAAATTTTCAAATTAAATATATTTAATATTAAATATTGAATATTTTGATAAAGATTATTTACCATAAATATTCTAAATATTATTTTATATAATGACATCAAGGCCTTTTAAAGCATCAACTAGAATTACTTGGCAATTCTATTGCATATTGAGAAAAAGAGCACTAATCTTTCCAATTTAAATTATAATTTATTATAATATTAATAGGCCAAGCTTGAGTTCATTTTATTTCAGGTAAATTTCACTCATTTTCACTAATTTAATTCAATTTATCTAGTTGCATTCATATATCATATATCAAGATTCAAACACTCACTCTAGGAAGGAGAAATACATCAACATGAGGCCCTTTTGGGTTGTGTAGGCAACTCTCATATTGCATGGTTTTTTTTAGGATAACTCAATTATTCACCTTGATTTATTGCTCTATTTTTATTTAATCTCCATTTATTTTATTGTGTAAGATTTATGGTTTTACTTTTCTAGGACTTTTGTCCATTAAATCTACACTTGTAGGTTATCAACATATTTTCTCACACATCTAAAGGTGCTCACGTATAAAAATAAATCATACAACAAACAAACATGAATACATAGTTTTAAAAAATGATTCAATTTAGCCTTTTCTACCTAGTGTAACCCTACTTCAATACATCAAAAAATCCTATTTTTGGTTGTGACACATTTCAAAGTTCTTTTCAGTAATTTTTACACCACAAATCTATGTACATAGTCATCATAAATTAGATGAAAGATATGTTTGCACATTTAATTATGTATTAATATTTAAAATATAATTTAAAACTATCTAAATTATTAAATTTCACATTTATGTTATGTATATTTTATAATCTAAATTAGCATTTCAACCATTTAGTACTTCTAGTATTTCATTGGTAACTAAAAATAAACATATAAATACAATGGGAGTAGCCTAAGGCATAGCTTCCTTATCCATAATTAATTATTGTCTAATTTTAAATTAAGAAATAAAGGTTTTAATAATGCAAGATTATTTCTAATTATAGTTTTGGATTTAGAAATTCTTCCAAATCTACATGGGTCAACCTCTTTCAAAATATTATATGCATATTAATCATCAAGGTTAACACTATAACCATTAGAACTTTGATGAAGGTGGAACATTGTTTAAAGAATCCATGTTTTATTTAAACAAAAAATGATTATAAATTAATTAAAATTAGATCAAATTAGAAGTATCACCTCTCAATCTCTCACATCACCTAATGGGATGTATAATGTAGGCTTACTAATTGGTAAATATATAAGCATAAACAATATCAAAGAACATAATTTCAATCATTAATAAATTTAAGAAGACAAAATAAGATGAAAATGTGAAAATTAGATTTGAAATGTAAAATAAATCCTAGGGGAAAACCCTAAAAGGTGTAATAATTAAAATAATGATTATGCCCATGAACACATAAAAAGTTGGTGTAAATTCAAAGAGAACAAATAGTT